>CM043004.1:29346312-29794794 GCA_023678885.1 Pogostemon cablin | reverse complement strand
GGGGAATGAGATTGGAGCCTATTAATTAAGTCACCACAGTGGAAACCCGTCTTCGGAGGTATGGCGATCCCATGAACGAAGTTCAACGGGTAAAAACAAAAATGTAAAGGGGTGACTTGGAAGAGCACACTTGATAAATAAAATATTTTTGCGGAAGTATTTCCGAGTCTCATTCCTATGGTGATAAGTGCTCTTCATGTGACGTTTGAGGTTGAGTCTAACTCTTAATGAATCCAAAGGCATATCTCTTTGCGGGTGGTTGGTCACAAATTACCCTTGGAGGATTCACCTAAGTGAACATAGTGGTGGGGTCGCTACTGTGGGGGTGTGGGCTACTCCCTAAAATTGTTCATGATACAAGATTCCGTGCATGACCGTAAAACACACCACTGATAGAACCACAATGTTTACTCATACCGTGTGTGGGATGAATTACCATATTTTTTCCAAGGACATAAGACATTCATGTCACTATGTACTTAATGTGGTTAATTCGTTTACACTAAGTGGAAGTTCAAACCCGAAAGGTACCTACACCTATTACACGGTATTATTATGCTCAACTTATTTTCTTAATTATATATTATATATTATTTATTTTAAATTATGTGGGGGATTGTTGGATATTTTATAATTTAAAATAAAAATTATTATTACATAATTATTATGATAATTATTATACGCTTTTAAAACCTCAACGGTTACGTAAGCGTATTATTTTTATGTCCCCCATTAATCTTCATTATAACCCATAATTTTGAATTTATCATTTGGTTTAATGTTCTTTGAAGGTTGTCTCTATATATTGTAAAGGACTCATGTTTTGGGGAGATACATAATACATATACTTCCATACTATGTAAACCATATATTTTATACACTACAAATTATATAGTTTTATATACACAAATATATTATCTTTGAGCATTAAGTAAACACGTGGTTCGGGGTTCTCATCGCTGCACACGAGAGGACTCGGATCGTCGAATCTTGGGAGAAGAACGTGTAAATCAAGAATATTATACCAGTGCAGTGGGGGCGTTTCTTCTCTAAAGATAGCGCTACAGCGTGCTTCGACTCAAGCTACTCTTAATCTCTTATTTTATTTCAAGTTGAATGTTTGTTGATTTGGTTGAGTTTGCTTAAATTTTCCAACATTTTATGTTGATGGTGTTTTTCGTTCAATGATGATAGATTGGAGTAGCAATGAATTTATTATGAACTCAAACACCAATCAAACAAGTAATAGTGAAATGGAATTCATTGATACTGAGTTGATTCTCTTGATTGCTCATGCACACAAACTTTCAATCTCTCTGAAGTGAAAATAAGCTTAAACAAGCTTCTTAATCAAAAACAAAAAGGGTAGAAAAAGATATGCGGGAAAATGAATTATTCGAGAGAGCCGTACAACAAGGATCATCCTAAATCATAAAGGATGATGAGCAAGTCAATGTGGCAGCATCCGATCCAAATCACTGGGCTGTTTGTTGGAGGACCTTGTTCCAAGCGGGGCGGGCCAGGATACGGGCAGCCCAGGCGCTGACCCGCGGTCGCGTGTGGAACAAAGCCTTGACCTTGGTGTTCATCAAGTTACTGATGATGGGGAGATGATGCAGATCCACCAAGGAGTATCCATTTCCTCCCAAGTAGTCCGATTCGCCCAACCGGGCCTCGTACACGTCTAGGACTGCCGCCAGCTCGGCCTGCAGCTCCTCCACCGCCACGGCGTCCGTGTGCAGCCCCTTCATCGGCTTGATCAGAATCTCGTAACTCAATTTCCGAGCAGGGGAGTCGAACCTCTGGGCTTCGACTTCCAACCAGACTCCCAGCATCGCCATTTTCTTGTGATCTTCAGGCACCAGTGGAGTTCCCTTGCCAGCGTATGCATGTGCAATGTACTTGGTAATAGCCCTCGATTCTGGACTCCACAAAAAGAATGTAAGAACACATATATATATGAGTTGGGATGATAAACCATTTAATTTGAAGGAAGTGATGTACCAAAGAGTTTTAAGTCACCATCTTCAAAAGCAGGTACCTGACCAAATGGCTACAACCAGAAGAGAAAAACTCAAGACACTTGTATAATTTGCAAGAGATAAGGTTGTATTAAATATGGTTACATTGAGTGAGATGAAGGGGTCCTTTTTAGGCTGATCAGTTGATAAATCTACGAAAACGAATTCGTGTTCCAGATCTTTCTCAGCTAAACACAGGAGAGCTCTCCTTACTGCTGGAGAACAAGGGTGTCCATGGACCTTCATTGCCATTACAATACTGATCAAAGTGCAAGGTTTGTTCACTATTTATACATAAACGAGTGATGTTTAATTACAAATTTTGTTGCTTTCTTAAATACATGTAGTATTGTATTATTTTAATCATTTGGATTGAAGTTATGTATTGGAGGTCATGGGAAGTGCCGTTTTTTTTCTTACATGAAGAATGCCGCCATAGATATTGATAAAAATATGTGCACTACCAAACAAAATAAAATAGTAGTCGAACCAAATGGAAGACATTAAACATAAACATAACAATAAAACATACAAGTAGATTTCATAAATCCATTTTTTCACAACAGCAAACTCGTTGTAGATTAACCAGTTCTCAAGCTGTTGGTTGCATTTACATTCGATATTTACAATAGGATGTGGCCCATTAGCAGAAAAACAGATTAACGCATAATAGTCATGCACATTTTCCACCCTACACTAGAAAGCTTCCTCCGGCTTGAGAAAATTATGATACTCCAATTGTGTCATCTCTCCACCAGTTGCTGGGTCAAACTTGCAGCGGTAGAAACTGCAAATAGTTTCAGTTACAATCACAAAATTTATCCTGATCAAGGCACTAAGAAAGGGAGAAACCTAGCTTTAAGCATGTTGGACTAACGTTGGAGGGGTCAAATGTAGCATCCATCAATCAATTTGCACACAACCACGAGGGGTGGCTATGAAATTGTGTGAATAAGTGGTGGATGCTACAGTTTTTTTTTTTTTTTTTATACTTCGGTTGTGTTTGTGTATGAGAATATTAGGGGGTTGTGAACATGACCATTTATAAATATTAAAACTCAGAGCCATCATTATTAGGAGAGCAAAAAAGAAGCCAGAAGCTACAAGGGAACTAGAAAAATGAAAACTTTGTGATTAATTGAGACTAGTCAGGATACAATTTAAGTGAAACTGACCTGCCATCCAATCCAAGAATCACCACTGTGTTCTTCTGATGACCAAAAGCAACAATATATTGATACCCTTCAGGCAAGCGGAACTGAGCCACTGACCATTCTGAGCTGAAATATTTAGGAAGCACTCCTGCCAAATATAAAGAAATTAATGTAGTCTTGAAGTGTCTAACAAGTCATAACTTATGTCAAATAAGAGAAGGGCAACCAGCGCAATAATATTAACATATGCTAACACCAACAAAAATATTTAAGAAAAGAAACCAAACATAATATTTAATGCAACTAACAAACCTCGTGGCTGACATGAACCCAGCCCGAAGTTACCTAGAGACACAAATATGAAATGAACAACTCAAATCTAATACAGAGGTTTACAGTTAGCCTTGAAATGTAATGATCTCGTATTTAGATGACTTATTGATGTATTTTGAGCATTAACCTGAAATCAACTTTAAACAAAACGTGAACAAAACAAGATAGCCCCTAATTTCCAGTCCAAGTCAAAGCATTCTAATGAAAAAACCAAGCAAGATAAATGATTTCGTCGTGGCACTGAGACACAAGGGTGATTTAAGGTTGTCATCCATATATCAATAACCAGGATAAATGCATCCTTCCTCATTTCCACTACTCAGTTTATATCCCAAACAAATAACTCGGCCATAAAAAAGAAACATGCATGTCTGATGCCAGATTTACAACAAAAACAAATCACTTCTGTCTCCATTAAAATTACAGTATGGTTCACCCAAATTACAAACTAGTTATTATATAATGATAGTTTCACATTTCAATATTTAGTGAATCCTACATGACATAATAAAAACACCATATAAATGACATACCAACAGGGTAACAGTAACAAAATAAGAATGTTTCCCCAAAATATATCAGGTCATTCTTTATAAAAGCACTTGACAGATTCTTATACTTGACACAATTTTCAAGGCCCATCACTAAAATTCATTCTCCAAGAAAAATCTCTCCAAGATGACTAAAATAAAACTCAACAGAGTGATTGATCTCTCAATCCTGGAAAGATGCTGAAGTGTCCCACTCCACCCAAGAGCCTTATGTTTAGGGAACACATTGCTGGGAAGAACTTACTCATACTCTCAGCCACTTTGGTCAGTTGGCACTAAGCAGGCAACCAGTGAAAGTATAAACCATTTCAGGAAAAGTTCTAAAAGTTTTCATCGCAGATTACTTGATTTTCATTAACATTGTACGGTACTCCCAATAACATTAATATCTTGAATAAGATTTATTCTGTATTTTTAAGCTATCATTCAGTGGATTTGGCGCATCACTCCATCACTAAAAGACAGTCTCCCCATTGACATTGTATGGTACTCCCAATGACATTCATATCTTGAATAAGATTTATTCTGTATTTTTAAGCTATCATTCAGTGGATTTGGAGCATCACTCCATCACTAAAAGACAGTCTCCCCATTTTATGATACTTTTACAATAATTTTCAGACAGCAGAAGAAAATTTAAAAACTATAAACAGATAAGGGAATAACTGCAACATACATTATACCTTTAATGAAAGATAGTGAAGAATTTGAAGCCCCAACAGAAGAATTTTGATCAGGACTACTCGAACGCTCAGTTCCAGCATTTCCAGAATTAACCTTAAGGGTGAAAACATGAACAGTGCCTTTATCACTAGAGACTGCCAGCCACTGGGCTGTGGGAGAGAATGCCAGGCTGTATATTTCTGCCCTATCTGCACCCCTACGTACCTGCATCACCATCCAGGGATCCATTCAGATAATGTATCATTAAAGAATGGATTGAGCAGAAAACAAAGACACAACTCAAACAACGGCAAAAATTAGATTACAGCTTTCTTCCACACTCAGATTTAACTTTACATGTTTAATGTCCGGATAGTTCAAGTACTCTTTTATTCCATTAAATTTTATATTGCATAAAACGGACTTAAGACTCATCAACTCTCCCACACCTTTGCATTAGCAATATCATCATTACATCAGTCGAAGTACTTAGTCATGGGCTCAAGCAGTATGGTATTGGTATCGGTAATTCCTTCCTCATTCATGGGCTCAAGCAGTATGGTATTGGCATCGGTAATTCCTTCCTCATTCATATGTTATTTCCTTTGTTGCAACATTCAAAATCGACGTGACACAACACTAGATGCTTGTATCGGGAAAAAAGAAAAAGATATAAAGCCATCCAAATCTGGTGGCTGCTCAAACTTGTTTAAGTTTAAGACGAGTTTAAGGACTCAATGAATCATGCTCTGTAAGAAATAAATGAGCCAGGTAATTAAAGAAGTAAATAATGTCCAAACGCTATTGGATCACGCTAAGGCAACACATATTATTGTAATGCAATTATTTGCAACCTAGCTAATTAATACTTGACGGGCAGTCATCCATTATGCATTTAATCCTAGCGACGCTGCAAAACTTGGGGAAATAATACTACGTCACTATTACACTGTTACTGTGGCATAAAAAGTATCTAGAGGAACTTCTGTCTCGAAAAGAAAATCAAATCAAACCCAATGGATAACATTACTCACTAATAAAACATGGAGTAATTTTTAAAGACGTTAGCGATTTACCTCTTGCAGCAAACTCCCATCCTGCGTATTATATATCCGAACCAGTGTCCCCTTACTGCTTGCGGTTGCGAGTAGATTGCCATCTTGAGAGAGTGTAAAGCACGCAATTCTCGAATCATGAGCCATGATGAATTTAGTCCTCTTTGATGCGTAATGCTCCACCCTAACCTGCCCCTTCTGTAGCCCAGGACAAACCAATACAAATGATCCCGCAACCTGAGACACCGCACAGAGTCCCTTAGGGTTTGTAGTCGTCTCAATCTGATGCAACAGCTTCAAATCGGCGAAATTGTACACGAAAATCTTCTGCTCGAGAACAACAATAATTCGATCCCTTCGTAATCGAACCCCCCGCACTTCAGACCTAAACGAGAGTTCCCCAATACATCGGCTTTGATGATCGTCCCAAATCATGACCTTATTCAACGGATACTGCGGCGAATCGCCACCACCGACTAGGGCAAGGATATTGCACCGGAAGAGCATCTCGACGGAGCCAACTCCTCCGCCGTTTCCATCAAAATCCCGGCGGAAGATCTCGCGGAAAGGATCACAGTTAAAGATTCGGAAGCCGCGGTCAGTACCGGTGGCAAAGCAACCATAGTCTTGGTTGAACGAGATGTGGAGGAGCTTGATAGGGATAGGGCTAGGGTTTGAGTTAGAATTGGGGTTCGAGATGGTGATATTATTGTCCGAGGTAGTGGAAGATTCGCGGTCGTCGTTTTCGGGAACAGCATCGTAGGTAGCACCGTCATCTGGCGGCTGATCGGGTTGAACCCGTCCCTGCTGCTGCTCAAGGTATGGCTGGAGCATGGGGGATATGAAATTGGGGTTGGGATTAGGGTTTGGATGAGAGGAGATGGTAGCCATTGGAGGTACGGAGATGGTTGGATTGATTTTGGGAATTAATGGTCGATTGAGGAAACTTGGGGGTAACTGAGGGATATAATAGGTATTTCAGCGATAACAGCAAGACAGAATTTGCCGTGCTTTGGACAGAATTTGCCCTGCTTTGGATCGTGGATTGGCTGACACGTAACGTAGATATTCGAAGCAATGATGTGGTTTTTCCCTCACCCAATGATGATACTTGTTTTCGGTATTAGTTGTTTGGTTGACTATAGGAATGTTTTGTGATAATAAGAGGGGATTTATAAAGAGCAGGATAGACATACGATAGGACAATTTTTTTATGATATACTATGTTTACCATAAGGATAACTATTGCTGATTGCGTGATAATCGCCCAATCCGTTGTTAACCTTTTCTAGATTTGATTTTGAAGCTGGATAGACGTGTGTTACTACTAAATTACCATCAATCTTCAAATTACCACGTATTCATAGATTAATTTTAATTTTTATATACGATCTGCCAGCGCTTAAAGATTGATAAGTTCATTATTTTGTATTTTTGGAAAATAATTCATCATTGTAAATTTTATATGCAACATTGTATATTTTAAATTACTTACTGTTCGACTTAAACTCACACTCTAGTTTCGTTTATTTTTAATTCAAATTCACACATTAAAAGAGAGAGAGAAATACTAGGTATATAATTTAACTTATAATTTAACAATTAATTTTAAAATTATTATCACCGTGCAAAAATACTTATGCAATTTATTTATTACTTAAAAAAAATAATAACTCTCAATAATAACTCAAAAGATAATTTTATGAAAGAGTAAATCCTTAATAATTAGAGCAGAAAGATAAGTGAATAAGAAATTGGGGAAAGTAAATCTTTAATTAATAATTAAAAGTAGAAAGATAAGTAAATAACAGCTTGACTTTCGAATAGAGAAAGTAAATCTTAAATAATTAGAAGTAGAAAGATCATACTAATACAATATTTAGCCTGAATTTATCGGGAAAATATTCCTTTTATTTTTCAAATTTTTTATTTATTTGTTACCGATATCGTTTGAATAATAACGTTTAGAAAAATATAAAGAAGAAATGCATCACTTGCATACGCATTACTTTATTTTTATTTTTTATTTAATAATTTTAATTCGCGTATTGTTCAATAAATTAAAGTATATAAAAATGAAGTACAAGTATTTTCATTAGAAATAACACCAAGTTTCAGATTACTAAAGACCAAATGCAAGCCGCATCGAGAGAGAGAGAATAGTGTCTGAATAAATTTATGCATCCATCTCACATTATTTTGGAACTCAAAATGGAGGGTGAATAGAAGAATTCATGGAATTGGGATCAAATGCAACAATACCTTGTTCTGCAGGGAAAAAGTTGGAGCATAGGAACACCACTTCATCTTTCATCTGCACCTCCTTCCTGTTCCAAACACCACAACGCAGTCATAACATTAAAATTTAAACGGCATCATTGAAGAGCATAAAATGTGTCTATCTGGATATACATGTTACTACAGACGAGTGATTTATAACGTATGCGGTCAGACCTCTTGGGTGTGTAGTGTCAACTGTAAACTGAATCCAAAGAAGGCTATTCCATGTTTTACTTCCATTCCAGCGAGGATGGAATTATAAAAAAAAAAAAAAAAAAAAAAAAAGACACATTCTTCTTCTGTTCAAATTAGATATGGGAAGAAGATTCTGTTTATTAAGTCATACCAAGGGGGTTGTACACTGATCAAGTTGCCAACTTCAAGATCAACGTCGGCACACATTCTTGGGTTGAAAATGATGGTCCGAGTCCTCTCTGTACTTTTCAAATTTTCCTCCCAGTATGACTTCTGTAGCGGCAAAGCAAAAGATTATTTCATGCTTCAGATTGTAATCAAATAAAGGAAATATATATGTAATTTAATTTATTACAAAATAGCTTCTTAGAGCACCAGGAGTACGAGTTTCTAAACTTTTGAAGATACCAATTGCCAGAAGATGCTAAAGCTATAGGTTGTTTATCATTTGTTATATAGTTTTATATTTTCAGAAGCAAGCAAACCTCTTCTTTTCCAACACAACTGCAAGAGCAGACAATCAGCTTTCCCTCCAGAGACTTTGACAAAATTCTCACCAAAATGGTCATCCCTTCATCTGGAAGCAAAGGAAAATTAAAATTTAAGTAGGCTGGCATGCATACAGATGCTATTATGTTGATGTCTGGATTGTTCAGGATCTTCGTTTACCATTAAAACTCATTCCAGGACTTTCTTTCCTCAAGGAATACATATCTCTTTCTTTCTCACTCTGCACTACTTGCTGCAGCCTCTTATATAGTTCACTGTGACATGATAAATGTAACAGGCTCTGTCAGAGGCATCTTATCATAAAATAAGATTACAAAATACGAGTATTATAACCCACCACAAGGGTCTTGGATATGCTACGCGAAGCCCATCATCAATTTTAGAGGCAGTCTCAAAAGCTTCATGAAATTGATCTGCCATAGTCCTAGGGATAACTGCCTTTGCACTTTGATCAATTTCCTGTGACAACCAGTTCGACAGTCAAGCAGGTGAGTTTAATTGCATCAAATTACTGTCAATAGAACTTCAAAAATATTGACCTAGGGATTACCTCATCCCCCTTGTTCTGAAAATGAGATCCACGATCCAAAGTTTCAGGTAGGGCATCATCATCGATGCAGACATCATCTAGACTATCCATTTCTGGACTTACTTGCTGATTGCTCCTTTCTGAGAAGCAATTAGAAAACTCAACCATTGGATGCCCTCTGATATCATGAATGCTTCTGATCTTTTTCTGGATTTCCTGCATTCCTAGTAAATTAAACTTAAACTACTGACCTAGGAAACATAAAACTTGATAGAGATGTGACCAACCACTTCTGAGCTTCCATGCCGATTGTTCTTCTCCAAGAAGCAATTTAGAGACTCAACCATTGAATGCCCTCTCATATTGTAATTATGGGCCAGTTCAAATGGGACTACGTGTTTTTCAATCAGTTCAGATACTTCATCATGAAAATTAAGCTGAGACTCAGCTTCATAATCATCCTTGTCTTCATCTGCTGCAGTTTCAACTGCTAGTGGGATATCATCAGATGATGTTCTTCCACTGCTATCACTGACAACCAAAGATAGGTGTTTCTCATGTGAGTGGGAAGGGAATACAAATTTATGCTTAGCTTTTCCCCTACCTCCTTCACCTACAATTTGGAGTATTAAATACAACATATTACCAGTATATCTGAAACACAACTGCCAACTATTGTAATTGCAGAAGAATGTTTGCTTTAAGTGATGAACATAGAGGCCACATTATATGTTTCTTCCTTATTGCATTTTCTAAAATTGCATGCTTATTACCATTAGATGATTTCCTTTGGTTCACAAAGACATCATGGTGTGATGGGTTGCTAGACTTTCCATTTGGCAGAACTAATGCCTCCATTTCATGACTAACTTCAGACCATATGACACCTGAATTCTCTCTTGCACTCTTAAGGACAGGAAGTTTGAGTTTCTGCATGCATTAACACTCAGCATCAGGAAGCACAGATCATCAAAAAAACATGAAAGCTGTGCATTCTAACATAAGATGTTTCTTTTACAATAAAGCAGCACAAACAGCATTAAAGTACATGAAAGCTATACCTCATCATGTGAATACGAAATTGAAGCCACTGCTGGTAAGTAGATCATTTCATTATTGGAGTGAGGAATGGCAGAGTCAACTCTATGGTAGTGACAGAGACTATCCTCATCATCGAACACAGGAATTTCAACTTCATCTACAATATGATAACCTGCTTTTTTCTGTTCACAAAATAAGATTCTAAGACAGACACAATATAGCTTCAACTTCAGTAATTGTTTTCCGCTTTGTTAAGTATAACCTCGCTATAAAGATGTCAAAAAATCAAGAGTATACAACATCTCAAGGAACTACATTAATTTCAGCATTTACTTGAGGACTTTCCAGAAAATCACTTTAGAAAACATATTCAGTGTAGAGGAATAAGTATTACTGTAAAAACTAAAGCTCTCAGAGTTTCTACTAAATACCCCATGGGAAGCAAAGGGCTCCTTCTCAGTAGACTGAAGTTCACGAGACTCTGCATAAATGCATCAGGAATAATGTTTTCAGATTAACTTGGGAATGTTTCCCGACATCAAGTATAAATAAAGATTAAAAAAAAAAAAAACCAGAAACAACAAATACATTAGTTGAACTACCTTTGAGGATCTCAAGTTGTGAGAGAACATGCAATGCCGCACCCTGCCAAACTACATGTTCAATATCACAGCAACGCAAAGAAATAGATGATTGAATAAGATGACCAGACTGGTCATATGCATACACATGATCAAAAGAATATATACCTTAGTCTCCCCTCCACCCAAGGAAATTGTATTTCCTGTCCACTCACTATCCAAACCTTCCTCCTCTTCTTCTACCAAATCATCAAGAAGAAAGATAAAGAAGATAATATTAGTTGATGTTAAATATAATAATCAGAATGATTATAATTAGTCATCTGAATTGAAGAAACATGACAACGTTGAAACCTTAAGTCATACTTGATCAATACAACAATTATCAACATGTTAAGTAGCAGAAGCTGCAGAAATAAAAAAAACTCCAGCACAATTTTAATCATCAAAATCTAATAATGTAGCAGAAGAAATTAAACACGTATCAACTTAACTATCAGCGTTCATATCATATCAGCATAAAATCCAAACACTATAAACACAGATACAAATAAGCAAGATTACCTGAGATGCTCTGATCTGAATCTTGATTTTCTTGCGATTTATCTCCGAACTACATTGACGAAAACAAATTATCGTTAGCTGCGGAAATATTGAACAGTAAATTCATCGCAGATTAACACATTTTATGGAAAAAGATCGAATTATGACGAATCTAAGTACTCCGATAGCGTTTCTCCTCCACATCAACGCAGAAATGATGAAGTTCGAAATGCGATTGTTCGCGCCAAGAATTTGGTGAGAAATACGATTATTCGCGCCAAGAATTAGGAAATTCAACCGACAGAGCTAAATTTTGCACTTTAGGCAGTTGTTGACTTGTTTCACAAAGAACGATTGAGATGAGAGGCGCTTAAAAATTGAAATATATATAGCGAATGACAAGGGATTTATTGGGCTTAAAATTGGGCCCAAATATAAATACGTGGCCCATTAAATTTGTTTCCAGTTCGGCCCAATGAGTCGAGGGTGTTCATTTGACAAAACTTCTCAAAGAAAATGTTGTGTTATCCAAAACAGTCTTAATAATTTACATATATAGTAAGTAAAATATTGATTATATATATATATATATATATATAATTTCATAATAATTTTTTTAGACTATCATTCATCACAAGTTATATATGGAGAGGGAAAATCAAATCCTAAACGAACTTTATATACATGAGCACTTGATTTCATATTTAATTTCAATGACTTAAATATGGAGCCTAATCTATATTTATTTAGTGCCAAATTGCATATCAATCTTGATCCAAAAGATTGATTTAATTTGAACTTTGGAGAAACCCTAGAAAGTCTCTGCGATTTTTCTTTTAAAAATTTTGCTATTTTTAAGCTGTCGGCTTCTGCCAAATATACATTCTTTAATTTTCCCAAAATGTAAAACTATTTATGAGTCATCCCAGCTTGTGGGAAGAAGAGCTTAAAATCCAATAATTAATTTAATTAAATCACATATTAGTGCATATAATGATGATGACAAGGACCTAGCTAGCTAGTCAACAAACCCAGCATAGTAGGAGCTAACAACTAGTGGTCCCCCCCGGCATCTAGGGTTTTCTGCAAGGAAAACTCCATGGCTAATTAATAAATAATAATTAATGATAAACATCTTAAGCACACTGTTTATGTTATAGTATTCAAGAAAAGTTCAGTCAAGAGTACTTGATTAAATGTTTTAAAATTAAAAGATCCCAAAATTTTTGTACTGTCTGAAATCCGAGATGGGTTAGCAACATCTGGAGTATTTCTAGCTCCAAGAAACCTTCACAGGTACTATTAATTAATTAACTACTAATATTAATCACCCTTTACTTATAAAAACTGTAGATTACTAATTATAAGAAGTAATCTAACAATAATTAAGAAAAGAAAGTAGCATTTGGCGTTATATATCCAACTCACCTCTTGCTTTGACTTGGATCCAATCCAATTAATCAGATCATATACTCAATATGTATAAAATTACAAAATATTTAGTAGTCCCTCCCTCCTGAAAACCCATCACAGTACTTCCTCCAATTGTTCATCTACTCATTTATCTATAATCTCAAAAGTTATTTAAATTTATAACTATTATCTAACACATATAATTAATTTTTTTTATTATTACCTAAATATTACAATATCTTCTAAAGTTAAAAAAAAATGTAAAAGAGTACTAAACGTAAAGGATTCTCTGAGACAGGGAGTAGTATATATCATTAATTAACCCTAAGCTATGTAAATTCCAATATTTCACAAGCTTCAACATCATACAACAGAAAATTACAAGTGGGTAATTTTCCTTTTCATCACAATTCACAATCAGAACCGAAAAAGAAGTGAAATAAAAATCACACTAATTTGCATCAAGATCATATTATTTCCGATGATGATCAAAAGCCCTAATTAAACGCTTCTTTCCTCCATAAAATTGAATCCAAAAGTAGGCGGCGGAGAAACTCCGGCGGCAGCAAGCAAAGCCTCATCATCCTCCTCCTCGTCTCCGGCGTGGCGAGCAGCGGCGGCTTTATTCTGATTAGCCCTCTCCCCCTCAGCATCTCTATACCTAGCCAAATACCTCTTCAAAGGGTCAGCATAATCGTCGAATCCCAAGCTGGAGAGAGCCCAGCAGATATCGTCGCCATTAACGGTCTTCCTCTTCTCGCGGTGGCATTTGTCGGAGGCCTCGCCGGTGACGAAGCTGATGAACTCGGAGACGCACTCCTGCATGGTTTCCTTACCATGTTTGGAGATCTTGGCGTTGGCGGGTAGGATCTTCTTCATGATCCGACCCACATTGGCGATGGGGAGGAGACGGTCTTGCGATTTGAAAACGTCGTCGTCGAGGGTGTCGTAGTTGATTGTGTTTGTGTATGTGTATTTGTGGTTGTGGGATTTATTAGGGCGTATGTTATCAACCATGTTTCTATATACAGAAACTGAGGGAAATTAGAACCTCTAAAACACAGACACGTTGCGTTACTTCTCTCCTTAATTCACTTTATATAGACGTGAACCATCCATTTTCTGCTTCTATTTATTTTTTTATATTTATATTCTAATATCAGGTAAATATCCGTCTAATTAAAATACTTATATTAAGGGAGCATTGTTGTGCACCCAGTTCAACTCACATGTGTAAGATTTCAAATAAGCCATTACGTGATATGGGCAAAAAGTCATGATTTTTATAATGAAAGATCTATTCATCCATAATCTATTAATTTAACTATTTTGAATGTCTATCTTACTCTATTCATTTTCTTTTTAGATTATGAGACTCACACCCTCCACCAATACAAATAAAATATGGAGCTCACATCCTTCACTAATACAATTAGAGGTCGTTTGATTGGCAGTATTAACTAGGTATTGATGCAGTATACCACGTAATACCACGTTTGTCTCGATGTATTCATAATACTTTCAGCCAGGTATTATTTCAGCCCAAAATTAATAATACATTTTCATTGATAGTGTATCTCATCACAGGAGGTGGGTTACACAACACCACAATTTAATACATAGGTATTATACTTATTTTTACCATTATACCCCTTTTTCCATTATTATAAATAATAATAATAATAATTAATAATAATAATTAATAAGTGATAATTACTAATTAAAAAAATGGTAAAATGGTCTCGAGACGATCACACACAAAACTTACTCTTAACTCTTTTATTTAGTCTAAAATTTTTAATTTCAAGGGAACAATATACATTAATATTAATTACACAAATAATTGAATCTTAAATAAAATATTTAAAAATTCTACGGGTAAAATAATATCATAACACACCTAACGTAAAAAATGTTATATACAGTATATTCATATATATATAATTTTTTTTCTTTTCTTTTTTATTTATTTATTTATTTAGTTATTCATTAATTTATTCATTTGCTCCATAGATAAGTATAAATTGATATAAGATGTTCTATAACATTTTGGTTATTGAATAAAAATTAGGATTAAAAGTGCCTTTTTAATTTTATGAAATGAGATTATATAGCGTTGGAATTTTATCTTGAACAACCTTCTATAAGAATGCTGAAACTTTAATAGTATCTTGTCAGGCCAAATTTGGTTAATCTTTGAAAAGATACAATTGTTAATCTCTGAAGCATTTATAAGCTGATTTGATGGATAAGAGACAATAAAGAGTGTGCTACCCAGATAATGATCTGTCTCACTCTTTCATAAGTCTAAGCAAATTTAATGGATTAATAATAATATGCACGTTTAAATGATCTGAAAATTATATATTATACCTACATAATATAAGTTAAAACCTGCTTAATACATCGTGACTTGCTCCAAACGAGAGAAATTCATTAAGTTTCAATTAGCTAGTTTTCCAAATTTGTTTATCCTATAATTTGTTATTAATGTAAAATGTAGATTAAAATTTTTGATAAAAATAAAGAACTTTAAAAAATTGTTCAATATATATATAAGTCAAGATGATAGGAGCAAAGTCTGTATCTTATAAGGTGTCACAGTGGCAGGCAAAATTTCCATGAATTGTACAGAGTTAGGTCACCTTTCATAGTATTGATTAATAATATTTGTGGGTAAGTAATTAATTATCTAAAAACCTGTACTGTAGATACTTAATTATATTATAATATTGAAAAGAGAAATTAACTTTTTTCCACTTATATTCAACTATAGTACTTGCATAGGGTCCCCTCCTTCTTTTGGTCACAGTTATTATACTAATTATATGCTTTAAAATAATGCTGCTAATTAAATTAGCAAATCAATCCTAGCTAGTAATAATAATAACTAGTTAATTAATTAATCATGATTTACTCTTTGGTGCACACAGCTGACTTAACTGACTGCAAGTGACCAAACAAACCCTAAAAATAACCCTAAATTTCTAGATCTAGTTGAAGATAATTTCATGAGGTTTTTATTTATATATCTTCGTCATTTAAACATTATATCATCTATCTATTACATTTCAATTTCTTATTTCATGATTTTTCCTAATTACATTACATGATATATAATTATGGAGTTATATCAAATCAAATCTAGAGTAGAAGTACTTGAATTATAAACTATTCCCTAGAAAAGATTAAATTAATTAGATGGTATAAATAAATAATCTTAGAAAAAGACCAATATTATTTTTATATATATATAATTTATGTCGGGAAAGAACATATCAAAATAATTAAATTATTAGTGTTTGATTTCGGGCTTCTAGATATGGAAGTTAAGTACCTTATATTATTAAATACACATGAAAATAAGTAGTCATGGTCTAGTCGCACATGAATTAGACAAGTCAATTATTGGTGCAACTTATTAATTTTCATATTATATTTTATGTTGCGGATGTCATAATCTTAATTAGAAGTGAAAATGACATGGGATTTATCTTAATTAACATCGAATTAATAATGAAAATGATAATTTCATGACGTCTTATATCTAAATATGAATGAGTACTATTGTAACTCACATTTTTCCCAAGTTACATTCTATTAGGCTTAGTAGTTTATTAAGCCCATAAATAAAATTGTTGTACAAATTTTTATTTTTATTTTTCAAGATTCATTGAGTAATACTAACTTAAAGTTGTAATTTTTAAAATTTTCATATTCTAAAATTCATAAATCATAATTATTTTATTATATATATTTTATTTTAATTTTAACAATGGTAGTAACATGCATAAATATCATCGTAATTGTTAAAAACACATAAATTTTCTATTATATAAAACACAATACTGACGTACGCATAGACATAGTTAACATTAATAAACTTAGAAAGGTTAAAAAAACGTGTTAGGTACGCACCTAGTCCTAGACATATGAAACTACTTAAAACTAATGACATGCTCTTGTCACCTGTCTAATTAAGTATATAATAATTATTAAATGAATTGAAAAGCTTAATTATAAAACAAAATAAAAAAACTTAAATACATCACTCGTGTAGCATAAATAACCCCTGCTGGCTAGTGATTAATTAAGGATCGAGGTCAGAATTAATTCTTCTTCTTCTTTTTTTAAATTGAATTTGTATATATCTTTTTTTTTAAATTGAATTTGTATATATCGACAATTAATTTTAAGCCGTCACAAACACCCTTTAATCCATCCATATAATTTAAAAGAGAAATAACACAATACCATTTGCCTCGAGATTTTTTTATTATTTTAATTTTGTTTTGAGAAGTTGAATCAAGATTTAATTTAAAGGCCAGCTCATGAAGGCCAATGGGTAGAAATTTAGGTGCATAATTTTTAGAGGGTAAAGCAAAGCAATCCAGATACCAGCAGCTCACTCTTTATTAAATTCCCCCCAAAATTGTAAAATATTCATAATTCAAGAATATATCCTATAGTTAATAATAATTTTGCTTTAATATTTCCACTATGTAAATCAATATTATTTTGTTATTAGGAATAAGCCAATGGCGTGATTACAGCCGTACGACAAATTCACTGTGGAATGGAACATGGAATGTGGTTCAAAAATTAGCTTAATTAAAATAATAATATCTGACTTTTGGTCTAATCAAGTAGGGAGAAAAATAAAAGCATTTAGGACCACGAGCTAAAGTAGGGATCAGGTTCAAGTTTACTTCATTATTTAACATGTTCAAATTTTGATGATGGATTAAAAGTTGTACAAAATATTTTATATATTAAACTAAAAAGATATTCTCAAACGTAATCTTCCATTTCTCCTAGATTTATGAATGTTCTTTAATTTAATTAATATTTAACAAGTGACGTTTTTGGGTGAATTGTCTATCGAAATGATGACTAAAATTAATTATTATAATTGATGTATGCAAATATAATCTTTATGAAATCACAAAAAGTTAAATTAGACAATTTATGCGCAATAGCTACACTGATCTTACTATAAACAATTTGAATGATTTGATCACTAGAAAAAACATCACATTATAATTTTAAAAAAAAAATCACTTCATAATATATAAATAAATGATCTTATTATATAAGAAAATAAATATCACTACTTTACCATATCAGTACTTATTTTCAAACAAAAATATTAAACCTATAAATATCAAAGTTTATTTATTAGTATTACTGAATAAATAAATATATATATATATATATATATATATATATATATATATATATATATATATATATATATATATATATATATATATATGAGTTGGAATCTTGTGGGTTCGAGCACATTAGGCATTCAAAGTATAATATATATTTTTTTAATGAGAGAGTCCATTGAAATATAAATTATATTAATATATAAATAGTTAGAAATTAATTTTTTTCCCCCTAAAATTAAGGATATAAATATTTATACTAAAAGGTCAATATTTAATATTAAAAGATACAACACGTGTTAGACACATTACATTTTACGTTTTCCAAATTAATTAATTGTTATATTTTTCATTGAAGATACTATTGCTCTTCATTAAAAATATTATAACTTTTTATTTATAGTTAGAATTATTTATTAAATAATAGTTCATTATACTATGTCACATTTTATTAATTAAATAGTATTTTTTAAGTTAAAATGTTATCATTCCTTGTCTTATCTTTATTAAAGATGTGAAACAAATGGCAACACAAATGTTGGTATAGTGTTAAAAGAATATCCCACATGCTATTGACTTTCACCTCATTGCTTCTTTAATTTTTCTTTAGCCTCGAGCACATCACATAGTGTAAATGCGTATATTTTGAATACCTTAATTTAACAAGTTTTAGCATGAAATCATTTCGCATAACACATTTTATAGTATACAGAAACGCAATATACTTAAAATAAAATGATTCCATAAAAGTAAAAGCTATATTTTTAAAATATTATAAGAACTAGTAGTATTACCTTTACTTTAATTTAATTTATTTATTTCTATTTTTATTTTTTAAATTTTATAAGACACTTTAAGTAAGATTGCGTGATATTGACCCTTAGATTACTGAAGGGTCAACTCTTCAGATACCAATTTAGTAATAAAGTATTTATTTAATTGTTGCGCTGTTTATCCATGTATATGAAATGTAAGTTTAGGATAATTCAATTTTTTATTTATCAATGGAAGGGCCAATAATTTTAAGCCCAAAAGATCTTGATAAATGGACCATTGAATACGTATTATTTGGTCCACTAACTGTAAAAGTAATTGGGCTTTTTTAGAAAAAGAGCGACAAAGGCCTTCGTTTTTTTCTTTCTGACTCATGATTCCTTTCTTTATCAGGCCGCCTGTTTCTGATTCAGCCCAATATTATTATCTCAATAATTTTTCATTTATATTGATATTTGAATTACTGAATTAACGTGCGAAAAATATGTATTATAAATATAAATAATTACATGTTGGAATAAATTTAGAATATAAATAGTTCGTACACATTAAGAACCCATACAAACACTACTACTGCAAATTGTCTCACAATGATATATCGAAGAATAAATAGTCCTTTTAAATATTAAAAGTGATAAATAAAGACATCATCTTCTATTTTAAAGTGATACCTTTTTAATGTTGAAAAATTAACTTTTTTTTAATATTATTTTAATATTTGAAATATAATCACTCCCTCCCATTTCAGATGACACACTTTTCATTTTGGGTTGTTCCACAAAAATTTGCATCTTCCTAAAAAATAAAAAGTCAAATACAATTACCCTTCCACATATAATTTATTTACAAAAAAATCACATTTACCTCACACACATAACATAATTTATCATTTATTTATTATAAAAAAATATCATAATACCCCTAATTAAAATTATAACTTTTCTTTGCCCTAAGAAGCATGCAAACTTTTGTTGGGGGACTAATATCTGCTTAGCTCTGTCTTAATGAGACAGATACATGGCCCGCATGAAATGGGCCAGTGGTGATAAGATAGTCAGTGGACAAATCCTCTGCATAACATATGTGTACGCCCCTTTTATACCTTTATCACTGTACTGTACGTTTGTTTGCGGGCAAAAAAATAGTACTCTCTCCGTCCCATAGAAGTTAGTATAATTTTTTTTAGGCACGGAGATTAAGGAGTATAATAATTTAATGTAAAATAGAGTAAAGTGAAGTGAGAGAAATAATATTTAATGTGTAATGGATAGTTGTATTAGAGGTGATATATGAAGCTCATGAGAATAGATTAATTGTTTTTGTATGAGTCTCATGTATTAAAAAGGAAATGTGTCAACTTTAGTGGGACAAACCAAAAAGGAAAGTGTGTCAACTTCTATGGAACGGAGGGAGTACTAATTGATCAAATGTACAACACCACGAAGCACGTCACATGAAATTGGCCATTCAAAAACGTTAGGTCCAATCATTCTAACAATTATAATTTTATGCTAATTAGATAAAAAGTAGCTATGTCTAATATTATTTAGGGCGACACGTTCATGATAAGATAATTTTTATATTAATTTTTATTATTAATATTATTTTTTTATTAAATATATTATTATTATTCTTTTTATTTATACCGAATTATTCATTATAAAATGAGGCACCATCACAAATTTTCATCAACTTTTCATCAATCCGGTATAATTTCTTATTAAAACATTTTATTACTGTAAGATTTGAAAATTGAGATAAATTCACCGTATATTATTGAGGAGTATATTGCCCGTATATATAATGTTACAATACAACAGAATCCACAATTAGTGGAGATAAATATGAAAGATATACAACAAATAAATATCTCCTATTTTTATACTTTATTTACTCCTATTACCCCCCGTCAAGCGATGCGTGGGGTGCAAACAAATGCAGAGCTTGGATCTTAGAAGTTCAAAGGCAGGTCGGGGCAGACTCTTGGTGAAGATGTCGGCTACTTGTAGATGAGAAGGAACAAACTGCGTCCGAAGTTTTCCAGAAGAAACAAGTTCACGAATAAAATGACAATCATGTCTATGTGTTTTGCCCTTTTGTGTGCAACATGATTCTGGCTTAGAAAGATCGCACTCTTATTGTCACTTATGAGCAATGGCGGACTAGAGCAAGATTGACCAAGCTCACGAAGTAAGCTTGTCACCCAAACAATCTCAGAAGGTGCATTCGCCATGGCGCGGTACTCCGACTCGCAGCTTGAGCGAGCCACAGTAGGTTGTTTCTTTGCACTCCAAGAAGCAAGATTACTACCGAAGAAAATAGAGTAACCATAGGTGGATCGACGAGTCTCAATACATCTGGCCCAATCCGCATCTGAATAGCCCACAATCGACTTCTCTGGACAGTGAATGAAGTTGAGACCGTAGTGAATAGTTCCTTTCACATACCGTAGAATGCGCTTAATGATCATAGGTGAGAGACTGAATAAACTGGCTAACAGAGTTGACTGCAAAAGACAAGTCAGGCCGGGTGATAGTCAAGTACTGCAAAGCACCAACCAAAGACCGATAAAAGGTTGGATCAGCAAAAGAGGATCCAGTAATGACCAAAGAATCACCGGCAGCCGGTGGTGTAGAAACGGGCTTGCAATCCAGCAAATTAGCACGCTCCAAGATGTCATAAGCATATTTTACTTGCCCAACAAAAAGACCAGTAGAAGTGTAAGAAATCTCTAGTCCTAAAAAATAATTAAATATCCCAAGATCTTTGATCGAGAACTCAGCATGAGTGCGAGTAATAAACCTCTATATCAAAACCTGATCATTACCAGTAATAATTATATCATCTACATAAAGTAGAAGATACAGAACTGAAACACCTTTGTGAAGATAAAATAAAAAGGAGTCTGACTGTGTCTGTTTAAAGCCTACTGTGAACAAATAAGAACTGAACCTCTGAAACCAAGCCAAGGGGGCTTGGCGAAGACCATATAAGGCCTTCTTAAGGCGACACACATGATGAGGATGGCGCGGATCAATAAAACCAGGTGGTTGAACCATATAAACTGGTTGAGTGAGAATTCCATTCAAAAATGCGTTCTTTACATCCAACTGATGCAGAGACCACTGGTAATGTACAGCAATCGCCAAAACTGTGCGCACAGTGGCTGCTTTGACGACAGGACTAAAAGTGTGATGAAAGTCAGCGCCGGGAACCTGAGTAAATCCCTGAGCAACAAGACGAGCTTTATGACGCTCAATGGAGCCATCTGACCGAAACTTAGTCCGAAACACCCATTTGGAGTCAACAATATTAGTGTTGGAGGGAGGGGGTACCGAATCCCACGTTTGATTTTCATTCAAAGCATCAATTTCCTCTTGCATTGCAGCCATCCAATGAGTATACTTAGCAGCGGATTTGAAGCCACGAGGCTCAGAGATAAGAGACAAGAGCCAAGGAGGAGAGAAGTGTTGTTGATGCAAGATCAATCGGATACTTAGGTTTAAAAATACCAGCAAGCGCACGAGTCACCATATGATGTGGAGGCAGCCGTGCCGGTGGTGGAAGTTGCGGCGCGGCCAGAGGTGGAGGCGGTGGCGCAGCCAGAGGAGAGGGATCATCATCAACATGTGGCGCTGGCAGAACATCATCAACATGTGGTGTTGGCGGAACATCATCAAGAGAGTCGGCATGAAAATGATACGGAGTTGGCTGGTGTGACTTCGTGCTAGGAGGAGCAGGATCCAAAAAACTCGAAACGAGCAATCCATCAGGAGAGGAAACAGAACTACCAGTAAAAGGAAAAACCTGCTCATCAAACTGAGCATGCCAAGTGATGTAAATGCGGGCGGAAGAAGGATCGAAACACCAAAACCCTTTATGAGTACTACTGTAACCCAAAAAGATACAAGCGCGATTGCGGGGCGAGAGCTTATGGGATGCATAATCTCGCAAGAAAGGAAAAACCCGACATCCAAAGGGCTTGAAAATAGTAAAATCAGGTATATGGTGGAAAAGAAGCTCATATGGAGATTTAGTTTCCAATATTGCTGACGGAAGCCGATTAATAATATAAACTGCTGTATCAAAGGCCTCAAACCACAACGTTGCGGGAGCAGAAGCATGAAATAGCATGGAGAGACATGTCTCAGTAATATGTCTATGCTTCATTTCTGCTCAACCATTCTGCTGCGGAGTGTAAGGGCATGAGAGCCGATGAAAAATTCCATGTTGAGCCATAAAATCATTCACACGCTTGTTCACAAACTCAGTGCCTCCATCAGATTGAAAAACTTTCATAGAACGAGAAAATTGATTGCAGACAAACGTATGAAACCGAACCAAAACTTCATAAAATTCAGACTTAGCACGTAATGGATAGAGCCATGAAAAATGAGAGAAATCATCCACAAACACAACATAATAACGGTAGCCAGCAGAAGAAGTAACAGACGATGGCCCCCACAAATCACAGTGTATCAAATCTAGAACAGATGAAGCACGCTTTTCATTCAAATTAAAAGGCAATTTTTTGCTCTTAGCCAATTGGCAAGACGAACACAAAGTCGGATTAGGTAATAAAGATGTAACTGATAGATGTCCCAATTTATTCAACAATGAAATAGTACCAAAAGAAACATGTCCAAGGCGTAAATGCCACAAATTAAAACTAGCTCTTAAGTCTTTAGATTGTAAAGCAGCAAGCAGAGCTGGTTCATTGTCACACTTCTCTAGAACATAAAGACCATTCTTACATTTTCCCTGAGCCAGTGTTTCCTTTGTCACTCGATTCTGTATAGCAAAAGTCTTATCAGAGAATACCACATCAACATGACAGTCCGATGTTAGTTTGCTAATCGACAACAGGTTTTTAGTAATTTCCGGAACCACCAAGACATTCAACAAATTTATATCAGGTGATAAATGACTCGAACCAATATGAGAAATAGCAAGAGAATGTCCATTACCAACTGTGACAGAGGCATTACCAGAGTAAGGCTCAAACGAGTCCAAAGAAGTGCTGTTGGGCGTCATGTGAGCAGAGGCTCCCGAGTCCACATACCAGTCGGAAGCCAGAGCCGGAGAGGAGATAGAACACGCAGCATTGAAGGCTTGGGCTAGGTCATCCCGCTGTGAGGGCCGAGAGGGTTGAAATCCAACCTGCTGTTGAAGCTGCAAATACCGGGGGCACTTATCGGCATAGTGTTCCCCCCGACACAGCTGGCAAGATGGTGCGAACCACCGTTGGCCACCGTGGCCACGACCTGCATAACCGCCGCGACTAGCAACATTGAACCTTCGCTGCTGTCCACCCGTCTGTCCTCTATGCTGCTGTCCACCGCTCTGGCCTCCACGCTGCCGGGAGGGATAAGAAGCAGACGAGCTCGCGTCAGCTGCAACAAAGGCAACCGTAGAGGGCGCCGCAGCAGCATGAACCCTCTCCATGGACTTCGACATCAATTCAAATTGGGCAGCTTGATGGAGTAACTCACGGAAAGATGGAATCAGATGCATAGCCAGCCGAGTATTAGCGAAACCAGTGAATGAAGGACCAAGACCTCGCAAGAACTAGTGACTCTTGTCACTTTCATCAACAGGCTTGTTGATCGCAGAAAGCTGATCACATAAGGCCTTAAATCGTCGACCATACTCGGCGACAGGTTGGTCATCTCGGTGAAGAGACAATAGTTCCTCACGGAGCTGATGTGCACGAGAAGTGGATGCATGCGCGAAGGCAGATTCCAGTGCACGCCATGCCGAATGGAAGGTCTCACAATCCAGAACTTCTGCCATTGCTTCCGGCTCCAGGGTTGTTTAAAGCACACCGAGCAATTTCTGGCCACGCAAGAACCACGAATTGTAGGCTGGATTGGGTGATTCCACGCCTTCCGCATCAACTAGGGTTTTTGAGGGAGCAGTTGATGGACCAGTGATAAGATCAAGGAATTCGAAGGTAGTAGCTATGGAGATGAATTGTCATTTCCACATAAGATACGTGGAGGAGGAGAGTTTAATTTGCACCAAATTTATCATAGCGGTAGTCTGAGAGGAGGGGTTAACTGCCGGAGCAGCCATGGAACAGAAAAGAATAAAGAGAGGAGAAGAAGAAGAATAGTGATGCAAAAGAAAGGGAGACGGTGATCACGATCAAAGAAGAGAGAAAAGGTATGGTTTCTGGTGACGCTCTGATACCATGTAAGATTTGAAAATTGAGATAAATTCACCGTATATTATTGAAGAGTATATTGCCCGTATATATAATGTTACAATACAACAGAATCCACAATTAGTGGAGATAAATATGGAAGATATAAAATAAATAAAGATCTCATATTTTTATACTTTATTTACTCCTATTAATTACTTATTCATTTCACGAAACTCTTCTTATGAGACGATATCAAGTATTTGCTAATTAAGTATTTTTTTGTTAATTCACTCATAAAAGTTCACATATTTTTTTTAAGTGAAACACTTTGAATCAATCTGTCAATAATTTTTAATTTTTAAGTGTCATATACATTCACATACATAGTACTAATATACTTTCACTTCATTAATAAATACCTTTTCTTAATTTAAACATGATATATATATATATATATATATATATATATATATATATATATATATATATATATAATATTTTTCCGATCTCTCAGCAAAATATAAGTCCAAATTTTTTTGTTCAAGATGATTTGTGATTGGTTGCTTTAAGAGTGAAATTTTGTTAGTATATTATGACCTTTTTGTCATAATCTTTTCTCAAGTCAAAAAGGACTAAGATTATATGAAGGAAAGCAACCCTAGATCTACTTTGCTGTGCTCAGTGGCTGATTCTTGAAGCTCAAATATATTTAAATTATAATACTAATTTAAAACACATATTATTCTATATATTTTTTCAAAATTTATATATTTATTTATAATTATAAACAATATAATAGGATCATGATCAATATTTTTCCAGTACTTTTGTTCACTACAAGTTTATATATATATTTCCTAAACTTAATTATGTACATGTAGTATATGATTCGATCTATCATAATAGGAGTAATAATAGTTTAATAAAAAAACTCAAAAAACATTAAAGGATCTTTAACTACCTTTAAGTGAAATGATAAAAGAGCAATAAAAGATTAATAACTGTTTGATTTAATCTACAGGTTCTTGCTAAAATTAGTTATGAGGGGTTCAATCAAAGAGAAAATACTATAACTAGATGTGGGTGGTATGATTTTCAAAATTTGAGGTTTAATCAAAGTGGTAATGTCTAATTATTATGATTACTTATGAGCACAGTTTGTAGTATTTTCTGATTAAAAGTCCAAAAATAATCAAAATAATAATTTCTGATAGAGACATTTGGTTTGGCTAGAAGTGAGCTCCAAATTGCAAAACAATTTAAAAAAGAATTATTGCTTAATAATATAAGTTAAGTGATTAACGCAAATCTTACAAAATTTCTTGATTTATTAGTGCACGTTAATCATTTTAAGTAACCTAATTCAAACTTACAAATTCAAATAAAAATAGCTTTATTAAAACATTAGCATTATCACAACTAAATAAAATATGGCATTTTTATTGAACAGGTTTGACTAGTCAACATTTTATTTTTTGAAGATCTTTTAAGGAATTCATTTATTTTATTAAAATATATATGTCAAATAAAAGGTTTTTATTAAGAAAAGTGAAAATGAAAGAAATTAGAATAAAAGAGGAGGCCTAGAGTTGTCATGTTTGAATTGCTACTTTTAAAATTTTTTCCATTCAACTTATAATTTAAAAATAATATGAATTATGATTTTTAAAAAAACTAAATTAAACTTCACATAAAATATAATTAAGTTTTAATAAATTGATTGGTTTCTTGTTTGAACTAAACATTTCAACCAATACATATTACAATGAATATATAATAATACAAGAAAAGAAAATTTATTACACAAAATATAAAAGATAAAAGTTAATAAATAATATTGACCCTGTGTAAATTTAACATTATTATTATTATTATTTAAATATTAATCAAGTTTCCTAAATGGAAAAATAATTTGGTTAGGTTTCTGTCAAGGTGGGCCCAAAGGGTTACCATCAAGCTGAGTAAAAATAATTAAGCTGATCTGTATCTAGTTTTTGTTTCTAATCCAGTGGGCCCTCATTTTTTTAATTTTTAATTTCAATCATACCATTATTATATCGTATTAAATAAATATTAAATTGACTAAGTTGTTGCACTATGCAAGGTAGTCTGATATAGAATCTAAATAGCACTTTCAGCTATCAATTTCTATTAGTATTATTTTTATTTCATTTCTCAAATTATGTCTGAATCAAAGAAAATAAAGTTTCCGACGTCGTTTTCAAACCGGTTATTATTACAAATTGAGAATAATTAGAGAATATATATATATAGCATGTTAATTCGTTGTTTTTACACGATAAATACTTAGTTTTCAATCACTATTTATATGTAATAAGGTTTTTGTTGGATTATGAATGTCATTACGTTAATGTGCTGCTAATGATGGTCATTAATTGTATCGAATTACATCGATTAATCCCACACTAGAATTTTTGTTTTTTAGTGATATTCTTCGGAGATTCTAATATTTGTAAATATCTGATCAAGTAGATTGTTATAATTTAATGTAAGCTTTTGTAATTACATTCCATTTTCTGTCTTCTTGGTGTTTCTAATTCTCAAGTAGCCGGACTGCTTGTTTGTAATCTAGTGTGGTTTTTAAGTTATTGGATTATCATCTCCAGCTTATTTTATTAAACGGATCGAGTTCGAGTCCGAACACAGAATAATCATTTAGAATCGAGTAAAATTTCATTTCCTAATCGTTATCTCGAATTAATTATAAATTTTGAGTTTACTTGATCCGTTTTGAATTAAATTTTTCGAAATAACATAGAGTATATACTCCCTCATTTATAGCATAGCATTCACACCTCTTTTGTATAAGTAAGGTGTGAAAGATTTGTTGGATGAGGGAGTACAGTAAAAAGATAATTGGGGAGTTTTCTCCGATTATAAAACAGTTTATTGGAAGGAAACTAATGTAATTTTCAATTCAAATTTTGCTCTTTACATTTTAAAATGAAATACTATCATTAATATCCATATAAGTGTTGTGCACTTTCACTTGGAACTTGTAGATCTTACAAACCAAAAGTTTCAAGTAACACAACTTCCAAAAAACTGAACTTGTACCCTTATAATTTTTAAATTTTGAATAATTTAATTAATTGAGTTATATTTTCTTCCTAAAATGCCATAGGTTTGTTTTATCAATCACTAAAACCAAATAAAAACAATAGTAGATCCAGCATAAAGGCAAAGCATAAATATGGATATATGTTTACCATAAATAAAGATAAAAACAACTGTAAGTGTGAATCTCTTGCATATATATATTTAAATCTAAAAATTATGTATTTACCTAAGTGAAATAGCCAATAAGGTAACATAACATTCTAATAAATTTAAATTCACCTCTCTCTGTATAAGTAGATTTTTAATTATCAAGATACTAACTACCACACATGCATGCATGTATTTTTTTCTCAATCTATATTTTAATTTTTTTCAGGAGAATTAGTGTAAAATGAATAAAGTTAGGGGGCTTTCTCTGTCAGCTGTTTGCTATCACTTAATATAATAACATACTACATTATACATACAAATATATGTATGTATATATATAACATATAAGCCAAGGAAGACCAAATTTTCATATGTTCATATCCCTCCACCAACAACTCTCTTCACCCAGAAATCAAGGAGAATTCTCTGCTCTTTTGTCCTCCTCAATCCAAACCAAACTTTCATGTTTGCCAAAAAAACAAATCCCCTTTGAAAACTAACTAACAAATCAAGATTTGAAGCCCCCCCCCCCCCCACCCCCCCAAAATTGTAACTAAATCTATCTACATATATATAGTAGTCCAATGTCAAATAATACAGGTGATGAGGGGAGTTTTTCTTCTGATGAGGTCCAACAGAAGCAAGAAAAGCAGGTGCAGCAGTCGAATACCGTCTCGACTAACAGCAATGGATCCTCCAGCTCTCTGCAGCAACCTGCAGTGCCTCCTAAGAAGAAGAGAAATTTACCAGGAACTCCTGGTAATATATACATATACACATGATCATCTCATATATACTTTTCTTGTACATTAATTAATGTGTAACTATATATATATAGATGATTATTTCTTTAATTGATTGATGATGATTGAGAGTTCTTACAAATGAAATGATGAATTGAGTTTCTACTGTTTAATTGTTAGTTAATTTAAACTTGTGATCTGAGGGAAAATAATTAATCAAAGCAATTCATTATTTAAAGGCTCCAATAATTGGAAGCTAGATCCACACAATACTGTTGTTGATTGCACCTTTTTCATCTCATCTATTTTAGTATCCAACAATGTATTTAATTAATTATTAATCATGTTTTAATCTAGCTAGCTTTCAAGTAGACATGCTTGTTATAGTTATTTGTTAATGAGTGAATATTCTTGAGGTAGAACTAATATAAGTTGATGTTTGTGTAATGAAATGATGATGAAGATCCGACAGCAGAAGTAGTAGCACTATCACCAACAACACTAATGGCAACAAATAGATTCGTGTGTGAGATATGCAACAAAGGGTTTCAAAGAGACCAGAATCTGCAGCTACACAGAAGAGGACATAACCTTCCGTGGAAGTTAAGGCAACGGAGTACGAATGAGGTGAAAAAACGTGTATATATCTGCCCCGAACCCACGTGCGTGCACCATAACCCGGCCCGTGCTCTTGGAGATCTAACAGGGATCAAGAAGCACTTTAGCAGGAAACATGGAGAGAAGAAGTGGAAATGTGATAAATGTTCCAAAAAATATGCTGTGCAATCTGATTGGAAGGCTCATCACAAGACTTGTGGGACTAGGGAGTACAAGTGTGATTGTGGGACTATTTTCTCCAGGTTTTTTAATCTCAATCCCTTACATCACTAATTATGGTTAAGAATTTATTAACGATTTTCTTCTCATGTTTTAGTTCTAGCTCATATAATTAGTAATTAGCTAGAGCTTTTCATGCAGCATTATGATTAATAATTTCAATTTAAGATCATTTCCAAAAAATTAATTTTAGAATTTTTGGTTAATATTTTATTTATCTTGCTTGTTTTCATTTATCCAGGAGAGACAGCTTCATAACCCACAGAGCATTCTGCGATGCACTGGCTGAGGAAAATAGCAAAGTGAACCAAGGTATAATGGGCTCATTGGGCCCAAATATGTCGGCCCAACTTCCGGATCTCATGTCAACGATGCCCATAGGAACCAACGCATCAATGGGCTTATCCGAGTTCAGCAATCCACTAAAATCACTGCCCCAAGAACTTATCCCAATCCCATTCAAGCCCATGAACATGCCCGGCATGTTCTCCACCAATTCAGGCAACCTATTCGGCGGTCCAAGAAGCATTCCCTCGTCATCAAATGGGCTTCAGCTCAGTTCAAACTCGAGCCCATCCTGCTACAACTACCACCCAGACAACAAGAATCTGGGTCAGATGTCGGGATCGGCCCAAATGTCGGCGACAGCCTTGTTACAAAAAGCGGCCCAAATGGGTGCAACAGTTTCGAATTCAATGAACTCCCCCATGATGCAGAAAACATTCGTCAGCACCATGGCGGGCCCGGATCACATGACCGGGCCAGGACCCGGGCCCAGGCCCTCAACAAACCCGCACCTGTACGAAAACTTCCAGAGCCAAAACGATCAGCAATCTGCGTTTAATGGAGGATTCGCGGGCCAGCTGTACGAGGAGGGTAGGGACATGGTGATGTACGGCGGAATGCTGATGGGAGGCGATCAGCATGGCGGCGAGTTCATGGAGGGGAAGATGACGGGAGGAAGAGGTGATGGGGGAGACGACATGACGACCGTTGATTTCATGGGAGTTGGAGGATCGAGGGGGTCGGAGATGAATCAACAGAGAATGCAAGTATTGCATAACCCTTTCCTTGATTCTGATGTTGATAAGCCACTCTACAACACCTTCTAGTTTCCATTTTTCTCAATTACCTACCTTATCTAATCTATAATTTATTAAAAAAATGCTTCTTTTTTTTCATCACCTGAATTATATCACTATTAGATCAACGAGACATTCTCGTGTGAGATGAGTTTGAGTATATGTAGATAGATTGTGAGATGGTACTAACATAATACTTTAACCACCTTAAATCATAATTAAGAGTGAGATCATAATTGAATTAAGAGTGAGGCTCCTGTGCCTTTACAATTTCCATGCCCCTTTGCAATTTAAACTCCTAACAATACATAAGTTTAAATAGAATTAGAGGGAGAAAAGTTGTATTTACATGGGGACACGGAGTATCCCTCCATGTCCTCGAGGGCGCATGAGCTTTTTCCTTGAATTAATTACTCATCACACTTTAACGTTGATAATTAGGCATAGTTTAACCATCTTTAAAAATTAAAATCATATATTATCTATTTAAAAATCTATTACAATGGATAGTTGATCAAATCATAAATTCAAAATTTTATCGATCTCATGACATGTTTCACAAGTGCCCTAATGTTTTAGTTTTTAAGAAGTGTAATATATCTGATAAAGAAATTAATTAAATGAGCATCACCTTTTTTCTCCTTTTCTTTTCTAAATAAAAAATTCCGACCTGCTATGCAAGCAGTAGAAAACACAAGTTAAAATCATGTTTAAATAGATAAAAACTAAACCACGAAAGCATCACATTGAAGAAAGATCGTCATTGGTCAAGATAATTAGAAAGAATGAAAATAAAAAAATAAAAAAATTCTAACATCTCAAGACGATCACATATTGTCTGGATCGTTAGATCCTTAAAATTAATATTACCATTCATTAAGTCATGAACTGCATCGGCAGAACCCGAAGCTTGATCAACCAGCAACTTTAAAATATTATACTACACTATTAAAGTTGTAATTAATAAATTAATTAAAAAAAAACTACTTTAAAATATTATACTACACTATTAAAGTTGTAATTAATATATTAATTAAAAAAAACCTATTGGCACGGTGCATATATACAATAATGTGCATATTTTTTAAGTTTTCTAATTGATGATTTGTATGTTAAATTAGATGAAAAGGCAGAATACTGATGGAAGCAGTAAGATGTCATCGGATAAGAAGGAATTGGTTGATTGCTCTCGTGATCTGCCAAATTGTTTACTCGTTCACATTCTCACTTTTGTGAACCTCAATGAATATGGGTCTTTGAGGAATACTGCAAAGACGTGTGTTGTCCAAAAGATGGAAACATCTTTGGAGTGAACTGCCAAGCCTTCGTTTCATTCATTTGTTCTGACATTCAACGAACTAGAAATTTTGTGATTATGGTTCACATGACTTTTAGTAATCGGACTCTTGCGTCGTTGTTGGAGCAGTTTAGCATACATTTTGTCCCGAATTAGCACGACCAAGCCAGAGATGAACTTGGTATGCCAAGACTTGGTCTTGCTTATACGAGACGAAACGTAAGCTAAATTGCTCCAACAACAACTTAATAGTCCGATTAATAAGAGTCATGCTTGGCAACTCACTCCAAAGATGTTTCATCTAATTTAATATACAAATCATCAATTAGAAAATTTCAAAAATATGCACATTATTGTATATATGCACCATGCCAAAGGTTTTTTTTATTAATTAATTATTATTAATTACAACTTTAATGGAGCAATATAGTGTAGTATAATATTTTAAAGTTGCAGGTTGATCAGGCTTCCGGTTCTACCGGTGCAGTTCATGGCTTAATGAATGGTAATATTAATTTTAAGGATCTAACCGTAATTTCATCCTCACGTCTTTTTTCTAAAATGTCTATCGTATAAAAAAAAAGCATCTGTTCTTCATAGGTAAGCCTACTACAGTTATACGTGTTTTCTTAGTAAGAAGTCAGCATTGATATTTACCTATTTCTACTTTCTCACTGTTGGAACTCAGGCAATGGCTGGCCAAGTTGCAGCTGAATGGACACGAGCGTTATGAATGGCATAACCTCTAAAATTTTCTTCTCAGCCTCTTTTGCTATCTCTACAGCCTCCCTGGTTTTGAAGCATTTTTAAGTAAAGATAAGATGAATAATATTACAGAAAACTCAAAGAAGAGGGAAGATTCTAATCCACTGGCTACCTCATTAGTGTGTCTGGGGGCATGGAAACCTCAATTTCAAGAAAAATCTGACCTTGCAGTGAGTGGCGTGTTATGCGCTTTGCAGTCATTTTCTAAAGGCACAGAAAATGTGTAGGGTGAGTGAGATCAGATGGTTTCATATTCTGCCAACGCAAAAACTCGTAAGCCATACCTCAGAAAAATGGGTGGACAAAATTCTGGAAACCGTATTCTCCACATCTGTTTGCTCCAATAATGTGGTACTGTTAAGATCTGAGCTTTGACAGTTTCTTTGATGGTTGTCGACCTTTTCGGAGATTTTAGCAGTTGCAGGTTCTACAAGGTTATTTTTTTCAAGTGATGTTTTAACCACATGAGCATTTATCAAACATCATCCCAACCATGTACAATGTCTGAATGATAAAACATTAATACATTTTCATAAAAAGAGAGAGAGAGAGAGTAACTCATGTACCTATGTGTATGAAGACTTCAGCTACTTCAGGATAGGATTGCTGAAGCTGGCGGCGAACATTTTCTCCAACATCATGTGCAGCACTAACACTAGAAAATGGATCCACCTATAAGAAATAATTCGCTGTTATTGACATTAAAATGATTATTAAGGGATAACAGCATGCATGGTATACTTAGAAGGCCCAACGAACCTCAACGTCCACATCAAGATACAAATGTGATCCTGCCCGCCTTCCTCTGAGATGATTATATCCCTAAATTTTGCAACAAGAGATATCCAATAGAAGATTATGATAACACTTCAAAGGATCATCAGTTTGCTTCTTTTTGGTGTGTAATTAAAAAAATATGTACGACTATATGTATTGCAAAGTTACGGTGGGACAAGTAAGAGTACTAATGCCAACCTTACAGAGCAAAGGTATACAAAGCACACAAACCCAAAACAGGAAAGTACATAAGAAAAGGAAGCAATTTTGGTGGAGATTTGAAATTTACGTACCTTCACTCCCTCAACACCAAGAATTGTTTGTTTATAAGGTTCAAGATGTTGCGACGGAATAGCAGCATCCACCAATTCCAAGATACTGAGCATGTCCACATGGAATACAACAATGTCAGAGAATTATTACTCTGGTCAAAACAAAATGATTTTCTCAATAATAAAGGTTAGAGATAAGCTTGGAAGCTATAAAATTTAGAAACCACAACAGCTTCTAACTCAAGAGAAAAAAGCCTTCAGAAATTTACTGAACAGTAAAGCTTATCTGAATTGGTTACCCACTTATCGCTTGTTTAATTAACATAAGGAATGTAATGTAATGATGTAATAGCATATAATAGGAAAGCATATATAATGATACTCTACCTCTGATAACCAGTTTCAAGTCCAGCTTTTAATATCATCCCAGAAACAAGCAGTCCAGCAAGAGGATCAAGGAATCTAACTCCAAGAACAGATCCACCTAAAATTGAAAATTACCATAAACAACACTAATAACTGTTAACTGTAAAGGTCATGTTAAATGGTAGTTAAAGAAATTGAGTGTACCTATTATAAAGTTAATATAAAATTCCGAAGCATTGTACTTAAAAAGGTAGAGATGACCTAATGCAGCCCAGGACTGTCCGCCTGACTTGAAGGCATATTTCCAGAATAAAAACTTATATTTTCATTTGACTTTGATATAAAACTATTAATCTCTTATATATTCACGTTCTTGTGTCTTGTACAGGAGGATAGCATAAGTATTAAAATAATTATAAAAAAAAGCTTCATAAAAATTATGCACAAGAACTAATAATTATCCATGGGCATTTTCAAGTTCTAATTCAAAAGAATAACTGCACTTGACTTTGATACATTTAGGGTGCAAAATAAGGGGAAATAATTGTTGACTTCAAAAGAATTTGGAAGAGAAATATTTACCAACCCCAATGAGAGCAACTACTGAAGAAATAGCATCTGCGCGATGATGCCAAGCATTTGCTTTCATGAGCCCACTGCCTGTCTTTTCGCCTGCCCTTTTTGTTATCCAGTATAGCCTTTTCAAGAGAAAAATATGCAGTAGTCAATACAGAAATAACAATAAGGTAAACAGAAACCTAAAATAATGATAGTTCAGATATCATTCATACAAATACAAACTCAACCATTCTTTACTTGCTGTAGAAATCTGAAACAATTATTTTTTTAACAACATATAAGAAATAATAAAAATGACTCATCAGATAAAACACGGAAGAACAAAACGTAGACACAGGTTATCTCCACAATGTACATGAAAACAAATGTATTCACAGACAACTACAAATAAATGACTATTTACCCTTCTTTAACAGCTATAGACACTAATGTCATGTTCAATGCAAGAATCGGGTGGTCCATGTCAATTCCATGGTGATGTCCGCTGTGGTGGTGGCCTAGTACATGGTCATGACCTGCAGCTTGATTAACTATCTCTGAAGAAGCTGACCATACATCCTTCACATGCAGAATATTGAGAAGTAAGACACGTGGTAGTGTAAACTGCAGAATCTTTGGATTCAGATATCTCTAATATGAAGCTATTCAAGTTATGCAGCATAAAATATTGTATTTCCTCCACATTAAGATATGATAGAGACTAAAATATATACCGCCAGGACATCTAAAGCATGCCATGCAATGCCACCAGCAGTGATCAAAAGCACACTGGAAATTCCAAGGGCTCCTAAAGTCTCAAACTTCCCATGTCCTAAAAGATGACAAATACAATGAAATATCAAATATTGAGAGTAAAATCCTCGGTACATTTAAAAATACATCCAAGAAACAGAAAATGGTCTGTTTAACACCAATGCATCCACCACTATCTGCTACAAAGGATTGAAACTGCCAATTAGGTTGCAAACTGTCAAATATAGTAACACCATGTCGCTTGATCATTCAATAGTGCCGTAGACATCCAGATTCAATACATTTAAAATAAGATAACAAATTTGGAAAACAAAATAATGTAATTAATTAAAAAAACTATACAATCACACACACATATGTAAAGAGACAGATCAAACGTGACCATATGGGTGTTCTTTTCGGCGCCTTTGCAGCTCTGAAGGACAACAATGCCACCCCACTCAATACCTTAATCATTAGAGACGAGTATACTAATCAACTTAAAGGATAATAAAAGAGAGAAAAACAGTTAAAATTTCTCGATTTCTATGATATAAATTAGATTTTAAACTGACCACATCAGAGATCGAATGAGCAGCGTCAGCAATAATCGCAGTGCTGCCGGAGAGGTATCCAGTAACGACTTTCCCGGCGGCCAATCCGATATCCGACGCGAGGCCAATACGGAAAATCTTCTCGCCCTCTTTCCCCGAGCGATGATCTTGGTGGTCATGGTGATGATGGTGGGAGTGACCAACATGCCACCGCCTGCAGAGCTTGAAATTTGGGTTTTCAGCATGGAAGGAGGAGTGATCATACGAGTTGGAATTCAGTGCAGCAATAGAATTTTTGATAATCTTGGGATAGAAGGTTACGCAAGATTTGCGATTACTGTTGAGATTTATCAAGAATCTAAAACCCATTTTCTCCGAAAACCAATCGTCTACAGAAATGAATTGAAAGTGCGAAATTATTAAGGAGAAGGAACTACACGCGTTTAATGTAAGCCAAAATACAAAAAGGAAAGAGAATTGCTATAAGGTATCAAATTCCGAAAAAAAAGGAAATAATATGTACAGTTGTAAACTTGTAATCTTTTTTTTTTTTTTTTGTACTTAAATAATCGAAAAATATATAACTGGAGAACTTTTTCTTTGGAGCATGAAGCATGCCTCTTTAACAAATCTCCATTATTGTATTTTCAATTTTGTACCCAATATACTCCATCTAACATCCTTACAGTGCCTTGCTACACCAATCAATTTAGTTTTAAGAGGAATAATTATGTTTTTTTTTTAAGGAAAAAAGAAGTAAACAAATTTGACTTTGAATCTTAAATTTTTATCAATGATCAAGAATGCCTCCATATATTTCCCATCAATAGGGAACAAAACAATAAAAATTACAGCATGAAAGCTACTCTAACTAATCCTACATCCATTTCCACCATCAGCAAAGATCTATCTGTTAAGAGCATCACACCATCTTACAAAAGATGACTGTTATCTTCTATGATCTTGCCACCTTTTATTACCAACATCTCGATAACCAGAAGGTTGCATGGAGTTTCGATGTCCATATCCATTTCTCGAGTTCCCACTCGACTCCTTGTGGTACTGGCCCAGTAAGTGTTCACGACGTCTAGTCGGGCTATTATCTGGGCTCCAAGAGTCATATTCGGGCCTCCCCGAAAGACTGTTTCTGCCATCCCAGCTACCAGAAGACGGCCCTCCTGCATAAGCATTGTAGTTATTCACTGTCCGATTGTTAGGGTAGTGATGATTTGATTCAAAACTCTGCCTTGATCTCATTGAATTGGAAGATTCCTGCATGTAGAGCGAATTTGGTGGTTTTACAGGACGTGGTGGTGTAATTGAACGAGACAGAGGCATCGGATTAACATTGCTGCCCACAGGGTCGGCCCAAAGCGCATTAGATGGAGCCCGATTATAGTTAGCCACAGTGTTAGCATTTAGCATCATTTCTGAGGTGAAATGTTGTGTATTCGAAGAATTATGCCTACTATGGTGTACTTGTGAATCTGTGTGGGATTGCCACTGTTCAGGTAATTTAATAGAAGTTTGTACCGGCGGCACCACCATGTGAGCAAACTGTTGCACGGTGGCTGATGGCTGAGGAGTCAAAACTGTGGTGGCCGGAATCCGAGACTGGACGGGAAGAGCAGCTCCGGCGGCATGATATGCATTTCCATTTGCAAATCCGTACTGCCGTGAAAATGGATTTCTTGAAAAGTCGGGCTTTACTCCATTCTGCATTAAAATTTTCCAAAACCAGAAACAGATCAACGACATTATTCAGCAGAACTCAGACCAAGATGAAAATAAAACATTTACAGCAACTGTGCTAATTGGGAAAAATGACGTTAAGAGAGTGCTCATATGAAATAGTAACATTTTCCACTTTCTTGGATTAAACTTGTGTTTCACTTCTTTGATTATTGTTTAGCTCAAGTTGAATGAAAGGACGGACGTACGTCACAGCATCCACAACCTTTTTTCGCAAATTCCTTGAGTTTCGTTGGATTATACACATGGCCCGTTTTGTTACTTTCGTTCGTATTTTCATCCAAAGACAGAATAAGCATGACAGCTAAGTGAAAACAAAGAAACGATGAAGATTTTTGGATAAAAAAAGTTTTAAGGAGTTGTGAAGATTTTTCTCATATTTAGTACACAGTGTGCTGTAATTACGCACCGGAACAGGGTCGCTTGAAGGAGTCGGAGATGGTAGTGAAACCTCAACCTTACTGGCAGCTAAATTACCCAACGAACTGACCCCATTAGCTTTGATCATATCAAGCAACTTGAGGGTCTCATTACTTGAAAGATTACCCGCCTGCCCAGAAGTGAGAGCAAAAACCAATTCCGGGTTTTTCAACAGCTCTGCCAACAGTTCAAAATCTGGTGCAGGCATATTCTCAGACGACGTGGTGGCAATGGGAGCTACAATCATGTTACTTGGAGCAACAGGCGGTGTTTCTTGAGTCTCAACATCAGGTAACTGATCAGTAGGGATTACGGGGGTCAATGAATCGTCACAGTCCATTTCACGGTCCCACGGTTCTCTTGGGTCGGACGGGATTTCTTGCATCGTCCAGTAGATCACTTCTCTCTCACGCCTGATTCGGTTTTTTTGAACTTCAACTTCTTTGCTATTAGCCCCATGACCAACACGCCACGTCTCATCAATTTTCATTTCTGCATGAAAAGAATCATATGGTTGGAATAAATAGCTACATCAACGAGAAAACTAGACAGCTGAAGGTTATTGATGATGGAGACAAAATACTGGGCCCACATATTAGAAATTACGGTGAAATTTAAAAAAGAACCAGGAAAATACCACTGTTTTCTACACTAAAACCAGTTAACGCAGCTTTTTCTTATCTTAGAACACACGTGTTTGATGTAACGTGAAATTGCTCTTAAAAAGTGATCTCATTTTGCAACATCATCACATCAAAATTAAACTAACATTTTCAGAAAACCAAAATGCATATGTTCAAGAACTGCAGGAGATTGTTTCTTTGAAAACAATGGCAAGTAATCAACTCTTCGAATCGGAAGGCACACAAGTAGTAAGCAAAATCTCTCAACTTGAACTAATCCTGTATTTTTTCACAGTTACTCCATAAACTCCCTGCTAAAATTCTCACGTATTGATATATTATCTCCCATTCAGTCATTTGGCAAAGCCTCTCCCATTCAGTCATTTGGCAAAGCGAGTTATACATACACCGCATGCTTCTTGAGAAATGTAGACCACAAGTAAAGAATCATGAAGGGACTGCAAGGGTGTTAGGCTCAGAGAATTGACCCCCCCTTTCACAATCCGACTGTCATATAAGACAACAAGCGGTATCTCATCGTGCCCACATCTTGAGAATTCTGGTCTTCACTCATCAGCAGTTAGGAAATTGAGAAGTAGCCACTATAATACTGCATGTTTCATTTCTGTTTTTTATGTTTTGATGATCAGTCGTGATCACTCTTATTTTCTGCTTTTGTAACTGTTTAGTTTATCATTTTGGAATTGTACTAGATTATGGAATCTGACATATATGTGGCCCCAAGAGGTGAGAAAATAAAATAAAATAAAATAAATAAATATGCAGCAAAGATGATTTTGACAAGTGGGGCCTATGATATACTGGAAATTGACTATTAAAAGGGCATAATAAAGAACACGTGCTTATGAACAGAAAAATATCCCTATAAAGTATAACCAACCCAGTTGAGCATAAAAGATTAACACTATTGATTTACATTAAATATACATAAATATGCATTGAACAAAGAGAATTTTATCCAAAGTAACATTTCACCCATTTCACAGAATAGGTTCTTTTTATTTTTCTATTTCTTTTTTTTTTGTGTAAGACAAATGTGGTAATAATATACTTTAATATTTTTTAAATTTCTTTCTTTCTTTTTCTTGGGGGGTGGGGGGGAGGGAGCAGATATTACTTTAAGTACAAACAGAATTGATATCGTGGGGATTTTCTGCTGAAAGAGCTTCCAAGATCCAACCAGTCCCATTCTGAAAGGAAAAACACTTACGAGAATGAATCAACAATTGTTGTATAAACATCTGTGCGCTAGTGATGCTGCCTTCATTTGGCGAATTCCCTTGTTTTCTTCGGACTTTTCTTATGGTTAGCCACACATGAGACTTAAGTTTCTTCTAAATAATAGAAGCATTGCAAAATATCTTTCATAGATACAATATAATGCCCATTTCACATTAACTTTTACACTAACATGTTGAGTAACTGGGGGAACCTTAATAACACAAGCGGACATTTAACTCTATACTGCTCAAAACACTCGCAACAATTAAGAAATATAATATATATATATATATATATATATATATATATATATATATATATATATATATATATATATATATATATATATATATATATATATATATATATGAGGGTGTTTTCATGGAAAGATTTCACTTGACATATCCAAAAAAACTTTATTATAAGAAAATAAAATGTAATTCCTATAAAATGCAAACTCGTTATAAATCTAAAACCAAGTCCAGCATTTCAGTTCAGGGTACAAAATTTGATCACACTAACCATTCACCAATTAATCTTATTCTAAAAAACCTAATAATCAGGGAGTTAGTGTGAATCCATTAATTTCTCTTGACTTCTCAACCTGGGATGGCAATATATAATATACAAATTCGAACAGGAAAGCCCTCCAGCAGATTAGAATCCATAAAAGGCCAAAAAAAAAAAAAAGAGAAGCATATGACCAAGTGTAAGGCATATCTCACCCGGTCATTTAATTTGTGTCAATATTGTGTACTTCTGAATGAGCGTATAAATATGGATTCTGACAAGAAAAAAAATACCAATAAGAGACAAAAAGGAAGAGGTGGAGAAAAATGCACCTGGAGGTTTCTGCCACCTGATCTGGATTCCCTTGCACTTTTTCCACGGAGGCTCTTCTAAAATTACTGGAGAAGTTTCTGGTGTATGGGCAATTTTGGAGAATGAGTCATCAGGTTTTCTCTCTTCACCAGTTTCATTCTGAACAACAGATTTAGAAACCGATGGCGAGGAACTGGAAAGTACGAAATTGGTCTCACTTTCGGACTTTAGTTTTTCATCAAGACATGGAATTGTCTTGCCATGTTTACTCTGCATAAATTGAGCACGCATCTTCGCTTTCTGTATATCATCAGCAGAAAGTGGACGGCTTTGAGTTGTAGATGTTAATCTGGCAACCTGAGGACTCCTAGCAGCTGGTCTCTGACCTGCATGCTCCACCATCTGAACTTTCCGACGTTCTCGTGTATCTATACTAGTCAAGGCATACTAGTTCAAGAACCAAAGAAAACTGAAGATGGAAAAGAACATACTTCTCAAAGAATGTAAAATTGTTCACCAAGCCAACTAAAATATCAACCTCAAGAAACATTCAGGAATTCATTTGCAGAAATGCATTGGTTTGGGACCAAGGCACAAACATCCTTTCCGGTTTAAGAAGCATTACTAACAAAAAAAAAAGAGAGCCTATCTCCATAAACAATTGACTAGGCCAACCAATGGTACCAAAATAATATTTTACACCTAAATCCAGTTTTGGTCAGCATTGATCCACTTTTGCCCAAGAAGGATGGGCCAGAGTCGGTGCATAACAAATAGTAATTAGTTTGGGAAGTGAAAAAGAGAAGCCAAAGAAACAGAAAATTTGCAGATCCTTGTTTGCTAGACATTAGTGTTTTAATGTCAAGGTTAGAATAAAGGGCTCTGATTAGTAAAAAATAAAAAATTAAGGATAGCATTTCATTTGTCCACAAGAATATCCTGCATCATTCCTATTAGAAATCCAGATACAGTTTTTCTGACTATTGATAAAAATAAAAAGGATACGAGATAGCATAACACCTCGCCTTTTATTTGATTCATCGCCTGATGCCGCAAGCATTTTTAGAGGTAGAGTAGAGTCCAGCTCCCTGTGAAATAAATTCAAGCTTAACATTTATGATAAACTTATAAAATTATTCAATTTAATGGACAGCAATGGACTGACTTATGGAACATACCTAGGATAATCAGGATTGTCGCACAAAAACTTCATAGCTTCTTCCTGAAGTTTTAAGAATAACGTAAGCATTTATATCAGCATGTTTTGAACAAATATATTTTTTACTGAAACAATCACTTACAGTGTTTTCATTTTTCAAGTCCCATGATTCATTGCCCATAACTTCACTGATGCTGCAAATTATAAGATACTAATCTTCAAACAAAGTGAAAGAACAATTTCCACATATATTTGTTAAAAGAATAAGCGTGCCTCTGTTTCAAAAGCAGCTCATCCTGCAAATCACTGGCTGATTTCACCCCATTGCTTTTCTTCGCGGATAGTTTCTTCCCAATCCACTTAGATAATAGAGTTCTTGCCCTGTGTGATATGTCTGAATTTTAAATCAGAATAATGAGCCAACTAGCAATGGGGATTCAAGCAATATAATTTACAAATAATTAAGGCAATAAAAGTCAACAATGTCATGAACTACTACTTAATTAGTTAAGAAATGTGAAATGAATCATATTTAAAATTTAAATGATGCCAATAGGAGCAATTACAATAATTCATCAAACAATCTAATAAGTTATATAATATATTTTAATATTTTATATAATATATGGAAAATTATCCATATACCAACAGTATTCCCAATTTAATCACTCAGTATCAACAAGTAAATTAACAATCAAGGGCCGCTCAAAACTACGAGAAATATGTGTATAGGTATAGAAGTGATTGTATTTAAGTATGGGTTTCATAGTACTAATTTAGAATGGTATGGCTCATTCCTTAAAAGTGGGTAAACAAAAGCCACTGTAGAGGAATCATATTTCCGACTAAAGAAGACAATATCATTTCATTCTCATTCACAATCCCCAGACCATCCTATCATGCATTCCCACACCTGTTGACTTGAGCATTTATCAAGAAAAGAATAATCACTGCACATGAATTGTATATGGATAACAAATTAATTGAGCAGATGAATTGTATATGGATAACAAATTAATTGAGCAGTTCAGAAGCCTCTACGAGCATAACACACCTGATGTCCTGTAAAACCGTAGCCGATTAACACTTTGCAATATTGCAGACATGTGCACAGGGTGAGCCTTGCTCATTGGCAAGTAATCAAGCAACTGAAAATGCCAAATTAACATTTAAGCCCTTCGATAGTAATTGAAAATAGCATGCAATAAACCAAAATTACATATGGAAGAACCTTAAGAGTAACAAGCAAAAAACTGGTCTGTTCTTCATTGGCTGCATCACACAGCCATGTTGCTAATATCATTAGTCCACCCTCAGTTAAAAACCTGCAGACAAATAATAATCGATCAGAGAGTAAAGAAAAACCGTATATAGTTAATCAATTAAATCCACACATAGAAAAAGGAAATACCAATTTAAAACTGAAGGATTTTTCATTTTCAAAATCCATCGCAGCAATTTAACCTGCCCTGAGAATGATTCTTCTTTTCTTAGTAAGCCAAAAATATTTTCAACAAAATGGAGATCTGATTCAGTCGTCCCCGATAAACCCTCATGCCTCTTTGAGCAAGAAGGCCCTTCATCCGTATTTGGCAGAGCTGGAGGTAGTATCTCTAGAGCAACTGGTTCAGCAGTAATATCAGGATTTAAAGTGGTTGAAGTCCCATCACGCGTCAAATCACATGCAGGAGATTTAGTAGCCTTCTCTCTAGACAATCTGACAAACTTCCTCACTCTTGATCGCTGTCCAGTAAAAAAATCTCGAACCTACAAACATAATCAAATATCAATCAGCGGATTCCTAGCATCATGCAAATTAGTTACTCTCCGACCATTTCCAAGTAAACCGACCGAACCAAATAGATGATTGACTGAGTCGTAAAATTTACAGATATCCAGATAGATTATTCCTTCAGAGGAGAAAGAAGTGACGTTTAACTTTCAACAAATCCAAGAAGAAAAAATCAATTAGTTTATCACATGGATGCCAGTGGTGATGGATAATTGAAATTAAAACCTGAGTAACTGTAACTCCAAATTGAGCACTGATCTCCCTAGTTTCCCGCTTGCTAATTGCATCTTTCATGGAGAACACAAGGTGCATGTACTTTACAGCCTTGGGATTCAGTAAGTCTCTAGGTCTCTTTCCTGTAAAAACAAATGACAGGTAGATATCACTCTGAGCTAACCAATCATTCAGGTTAAATAATCAGAGCAACAAAATCAGCAGACAAACAAGAAGTATAAAATGTTGCTCAACAAAAAACATAAATGAAACCATTTCATTGAATGTGTTTTGTGAAACTGGAGAAAATATCTTACTTTTCAAGTTAAGGTGATAAAATTATTATTCATATAAAAAAATTAATTCACATTCTTTGAAAAATACTATTTTACCTATAGAATATTACTTTTTTCCATAAAAATGGAGTATTATTTTAATTGGTTGCATTTCTTAAGTTAAACCTCTTATGGATAAAAGTCCATGCTATACTACTATGATATTTTGAGATGAAATGGGAACTCGTGAACTGTTGGACGCATCAACAAGTTCTCTCAGCGGCAAATAAATCCCGCAATAATAGAAAGTCCGCCCGATAATCTAATCATAATTGCTACATTTCGAAAATAATAATGTAAAAGAACTAATTTCAATACACGAAATTAACATGGAGAATAAACATACACACAGCAAGACGAACTCACCAATTTTAATGGACAAAGCCCCAGCAGCCTGCATTACGTTTTTAATTAACCCGAGAAATTAATCAATAAATCAAATGCACAGAATTAGACAGAGTTTAACAGAGTAGAAAACCATTTCTTGAGAGAGGGGATTGACGCCGGTCAATTGGCATTGAACGGCGACTATCTCAAGCAGTTTCTCGATCTGGTCGTGGAAAAGATTTTTCTGCTCATCCATCAATTCCTGAAAAGGCGTCGTTGGCGTCGCGAGTTTCATAGTCGAGTATCTCTTGACAACTCCATTCCTTAATTCCTATCTCCTGATCCGGATAACATTCGCATACTGGAATCCAAAGGAACCCTAAAAATTAGGGTTCAATTTTTTCGATTGGGTTGAAGTTACAGAAATTAAACAGAACAGGGAATGAAAATTCAACCCAAGGGTTGAGGTGTAGTTAGACTTAGGGTTGCCTTGTGAAATTCCCCAAGCTTTTTTTTTTTTTAACCGACGCTATTTATGGGTGGAGAACACGGCACGCGCTTCATCATTGCATGGTTATTTTTTGTTTTTTCGAGTTGGGTTTTGAATGAGTTTTAGGATTATTATTTTATAGAAGAGTATTTATATATTACTAGGTTTTTTTTATTAAAAAGAGTATTCCGTCAAAATTAATAGTATTAATGTAATAATATTTTAATGATTACAACACAATATTTCAATTTTAAAAATTAAGAATATTTACTTTTTAATTTAAATGTATTTAATTTAATGAGTTTAAATAAGGTGCACCTGGTCAATATCATCCATCAGATTAAAAATTACAATATTTAAAAACTACCCTGATCAGAATAAAATAATTAGAATTTTAAAATTTTAAAATAATTATACCCTATAAACCGCACCAGAATAACCCTTAATGAGTTTAATCAAATCAATTTCATAAAATTCCCCACAAATTTAGTGTTGGTTGAGGTTGAACACTTAAACCCCTTAATTCAAATTCCGATATTTGGAATCACTAATTGAATCAAGTAAAAATTATTGAAGATTTCACACTCATTACAAATGAAAAAATTTACATCCAGGAAGTCAAAAAAAAAAGAAAAATACAGTAAAACGAGACTCGAAACTTGATCAAAATTTTAGCATCAACAAAATTTTGACAGGATAATGAATTCAATCCACACACACTTCAGAATCATGAAATGCATCTCCTGTACATATCCCACCTGCAACAAAGAGGTAAGAGCTTTAGAATCCAGAAAACCATGCTAGCTTCATAAAAGACCTAATTCCCTCAATAATCAATCCAAAGCTCTGTATGGTGGTTATATGATGTTTTGGTCACTCCTAAAATTATCAAAATTTGATACGAGAAAGACACGTACAGTACAAAATGGATGAACGAACAATGCTCAACTGCCAGAGGCTCAAACTTTTCTCTACATGATAAGTACAAGCGTTTGTTAAGTTTCAGGGATGGATGAGAAGGGGAAAAAGCTAGGAAAGTTTGTTCTTGGGAAACTGCAGGCTATATCGAGCTGCCTGAAGTTCAAATTGTTGGATCTCTCTAGTATACTACTCCATAAAGGAGAGGTATGGCCGTATGGGAAATGGGAATCCCCTAAACTCATCTCTGAAAGAGTCAGTGTAGGTGACTTATAAGCTAGCAGTCTACCAATCATGGTGAGAAAAATTTAGAAACTTCCCCGATCAGTTAAGAAAGGATGGTCGTGTGGAGGGGGGAGGGGCATGAATGCAAATATCTCAGTAATGAAAGGAGACAGCCAAGTACCTGGCCATTGCAGTCGGTTACAATGTAAAGATATCGACAATGCCATTGGAATGATGCGTCGCTTGCACGTTGGTTTTCCAATTTATGCACAGCAACTGTGACATCAGAAAAATCAAACAACTATTTGTATTTCCTAAAGAATCAGCTCCACGTCTATGTACACCCTTCCAGGGTCACTTTCAACCCATTCATCAAGAAACAAACGTTAACCGTTATTATTTTTCATTACACGTGAACTTATTTCAACAACTAATTCTAATTCTCTGGTTGAATAAAAAAGGAAAATTAAGCTGGGGCGAGGTTGAAATGTGGAGCAGACCTGCAAACATTATCACACCATATAAATGCAGAAACAATGAGGCACGTCATAATCTCAGAATGCATAATGGTGAATGTAAATTTACCTGAGGATGCTTTCCACTTTCATTAATTAACAATCTCCAAATCTGAGAAGGTCATCATGGCCAACTTTTGTTATTACGAGCTAGGAATGAATTACAAGAGCTCAATGCTGTCCTCTCAGAATCAAATTTGTACATGAAATTGATGGAGGAGTACTCATAACAGCCCAGCAATGCAATAACTGGGACAAATGTACAGATGTTCTACCATCTTAAAATGATCCATCAGTTCTTGGTCAACCGAACGTAGAGTCATTTCTTCAGTCATACACTTGATGATCCACCATGCAAAAGTCTTTACCAGAATCATCAACCCAACTTGAAAAAATCATGGCTCTTATTATCATCATCCATAAGATGAAGAATTTAACTCTAAATAACTGTACAGATTTGCTAGGGTTTCTCATTGAACTCATGATCCGAAGAATTGCATATGAATTGGTGAGGAAAGACCCAAAATTTGCATGAAAGGTAACAAGTACTTTAACGACTGATGGCTTCCATTGCAATTTTCACAAGCTGCAGTAAACCCTCGACATCCTGGAAGTTGAAATCAAGGGCTTTTTTCAGTGAATACATACTCTCTTTATGCATGGTTTCTCCAAGTCTTGATGTAGCAGCTGTGAAAGCAGTTCTTGATTTCCTTGAGGCTTCCATTGCTAAGTTAATATCCTGTGCCTACAAACGCGTCATACACGTGTATAATTTAGCATATGAACATACAACGAGAGTTCATTCATCGCGGGGAAACCTTCTTATACATACATACATTCATATAATATATATAGAGCAAGAGAGAGAGAAGATGCTGCTGTGATTATATCTGACATGATCAATCAAGTACTCCCTCCGTCCCAACTTCAACTTCACACTTTCCGTTTTGGTCCATCCCAATTTCAACTTCACACTTCCATAAAAGGAAAAGGTACATAACTAATATCCCTCTAACATACTTTAATTTCAAAATTGCCATCACCTTTTTAACACACATAACATATTTTATCATTTATTTATTACCCAAAAATACCAAACTACCCCCAAAAGTTACTCAAAAAGCAACTTTTCTTAATTTGCGTGTGTACAGTAAATATGAAGATGAAAATGGGACGGAGGGAGTATATAATTGTACTTACTAAGTTTAGAATACGCAAGAGACTAGAGCGATTCCGAGAACTGATGACATGACTTCCAGAAACTTGAGGAGAACCTACAACTTTGGTTGAGGCAACCTTGTCCGCAGTAGCTTGGTGATTCAGGTTGTCAACATCAGAGGCTGAAGAGGAAGGAGATTCACCTAACAACAGTAAATGAGGAGAAATGTAATTAAGATTACAAATCTGTAGAACGTTGTTAAGATATACTCCATATTATAAGTCATGCAGCATGAGTGCACGTAGATTTTACCAGGGGGAGCAATTTGTAGAGCGTTTAGCAACTCATTTCGGTCCCTGCTTGCAGTGCCATGTGAAGAATAGACCACTCGCATATAGGCAACCTCCACACATTTATAGGCCAAAGAAGCAGCAGCCATGTCTTTTGCCTTTTCATATTCATGGGCACAAAACCTAGCATAAAGTAGCTTTTAAAACAAAGAGAATTGGTATCCAGTTGTTTCACGTCCATTAAACACTATCACATGACGGATAAATTAATGAGCGCTCAAACTAAATAACATTTTCTCTTCAATGATTTGTCCACAAAGAAAATAACAATATATCAAACAGGCTTAAACCACAATATAAGATTTAGTCAATCTGAACATCGTCAGTAGAAAAGCATATGTAAAATGCAGCGTGGTGATGGATCTAAGGTGATTGCAGAAACTTACTCGCACAGTTTTGCAGTGCTGCTATATATATGAATTGAGTGCATCAAATCATTATGCTTCGTGGCTTCACTACTTCCAGATTCCAGTAAAGATGCTCCATAGAGAAATTTGAGGGCAGCTTGAAAGTAAAGCCCATTACTTTCAGTGGACCCAGAATTCTGTGAAAAATATAATTTGGTCAATGACATTGACAAAGATACAGAACAAAAAATCCTAATCACTAAAATGAGCATATACCTTAAGACGATCAGCCATGTGTTTCAAGTCCTTCGCCTCTTTTAGAGCATTATTAGCTGCATGACTGGTAGAATCCCTTCGAAGAGGACTAGGAGCTTCAACATCCCGAACCTTATGAGAATTTGGTGTTGGGTGCATTAAAGGTTGACCATTTAGGCTATCGGATTTCTTTTTCTGGTGTGGGGCCTTTAAGGCATCACCATTATCATATGCATCAACAGCCAAACCTTTTACACCATTTTCTTTCTGGGATCCAGAAACAGGTGGGACACCAGTCTCAGTCTGTACTCTTGCTAAGGGTGGAAGTGAGTGTGACTTCCCATTCCCATGGACTTCTGTCTGATTGCTTTTCTTGGGTAATTTCTCATTATCATGCTCCTCTTGAAGACCATGCTTCTTGTCCTGGGTTCTGTTAGCATCCTTTCCATCATGAACAAATTTCCTTTGACTACGTCCTTTACTGCCCTCACTTGATGTTCCTGCAGCAGTATCTTTCTTAGAAACTAACATCTCCCCCTTAGTAGGAGTGCTAAATTTCTCATCAGACTTGTTTCTTCTACACTTTGACTTCTCATCGTGCAGATGCACATGATTCATAGAATCATTTCTGGAATCAGAAGCCTTGATGTTAACCTTGTCCAAGTATCCAGAAGCAGAAGCCTTCTCTTTAGAATGCGACAAATCCTTTCCAGATTTCTTTGAGTGAGATCCACTATACTGGGATTGGTCATTATTTGTTTTTACTTCAGCAGTAGCATATTGATTGCTTTGACATAACTGGTCATTATAGACATCATTAGCATGAGCATTGACTGCGTCTTTTTTCACCAATCCCGTGAAAACATCTACTCCATCATCACCACCTGAAAGCCTTCTTGGATTAACAGCAGTTAGAGAGCCAGAATCATGAAAATCATCTTCTCCATCTAGGTTCTTTCTTGACGACACCATATCAGCATTTGGAAACCTCAAAGGTGAAGATGAAACTGATTCAACCGGGGACGCTTTACCTTCCTGGCCGTTTGTTTTGTTTCTATGTGAGCCAGATACCTTGGAAGAGCTTGAATTGGCAGCAACGGAAGGAGGTACGGAGCCCATATCACTCTTCTGATAATCTACAGCCTGACTGTTTTTCACATACTGCCCATCATGCTGGTCCTTATAGGTCCTGCCTTTTCTCTCAGTTCCTACGTTGGCTTTGCTGCCACTAGTTGGTTTTCCCCCAGACTTGGAAACCCTAGCTTTCTTTTCTTTCCGGAGATCACAATCAAGCAATTCTCCTGTAAAATCACCAGAATGCAAGTGATGTCGTCCGGAATTAGAAACGGGCTCAGTGTGAATTCGAGAACTGTGATGTTCCTTTTCTTTTCTCTTCCTAGAATCTTCATCATCACATTTTCCAGGGAAGGGCAAACCATCACCCGAAGTACATGGAAAATGCACTTCTGCGTTCATACCTGATAATGCATTTTTCTTTGCTTCGCCATTCAAATCCTTGTGGATATCAGACTTGCGTCGATCATTTCCTGATGTATTATTTGATAAACTAGAAGCTCGGCGACCTGTTTTTGAGGAAGGCCCACAATTGTCAGAGGCCCAATTTTCATCGTCAACACGAAATTCCTCACTTTTCATTCTTTTAGAAGATCTAGAGCCTTCCATATCAGGCTCTCGCTTGTTCTTCATCTTTACGCTTGCACCTATACAAGTCATTCAGAAGAGAATTTAAAAGGTTGAAGAAAGAAATCCAAACTCAATTTAATTGCTACTTAACATGAGTACCCGAGATCAATCGTACAAAAAATTACATGATATTATACCTTTACCAGAAAAGCTGACAAGTGATATTTTTTCTGTCTCAGCATCATTGCACTTCTCAAATGCAGTACTTAACTTTCGCATACGCTCATCTCCAGACGCATCTACAGAAGGCGAGTTATCTCTGCTGTTCAATTTACTTAGTTTTCCTGATGCACCCAGGTTCTTCATTCGCGAGTTTGATGAGTGGGTGGAACCATCTAAATCAGCTGAATTAGCTACCTTTGCTGACCCATGTTTTTTCTTCCCACTGATTGTTGCAGAAGGGACAAGATTCTGGTGCTCCTGAGGAGGTCGCCTACCATCAAATGAGCCCATACCCACCGGAATCACAGTAGAATTATATGGCTGAATGTTCAGGTTAATAGAAGTAGGGGCAGGAACTGAAGGAACAGGATGGTAAAGGGCCCTTAAAGCATTAGTTGTCTCCTCCTCTGGGACGCTACAACGGTTCATCCCAGGCCTGAGGCGATTGAGATAAGTAAGTTGACCAAGTTGAAGAGCACACATACACACACACAGTTCAACGCAATATGTCCACCTTGAACATCAAGAGTAGAAGTTGATAATATTTTTATCAACTACAACTCAGATGATCGGACAAAAACTGACACAAAAGAGCAGGTTACTTAAAATAAATCCAGAAAGAATTACATACTAAAATAACAGAACTTACAGCCAGGTGAGCATCCTACAAAGCCATTTATCAGGAAGACTTTTAGGATTTGTACCAAGTGGAAGAAGTCTCCATTGTTTACACTTATCGCATTCGACCCAATCTTCTTTAACCAGAGGAATCATTCCCATTGGAGCTTCAGAACCCTGACCATTTTCATGGGGAGCAGCCAAATGAGAAGGAGGTCTTGGATAATTTTCTTGGGGTAGCAATCTCTCAGAATTTCTGCTCATCTGTGTTTCTTTAAAAGTGCTATGATCTTTGCCAGAGCTTCTTTTTCCACCAGGTTGAGGATATTTTAACTTTCCTGAAGATGTCATTTCCCCTGAAATTGATTCATTATCATCGTCTTCGAATTCTAAATCTCCAAAGAACTCCTTATACCTGTCCCCAGGTCTTTCATGGTCCTTTTGGAGATCAAGCGATTCACTTTTAGGTATGTAGCAATTATTAGTATGAGAATTTTTTCCACTTTTAGAAGTCAGAGAAGACTCAACCATTAGTTCGTCTTTTGCCATCTGTGCACCCTCGGAGACTTTACTGTGAGATACTTTTTGTTTCCTCTTGCCCCCATTAGATGATTTCTCAAGAACTGATTCTAAACCTTCCTCAGTAACAGATCCTCCTTTCTGGACTACTATCTGCTTTAAGGGATCAGAGGATTCGGCAGCACTAAGAGCCTTTATCCCCTTGGAGGCATTCGACTCGGGCTGGTCCAAAGCATGAGATCTTTCTGCTTTGGGTGCATCCTCCTGAGGGATAGCCGCAATAAGACTGACAATACTTACTTCTTTAGATTCAGATGCCTTGGTTGACGAACTCAACCCGCCACCCAACTTCTCAACTCTGCCAAAACTTCGAGCAGCTTCACTCTCCAAATGTTCCTTCTCTATGAATGGAGAGAATGTTTCTCCCTTTAATCCATCTTTCAGAAAAGTTGTAGCAGTTGACTTGTCTTTTTCAGGATCAGCAACAATATGCTGAGAAGTGGATAAAAGAGGAAGTTTTAAAGCATTAGAAACAAGCACTTCACACCCAAACACGTCAATATCCATTTCTTTTTCCTTCTTCAAGGGAGAAACAATACTATCCATATTGTTATTATTTTTCTGATAAATTGAATCTACGTAGACATCATTGTCCTTTTCATTTGACATCAATTTTTTCTTCTCTAGAACTTTCTGACTGCTCCTATTAGAAAGAGATCCATTCACCAACACTCCAGACCTTTTGCTTGTCTTGTCTAGCTTAGTTTCACACTTCCCCCCAGTATTCCTTTTACCAGGTAAATGAATCAGATCTTCCGATAAAGGAGATAGAAGCAGTTCACTGGTGAAGGATGTCATGATCTGCTCGAGAATAGTAGTGATGAGAGGTTTTGAACTTTATTTAGGAAATAAGAATCCTTATATATTATAATAATCAATATCAACGTTGTGATAGAAATTTACCTGAAGAATACTGGTGGGTGATTCCTCAGGCACATCCAAAAGCTTACCGCATTGCCCTTCACTAGTTGTCGGACTTTCATCCAATGATGATGATGGTGAAACTACAAGACCGAGCCCACTATAGATTTCAGAATTCTTTTGTGTCGGCAAATCTTCGGAACCAACTTTGATTCGAACCTTCAGAGTTCTCTGATCATTTACAGACCTCTTATTTGCACCACTTTTTAAGCTGGCTTCATCAGCATGTCTAGATTGTAAGTACCCATTGCCTTTCAAGGAATGTCCAACTGATACAGGCTTTCCTGAAGTGGTATGAGACTTTGCTGATGGAGAAGCACTAGAAGAAGCAAACAAGGTCTGTCTTTGATCCTAATTAGAGACAAAGTCAATAGCTCAAGTAAACATTCATCCATGTCACACTACACATTTCATACTTTTGTCTTTTAGAGAAATAACAGAAAGTATGTGTTGACTTAGTTTTTCATGAACAAGATCTACCTCTGTATGTAGTTTTCTTGGGGATCTTGGAGAATCATAGTTGAGAACCTCGGCTGGACTCCTTGTATGGGACCAGGATGGACTCCGCTGATATGTAGGTAAAAACGAACCATAACCACCAAATTTGGCCCCTATAATAAAATATTCAAATTTCTGATCAATACTTCAGATTCTGAAATTGCATCTACGCAGCTGTAACACTCTCTTCAACGTACCTAAATTCTCAGCTGAAACACCACCTTCAAAATCTTTCTGGAAATGACCCAAAACACTTTGGAGTTTCTCCTCCTTCAAATAAACACAATATGAGGAATATAGCAAGTCCATTAATGGACAACGCAAATGATAAACTATTGAGTTAGCTCATAGTACAAGAGCAGAGGTTCTTTTTCGCATTTTTAACTTGATTTCTTCAAGAATGGTGAGAAACCAAAACATTCTACTATAATAGAAATCAATATTCTTCGGACCTTTCAAACCAATTTACTTTCCTACAAAATTTCTAGTTGAAATTGAACTTGGATTCAGTGGATCCAAAAGTAGGGAATATGTCCTAGATTATATAAAGAGCATATATAGAATACTCTACAGCCCTTCCAAAAAGGGTAATTGATAATTACATCAAGCAAACTATAAATACATTCCTAAATCTGATATGAATCAAAATAGAACTAGCTGATCAATCAACATGTTATTACCAGTCAAGATGTTACCATACATAAACGATACAGATGCATAGTGACAACTAGAAACAAGATCAAAGGATCCAAAATATAACTGCAATCATAACAACATTACAAAATAATGAAGTGATTTACACAGAAAATATTGAGGATATAATTTCAGGATTCTTACAATGTAAGAGAGAGCGATATCAGGGTCAATGGTGGAATCTTCATTCTCCTCGTGATAACTAAGAGCCTCTCCTTCTTCAAGCTCAGTCTCTTCCATATCTAATCCCAAACTTGTCCCCTTTCTCCCATCTCTACTCCCAACAGATATCATCAGACAAAAAATAAAGAAAAAAGAAAACAAATTACAACCAATAATAGAAAAGTACAGCTTTTATTCTCCCACCGTTTACTTTTCGCCGAAAATCTCAAAGACCTATTTACGAAATTGAGAACCCAGAAAAACCCATTAATAATTTTCCCTGATCAGACTTCAAACTTCGATTTCTTCACCTAACAGAAAAATTAAAAGCTCTATTTCTTCGCACTCACATATATGCGTGTGAACAATTATACACTCGGAAAAAAAAAATTAGAAAACTAGGATTCTATGAATCCGAGAGCTATATGTGGTTTACGTATCGTGGAAAATGGATCGTGGCATGCGATCTCAAAGCTAAAAACGATGAGCAGGAAAAAAAAAAAGTAGAGAGAGAAATATTTTAGAGAGAGAGAAGAAATGAAAGAGAGAGAAAAACTCTGGTTTAGCAGCCGCGTTTGTTTCATGTTATATTTTCCGAAAAAAATAAATATGAAAAAAAAAAACTCTTTTCCCAAAAATACGAATATTCTAAATTATTTGTGTAGTTTTTTTCATTATTATAAATTTATAACTTTTCGGTTAGTTTTAACTGCAGTAAAAACTCCGTTTTAACCCAACGGCTTTCTTCGAAAACAAACAATTTATAACGTTACCACTCGATCTAAGGGCGCGTCCCTACACGCTTGTGGATAATTACGTGGGAAAAAAGAGTCGCCCCAATTAATTCAAAAATAAACTAGGAGTCATGTAATAATTTGTTATGCTAATTAAATAGTTTTATTTTAGTTTTTTAATTTTATTATGATTAAATTAGTTATTTCTAAACATTTTGTCATTGAATTATGGAATGTTGTTTGTTAAAACATTAGTAATTGATGTGAAAAAATTTAGTATACATATGATTTGCTTATCTATTTGCCTAGATTATATCATACACATATTTATTTAAGATTTTAAGAGATAAATCAAGATAAATATTTAAGATTTTAAGAGATATCTATATATTGATACGGTAGAGATCAAGGCAATGCAGTTAATTCTTACCAATATATTATACAAGTAATAATTTTATTAAAAACTAATTATGAAGATACAATAAATTACATCGACAACATTTCAAACACATTGAGTAAAGGTTTAGTTAATTCTATCAAAACAAGAGAACTTTCCAAATACATTGTTTAAATTAATTCGATTAACATGGTAATTCATTCATGCATACTCTAGATATTAAAGCAAGAGAATATTCAGTGTTCCAAATAAAATATATAAGATATAGAAATTAGAATATGTGAAATTTATGATAACTAGATTATAGATGTCCATCTTTACGGTAGATTAAAAGTATTATTATTATACTATATGTAAGGTGGATAGTTATATTAGAGAGAATTGGTGGACCATATGATGTACTTTTTTACTAATTAAAGAAAATTGATACATTTGAAGTGAACATTCAAAATGATAAAATTGACAAGTATCTTATAAGTTGTCGGGGAGAGTATTTAAAATAATGAATTGTAGTTATTTTTTCCAGTCTCTTAAGATTCTTCGCTATTTTTTTATTATTAGTTCGTCTTACATAATTTTTAATCTAAAAAATATATATTATTATAATCTAACAAATCAAAATTACATATTAATTAAAAAATATTATCTTTTACTTCCACACATAACATACTTTATATATTAATTATTACTTAAAACTATCAAATTATCCTTAAAAATTAATAAAATTAGTCTAAATTTTCTTAATATTTATGGTTGAGTAAAATGCCCAATGGATGGGAAATAATTTTTATTGAAAAAAATCACAGTATGCACTCATGCAATAATATAAATATATAATTTTCTAAATACTTATTAAAAAGAGTTGGAGGAGACATCTTAACTCACCTTATCCAGTGAAACTTATAATAATCCACAACTTTGGAGATAAATTTTATCACAATTTAATTTTTAATAACCTTCATTCTCACGTTATACGCCTTATAATTTTTCTTTTCCTCATATAATCATTTACCTCCCATCAAAACAACTAACATTTTAATTTAAAAAAATACTTAAAAACATACTTTAATTTTAAAAATGTCATCTATTTATATTACACGTAATATATTTTATATTTTATTTATTATTTAAATGAAAACTATATAAAACAAAAAATCAACTAAATAAGTTAAAAAAATATATATATTTATAAAAAGAAACAACAAAAATGAATGGAGGATTATAACGACATAATCATTCCATCACGTGCCATAATAATTCAAGCGGCCATATATTTCAAGCCTTCATCCATTTTGAATACCAATTTAAATAATTTATTACATCATATGTATTTAATCGAATAAAGGGTACACAATATCCAAATTCAATGAGAATGCACTTTTACCATGGTGTTGTAAGATAATATTTGGTCAAACCATGGAAATCTTGTGCACTCCTGGCACTACAAAAATTAAAAATACCATGTTAAATTAACACTTTTTTATTTTTTATTTTTGTTGGGCGTCAATTTATGCAATTTCTTGAAAAATAAATAAATAAACAAAAAAAACTACTATAAGATTACACAATACTACTACTACTAGTAATAATAGTGAAGAAGATAAAAATAAAAATAAAAATGAATAAATGAACAATTTTGCTCTCACGGTTTGCAATCTCTATTTCATTAAGGAGAAAGAAATACATAATTTTATTCCCCATTAATTGCCACCCAATTCAATGAAGATAAACTGTTTTAAAATAAGATATCAGGATTTTTGGACTAATAAGTGTTACATTACATAATCATTTTAGATGGGTCATGGTATTGAATTTATTTAATAAAGAATTAAATAGGAACCCAGTATAATTGGGTAGTAGTGGCGAAGAAACCCCACTTCATCTCTGTACTGGAAAACAATTCTTTATTAATTATTATATATTGATACCAGATGTTAAATTAATTTTCAACGATACCAAACTAGTATTAATTCATTAAATTAAATTAAATTGTACTCATATTTCGTAAATTATAATCTATATTTGACGTCGTAACTCGTAAGAATGGCAACTTTCCTTCTAAAAATTATATCATTATTGAAACTCTTTTTTCTAATGTCAAAGAATGGAAGAACAACACAGAGAAAAATAACTTTTAAAGTGGAATGACAAATATAAAAATAAATGAAAGTTTGGTGAGTGAGATGGTTGAAAAAGTTGGACACATCAGATTGTCAGACAAGTTGTGAGGTCTACATAAAATTTTGGTCCCTATCTATTTCCATTCCATTAAATTCTCAATTTCTTAATTTCTATTAATTATTATTTTAATGATTATTATTCGAACCCACTGGAAACCATATACCAACAACCCCCATGGTATTTTCCCTATTTTGACCATTCATGCACAGCTACAGCTCTCTCTCTCTCTCTTAAAATTGACCAACTTTTCTGGTCAAAATGTGGCTACTCCAAGAAATCATAAAGCCTCTTTATTTACCAACATTGCAGTAATAATTATTTTAAAATGCAAAACCATTTGCATAAATTAAATCTCACGAAAAAGGATACATGTATTGCGATAATGCTTTCGAAATACAATTATTTGAGAATTTAAGAAAATGTTGATATTTCTTTTATTTATGGTACCTCCTTGTGTACTTGAACATCTGAAAACTGATGACAATGAGTACTATTTAGAAATTTAGGTGAGTTAACTTGATTAATTAATTGAAGATCATTGTTGTAAATATCCAGATATTGAAATCTTCATTTTCTTGAATCTTGATTTCACATGGAAAAGTCCGACATAACTGTACTCGTGGCACGCCAACGAATCGAAGGTAATCTCTATGACGTAGAAGCTATTAATCACTTTAAGGTAATCTTTTTATTTAATTTTAAAGATTTGATTTTGTAAATATGAGCAATAAAGATTTGATGCTGTAACAATTTATTAGCTAGATTTAAATGATATGTACTGCATTGCATACTTGTTTAATATTCTTATATATTGGTATTTTGTAATAATGAAATAAAATGTGACAGATTAAAATCAGGGCCCAGAAGTATTTTTTTAGATAAAATTCAGGTAGAATATTGGAAAAGGTGTGGTAGGAAGAATATGGTATTATACCTTGAGAAAGCATTTTGACCCAAAAAGAGTCCAAAATCTTGCATTAGTTCACCCACCATTGCTTGTTAGTTCCACTTTTTGACCCCTACTTGTCTTTCCCTTCAAGGATAAGATAAACATATTCACATTTATCAAAAAAGAAAAAAGGATCCATCTCACATTATATTATCTCATACAATTTGTTAAAAAATTTACTATCCAATGAGTAATCAATGCAAAAATTTGGATTAGTTACTAATCTTTGTTTCCTACAATTCAGAATTTATTTCCAGTGATATCAGTTGAGAGGGAGTAGTTGCAACTTATTGTATAGCATAGTATATAAAGGCTAAAGCTAACTCATCTCGACGGCCCTTGGAATTGATCTCGCAGCGTCTCGTATTTCTTCAGTTCTGCCATTGATAGTGATGGAGACAAATCTCGCAATACCTTCAAAACACAAACTTTGAGAAACCAAAACAGAGCCATCTAAAACCACTTAAATTATTTGGTCACAAGAAAGCACTATTTGAATTTGCATATAATTCAGTGTTTTTGCCAATACACAAACGAGTTTTTAACTACATATTGGAGAATCTAAGAATCATACCTCAACAAAATCCTCGTACTCAACAACAATGGCGTTTGGTTGATCAGGTGGGCTCGAGTCCGAAACATTAATTGATACCTAAAACCATATAATGATATCAGCGATGAAAGAGGTGACCTTCTGGGAATAGCTTGAATAACTAACCAAAAATTGATCATGAGATGTTAGGTGAAAACAAAAATATAAAGGAAAAGCTACCAACTGTGCAATTATAAACTCAAAAACCAGGATTGGGATTCTGAGACTGGAAAAGACTGGACTTACTTGACGTTTTGCAGCATGGAACCACGCATCAGCACAAAGGGCATACATATCAGCACCAGTGAAATTCGGAGGACATTTCTGTGCAATCTCAAATAATGACACATCCTCGTGCAATTTAAACTTCCGAGTAAGAGCTTTAAGTACCCTGAGAAAAAGAAAAAAATGGTGGATTCATAATGGAATATAACCACACGGATCTAAGATGTGACTCCAAGAACCAAGGAAACAAACCTCTCTCGATAAGATGCTTCAGAATTAACTCCAACATAGAGGAGCTTGTCAAATCTGCCTGGCCTCAAAAGTGCTGGGTCAATGAGATCAGGCCTATTGCTAGCTCCGATTATAAACAGGTCCTATTTAACAACACAACCAGTTAACTGAAAAAGAGGACGAGATTAAAAAAAAAAAAAACCAGGTTGGGTTTGAGATCCAGAAATAAGGATTGAAAGAATGAGAAGAATAAATCTAACATTGCGAGGAATAATGACCAACCTGGCTAGAATCATTCAGTCCATCAATTTCTGCAAGCATCTAGAACCAAAAAATCACATCATTTACACAGATATTAAACGTCATCACTACACATGCATTTGCATTCTCACAAACACAATTTTCAGGGGATATTATGTCAGTCTGCGTGGGAAACTGGGAGTACGCTATTTTATTTTGGGATGAGGGCAGTTATACAAGCAAGGAATTTTTACCTGAGAAACCACTCTGTCCATAACACCACCAGAATCTCCAGAGGCACCTCGGGCAGGGGCAAGCGAGTCGAGTTCATCAAAGAATATTACACATGGCCGTGCTGCTCTGGCCTACAATAATGACAATCAGAATAGATTATAAGCTGATTAGAAGTTTATATTAAACTGACATTTACTTGTGAAAAGGGAAGAATAAAGGCTTTTTACCTTCTCAAATATGTCTCTAACATTTTTCTCTGATTCTCCTATGTACATGTTAATCAACTCAGGCCCCTTTACACTCAAAAAATTTAAGGAGCATTCAGTAGCAACAGCCTTTGCCAGCAACGTCTGAGGTTTGATAATGTCCAAAGAAGTTTTAAGGATATTCAAGTCAAGTGTATATAACCATCTGTGATGTCAATCAGTGGATAAACAGTTGTATGAAAGACCGACACCATTAACTTACTTTCCCTGTCCCTGGAGGACCGTAAAGAAGAACCCCTGATCGTTTACGTAATCCAGATGAAAATAGATCTTTATGCAGGAGAGGAAGCTGCCAGTTTAAAGATGCAGTTGAAGATCAAACAAAGTGAAATTGTCTTATGAAATAATGCCAAGAGGTTTGAAAATAATGTAATATGGATATCTTGAAAAGGTTTTCCAGTACTATATTCCATCAACTTAAAAGATGTCCAAACCAATAAATCTGCCTTCACAAGTAAATGATTGTAAAACCAGAACACATTACTCTAAAATATATAAATTCCAAAATAGGACAGAATTTCCAAGCACTCAGAGAAAACCAAGAATTATTGGCCACATATATATTCCAAAATGGAGGAAAAACAAGGTTACCTGAACAGTGTCCAGTATTGATTTTTTGACATCCTCAAGCCCACCAACATCTTCCCATTTGACATTAGGTACCTATAGTTTTGTGTAAGATTATCACATATATGGTAGCAGCATTAGTTTTGAGTAAGATTATCACATACATGGAAAAGGAGTGCCTTTCACTAAAATCAGTTTTTATTGTTAGGCCATATTATTCTAACAAAATTTTAGAAAAGGTACAAAATGGAAGACGTTCTGAACAAACCACTTAGTCGTTTGCAATGGAGTCATTTGTATAATTTACAGAAAAGCACCACGTAATTTACCTTTGGTGTACCAAGAGCTGATGTATTTCTTTTCTTTGATCGTTCCAATGCTTTGATTATATTATCTTTACTAAGATCCTGAGATACATCATTTAATTTGCCATTATCTTTAATGGAACAAGCCACAGTTGAACTTGAGTTTCCAGTCTCCAGCTTCTCCATCTTTGATATCATATTTGTTCCAGCATCAGCAACTAGTGCATGTAAATCCCTGGGCATGAAGCCTGATGTCTGTCCAACCATATCCTTAACAAGATCCTCTACAGAAGTCTGCAAAAAAATTATATTCAATCATAATAAATCCATGCAGAGCAGCAGAAGCAGGGTAGAAACCATTAAAATGTCAGATTCTTCATATCATGCTCTTCGTCTTCATCCCTGCAAATGCTTGGCCAAATAAATAAACCGTACACCCAGCCACGTGGAAAATTGGAGCCGAATTATATTTTTATGAATTGACGGCAGCGTCAATTTGTATTTCAAGAGAAGGATGTGCAAGATAGCATTTCCAGCAGGGAAGAGGTACATATGAACCTACTTTACTAGATGTACATAAGAAATCGAGGAGACAATGAAGTGATAACATACATCAGAAAGCAGTTCAGAGACAGGCTGAAAAGACTGAGACAGCAATTTAGACCTTTGTTCTTCATTTAGAGGCCCCATTTTAATTTCATGACTAAAACAACGCCTAATAGTTGAAGGAAGGCCTTCACAATTTTCAGAAGCAGCAACAAGCAGTACAGGGTGCTGGTTTGCCATTTCACTTATGTTTAACAGCTGCATCAGTAAAATAAACAATGAACTATCAACAAACCACCCTTAAATATGCAGATGTAATAAAAATGAGACTTTCTAAGGTTTCCACCTAATCTAGGGTTGCATATCATAAAGATCTAATTTGGACTACTTAAATTCTGAAAAAACAAAGTATAATTGCAATTGTAGTATCCTTAATTCTGAAAGTATATCACATAAAATGAAAGACCTTTGTTTATCTTGTTATGGTATTATTACTTCCCCCAAATTAATTGGATAATTTGGATTTAGAGGAAATAAAGTGAAAGAAACATGTCGCTACCTTGGATTATAAATCTGGTTCGAATCAATAAAATACTTCAGAAGCAGAAAAAAGCTACTCACATGAATCAAAAGCTTGTAAGTAAACTTACAGAATCACCATCTGAGTTTTCTTCAAAATAGTCATTTTCATCTTTGGTAATTGGCTCAGTGTGCTGCTTGATGACAGATGCAACTTCTGAGTTAACTCCAGCTTGCTCATGAGATGGTCCCTCTTGAGCAGCTAGATTACGGAAAACCTCAAAATGGTGGAGAAGAAGAATTGTTGGAGAATATCTAGAACAGATATAATGGATGATGGATCAACTACGGAAACTTCCCTATGAATCAAAAGCAATAAAATCCAACAGAAATAACTAAAAAAAGAAGAAAAAAAATCTGCATGATTTGCATTATATTGCTTAGTATAAATATCAACATGATGTCAGAATACCTGCAAGCCGAATTGAAGGCTTCAGCTAGAGCAATAGATGTTTTCTTTTCAGAAGAAGTCATGAAATCATGACAACTGTATTCCACCACATGCAAGCCTAATTGACAAGCAACATATTTTATCACAGTCCTCTTCCCACAACCTACAAATCACTTTGGTATCAGCATGTCCACAGGAATTTCTTCCAAAGTACAAATGATATTCTTGATATTCATAAAATATAAGATATGCACATGGGGGCCAGAATAAGTAGCCGAAGGTTAACCGATAAGAGGAAATAGAAAATTACAACTAACCATGAACACCATGTAACAGGATAGCAACCCTGAACTTTGATGACAACACTGATGGAAATAATGTTGGTGCAAGAATAGAAGCTAGGGCCAGCACGGCATCATCTTGTAAAGGCAAAACACTTTTTGAACGTGGAATTAAAGAATTTGGGGGGATGGCAGATGGAACACCTCCCCCAAGAACAAGAGCTGTTTGATCACGATTGACTCTCAGAACAGGTTCCTCTAATGGTTCCATCGCACTAACCTGAAAACCATCATGTCCTAGATGTGTCTGTTCTGTGAATCCTCAATCATGCAAGAGACAAAAAAAAAAAAAAAGCACGTAATAAAAATTCAAATGTTGACCTTGAAGTATATTGTTTCGACGCCACCATTCAACACCTTTTTGTTGCAAGGGATACACAACTCAGATTTGCAGTTCCAATTTATGCATACACTAAAAAGGTCACCCCTGGCAAGATATCTGTCTAAAGAAAAGTAATCATTTAGTGCCAAATCTATCAAGCCTTGGCGATCTTTTGCCTCCTCAGATGAACTTGTTTTAAGACGTTCAAGGGTTCCACATTGTGGTATCTTTATAAAAGAGACCCTCAAATGTGAGGCATACTTAGGTAAGTCTTCCCAAGGCTGAAGCTCTATACAAATAGAAATGGGTTCATCTTCTTTCCCGTTTCCTTTATCATCTCCTTTCACCTCAAGCAATGACCACAATTTCTCTTTCCCTTGTTGTACAGCGGTTTTTAAGCATGACAGATGCAAATTCAGGTTAAATGCAAGAATTGGAGATATATAAGCCCCTCGATGATCCAAAGTTGCAGACTGAGTTTGAGGAAAATCATGCGACGGAAATGCCAATATTGTCCTAGCACTACGTGTGACAACTGATCCATATTCTGAGGAGTTATCTGGATTTGGAGGGTCTAGGACCACTGCTTGTCCAATTCTAGTTACATTAGCATCCAAATTTTTTATGAGTACCTACAAACAAACAAAACCGCACATTGACTGCCATATATACCTATTTATCAGAACATATCAGAGTGAAACAAACAATATAAATATACAATGAAGAAACTAATGTTTATTCACCGTCGTACATTGATACAGCACAGCTACAGATATTTGATTGTGCTTCTTAACATACTACATCAAAACATACAGGAAATTGCTAATATCATAAACTCAGGACTTAATATTCATTTCAAAGGATTTAGAGATCCCTATAATTATACAAGTACTTTCTACAAATAAAATAATTCAATATAGCACCTAAAGTTAACCATAGGATTCTGTTCTAGATTTGTTAGGACTAGGGCACTGAAGCCAATTCAGAAGCTAATCTTCAATCGTATAAAGTGCGCAGCAAAGGAGCAAAAATAAACCAATTAACAACAACAAAATACATAGTTAGCAATTTTCAATCAGTGGCACCCGATATTTACTTGAATTACAATGTAAGGAACCATAAACGGGAAAAATACCAGTGACCCCGAGGTAATTGATAATTGTTTGAGCACAGAAGTGGACAATCCGACAAAAACAGAACCATCAACCGAATCCACAATTGCTTCCTTTGAAAATCTCAGAATACCAGCGTTTAACTGCAGGGTGCGAGTGGAGGGGCACGGTACGATACTGTCAGCCCGATCAGCATCTTTGGTGATGTTGCGAGAATTCAGCAATGAATCGACGAGGGCTTTAGTGGAGGAAAGCACCAGTGGCTTCCTCTTCCGCCTTTCCACCATGAAATTACAAAAACCTAAACCTTCGTTAGTTGATCAGAATTACGCATTCAACACGTGAAATAGAACAGCAAAATGCTTGTACAGAGGTCATGGATACAACTGTATGTATATGTAGAGTGGATATTTGGTGAAGGAGATATATTAGAATAGAACTTATAGATTGAGCAACTCGATGCACTCTGCAAATGGTTGATTATGGGCTAATAATAATGGGCCTATTTATGTGGCCATAATTTGATAAAGAAGCTTTTTATTTCCCCGATTTGTTCTATAATAATAATGGGCCAACTTTGAAAAAATTAAATGGGCCTATTGACACTATAGTCGTTAATCTGTTTTAAATTATCATCGAGATTTGATTTCTCGTTTAGTCATTTTACTAGTTAGCTTTTCAACAAGTGTAGTTTAATAGGATAATTAATGAAAATTCTTTTTGACTCCCATAACTCGAATATCTGACGTACTACGAATATATCATCAAATTATTAAGATTAAGATATAAAAATAACGAAAGATGAATGTACGTTTTATCCATTTTAAAAATAAATACTTTCACCTTGTATATTTTATTTTACAAAAATCAATATTAATATTTTTATTAAATTCATAACCTGAGTTGTAGCCATGGCGCACGTATCAAGGGAAGCTGGTTGTTGAAATATGTGGTGTACCAAACATTCAACCTAGTAACTACCACACCTACCATTATTAATAACTACAGAAGGTGAGAGATTGAGAGTGAAGAAAGTATTAACTAACTAACTAGAGAGAGAAAGCATAAGAAAGAAGAAAATGTCAGTAGCATCCGTAAACGAAATCGAGATTGATTCAGTCGTATTTCCGGCTACGGTGAAGCCGGTAGCCTCCGTCACTGAAATCGAGGTTGATTCAGTCGTATTTCCGCCAGCCGTGAAGCCACTGGACTCCGATAAGTCCTTATTTCTCGCCGGCGCAGGTTAACTATCGTGTCGTCGCATTACTCAATTTCACCATGCATGAGTTGAAGGTGGCTGCTAATGTGCGCAGGGGTGCGAGGGATGGAGATTCAAGGGAAGTTCGTGAAATTCACTGCCATCGGTATTTACTTGGAAGATAACGCCGTTCCGTCGCTCGCCATTAATTGGAAGGGCAAGACTCCCCAGGAGTTAACGGATTCCGTTGACTTCTTCACAGAAATCATCACAGGTAATTAATTATCTGTATCAACTTTTATGTTGACGAAGGAAGTAAAATGACGGTTTCAACCTCGCAGGCCCCTTGGAGAAATTCATAAGAGTGACGATGATTCTACCATTAACGGGAAAACTATACGCAGAGAAGGTTGCAGAAAACTGCGTAGCTTACTTGAAATCGTTCGGAAAATACAGTGATGCAGAATCAGAAGCAATCAACAAATTCGTACAAGTATTCGAGAACGAAACCTTCCCACCGGGGGCATCCATTCTCTTCAGTCAATCGCCTTCTGGATCATTAACAGTTTGCATTTCAATTTCACCTCTCTGATAATGCTAATCTACATCTTGATGAACACTAATACACTACTTTTGATCTGCAGATTAATTTCTCCAAAGGCGGTTCGATTCCAGATCATGGCAATGCTGTAATCGAGAACAAACAACTGATGGAAGCTGTGACAGAGTCGATCATCGGAAAGCAGGGGGTGTCCCCCGCAGCAAAACAGAGTCTGGCTGCAAGACTTTCAGACTTGCTCAAATAATAACAACGTTGTTGTCATGTTAATGTCATTTGTACTAGAGTGCATCTATAATTTCCAATAAAACTGTACTAATAATACGTTCATTTTAAACATTCTAATGCTTTTAAGCCAAACTAGTCTATGTATTTCTAAAAGTTGCGTTGTTTCATTAAATAAAAATGTTTTATGTTTACAGAAGCAACTATAATCTCAGCTGAACTAAAAGTACCTAGAGTAGGTTTGTGTATTTTTTATTACATCAAACAGCTAGTTTATTTGCAGATACAACATTAACAATAGAAGAGTTCACTTCAAAAGAAGAGCTTCAAGAGCTTCAGGATCATACACCGGAGGGCTACATGCGAAATTCTGGCAAACGAGACCTACAACTTTGTCCGATGAATAATTGTTTTTCGCCATGGCAGCAATCTTCTCATTGTTTTCCTCCCAAAACTTCAGTTCTTCCGCATTCGCAGGGTCTAAGTGGACTACCTGTTTTACAGCAAGTGTTAAGAGGGTGTGAACAGGAAGAAAGCAAGTCGAGCAATACAAGCGACGGGAGAAGGCTTACTGTTCGATTCGGATTGTACATTGCATGAGAAGCAGCTAACATGCTGTCCCATTCAGGAGAAGCCCTATTACCGACCAGTACAACTTGCTGTCTCGATGGAACATCGAGCATATCCGCAGCACAGCACATGAGAGGCACGGCCATTGCCATTTCTTTAAGCCTCTTCTCAAAACAAGCCTGAAAGTACGTAGGTCAGCGAAAGAGACAGAGACAGCCATAGAGCATTTAACAATTCAACGATTGAAGTTGAGAGCATACTAGTAAATGTTCTGCATTTCGCCGGAAAAGATCAGAACGTGGAACAACCAATGAAGCCAATCTTACTAAATTGATGAGAGAAACAGAGTTTCCAGAAGGTTCTGCACCATCATGATCTTCTTTCACGCGGAGGAGAACTGACGGATCCTCTCCGGTGGTATTGAAATATCCTCCACCTTCTTTGTCAAGAAATAGCTCATCCTGAGTAAATATACAGCTCATTTATACCTTCCGGAAGAAACGAAAGATTAATGGGATAATTTGTTGATTACCTGTGTTTGCTGTAGTTCGATGGCCCAAGCTAGCCAAGAAACCGAGCCACCACATTCATAGATATCAAGAAGACCAGATATCAGAAAGGCATAATCATCCAAGAATCCAGGCGCCTTAGACGGGCCGTTTCTGAAGCTGTGCTGCAGTTTTCGAGTCTGCTGATTGTAAAGATGTTCCCTGATAAAACTTGCTGCCTTCTCTGCAACTTCCATATACTCTTTTGGCTACAAGGTCAATGAATTCAACAAAGGCATGCATTTAATCCATTCTCTAAACCAGATAAAATTAACTTTTTTGTTTTTAACAAGGTTGGAAAAACCTCGTTGAAAGAAAATAAAAATCATGGAGCATTTAAACATCTAATCCAAGAACAATTGATGGTTCCAAAATCATATGAAATCTTACATCAGTTCCTGCGACGGGAAAATAGAACTTGGTTCCTTCTGGTTCACCCTTCAAAATCTTCGATGCTCTAGCAAATGACGAGATTGCAAGTCCATTCCAGGATACAATGACCTGACAAATGTTTTGCAACATTGGCAAAGCCGACAATCAAACAGAGGCATAGACAAAGGGAATCATCGTACATAAAAGAAGCCCGTAAAATCAGACATACCTTATCATCTAGCTCTGGCCTAGGACGTTTTGATCGAACATCATAAAGCTTCTTTCTACATATCCCCAGGATCTTCAAATACTCCTCCGGTGGTAATTTGAACTTAGAAGCCATTGCAGAAGTACTATTTCTTTCTATAAGAACATTCTTACCCATGAACTCATTGTGAGGATCACTCATTCTAGATAGATCACAGTTACCCGAGGGTTTAACATAGTAGTGCTCTTTAAACAGAGACGCATGCTCCCCAAGTATGCCTTCAATCTATCCACAAACAGAAAAGATTTATATGAATAAATAGAGATGTTCGACGAAGGAATATCAAGAGAAGGTGATACTGAAAGCAGAATTATAAACGTAGTACCTCTCCGCTGGTCCAAACGTAAAAGGCACCCTCTTTTTTTCCTGAGGAACCTTCGAATTCTGCACTGTCAGCATCCTCAGCTGAATATATCTCCCCAGAAGGACCAATCATCTCTCTCCTCAAGTAATCAAGAATGTCTCGAGATGCACCGGAATAGAACACATCTTTTGTGATAGAGAAAACATCCAGGAAAACAATTGCAAGCTGCCCTTGATCGTATAACATCTTTTCAAAGTGAGGTACTGCGAGCAGGCAATGACAACTGGTGACTACATTCACCTGAAATACCAGATCATTACACAACATATGCAATTGGTAAGGAACTAACCATGCCAACATTCATCTACGCTGTATCTGTGAAAACCACCACCAATATGATCATGGATGCCACCCTTCCACATGCATTGCAAGGTCAGCGCCACCATACTTAGGTCGATCTTTGCTTCACCTCGCATTTTATGGTCTTTTAACTTCTTTTTATGATAAAGCATCAGCTGGATTTCCACGGGTCTAGGAAATTTTGGAGCCGAACCAAATCCACCGAACTTCGAATCAAAGTTGTCTGCAAGCTATGAGGAATCATAAGACTTATTAAAAGCTAGTGAAATTATTCAGTGAGAATAAAGATCATGATCAACATTATAAAGTAAAATTTAATACATTTATTTCCTTGTAGGCACATAAAAAAGCATCCATGTACTGATGTACAATCAGAATCCAGACATTGACATAATCTATTCTCAAATAATTTCATAACAAAATTAAAACTTCATTGATCCCAAAGCAACGCAATGACTACCAAAGACTACAAGATTGGGAAAAAAACACACACACAGAAGTGGGGATGGGTGAAAGGAAAATGCAAAAAAAAAAAATAATACTCCATTAAATATGAGTAGATTACATATATAAGAAAATAATCAACAATTCAAAAAAATATCACAGCTAGAAAATTCTACCTGTTCAGCAGATTTCTGTAATGCCCTCTCTGGAAATCCTTCCTGAAGCTTTTTTGGTCTTGCAGCAGCAGAGAGAGCTTCTGAGAGCTGTTCTATTGCAATCATCCCACTTTTAACCAATGTTTCTTTCTTGGTGTCCCAAGCTTCTTTAACCTTCCTATTAATATAAGCGTTTCATCAAAAATTAGAAAACTCACTATCAAAATGTAATAGGTTTGTTCATGAACTAAACAGAAGTACAAGCATTTGATATGTATGAAATAATTGAGAGGGCAATTATGTTAACCTAAGTACAGTTTTGAAGCCGGGCCTTCCATAGTTATCCTCTGGAGGAAAATAAGTGCCACCCATCAAAGGCTTTAGATCAGGTGAAAGGAAGACACTTAATGGCCAACCACCACCACCGTATAATGCTTGTACATATGTCATGTATACCTAGAGAAATGACGTATAATACTGAACAACGTACATAGCCAGTAAGAAAGAAAATGTGTAGCCTATTACAGTTTCACAACACAGATGCAGTACCTTATCAACGTCTGGTCTTTCTTCTCGATCCACCTGACAAAAGGACACTTTTTAACTGAAAATGCGACAATGGAAAAGTAGGATAATTATGCTAGAGACACACCTTAATACTGACAAACCAGTCATTGAGCAATTTTGCCACTTCTTCATTCTCAAAGGATTCAACTTCCATCACATGACACCTGAATTTAGAGACAATAGCATAATTCAGTTCTTACTCTGAGCATATTTGATGAAATCAAGAACTGTATCAAGAAGAGACCATACCAATGACAGGTGCTGTAACCAACTTCAAATGCAAAACCACCGCAATAATACCAAAAAAATAAAAAAAAATTATGACACCAGAAAATCTAAATTAATACAAATTCCAAATAATTAGAAATAAAGGAGAAACAGGGGACGTACTAGACAGGAAAATAGGGACATCTCTTTTACGAGCTTCAGAAAATGCCTCTTCCCCCCAAGGATACCAGTCAACCTATTCACAGAACGACAAACAATCAAACACCTTTGGATCCATCAGAGGATCATGGCTGCATTAGCACACAAAAAATTACAGGGTTATGCGCGTGTTGAAGAAGGTACGGACTGTGCTCCGCTGCGAGGCGGTTAGTGTGCTTCTGGGCCCTGGACGACACCGTTTTGGGGGACCCATCATCAGCCATGGCTAATGCTCTCGAAAACATAATGGGTCGGTGGAAAACAAGGGATAAATGCCAAGAAAATGAAAAGGGGTCGGAATTGTGGAATTTTTTAGCAGAGGGTTTGCGACGAGAAACCAAGTGGCGCGAGGAGGAGGGAGAAAGGAGCAGCCTTTTGAGCATATTACGAAAAAATTGGAAGAATTTATATCCTCACTGAAGAATTAAATTCCGGGAGAGAGTGTGATTGAGAGATTGACATCCGGCATCAACATTTGATAGAGATGAAGGTGATCATCACACGTGGCGGAAATTCGGACAGCGGACACTCGAACCAAACTAGCAGGTAACTAAACTTGAACCGGTTCTGGATAACGATTCACGTTGAAGGTAGTAATTAATGTTAAGTCCACAAAAATTAATTCACTAGTACTGTGTTCTAAGCATTCTTCACTAAATTAAATATGCCCAATTTTTTTCTTAAATTCCTATTATTGCAGGTATTCTTTTGTATTCTCAATTTATGTTATAGCACGTCACCTATACCATACAATTAAATTTGAAACACCTAAACTTCACTATTTTTTACTAAGCCCTTAATTACCACCATGAAATTAGTTCTGTAATAACCAATGAAATTGGACACCTGTTGAGATTTGTGTGCATTCTCCACCTTCGCTCTTTTACTAAAATAAAATGTGACATATTTTAGTCATAAAGAGTCATGATGTAGTTGTACAATATTGAAATAATATTATATTAAATAATCATTGTAAGAGTATTCACCCTGGCTATTCTAGAATTTTTATTTTTATTTAATTTAGTTCATAAATTATTTATCAAAGAGGAAGTATTTTTATTTAAATCATCTTAATTAAAACTCCTAATAATAAAAATATTAATAATTACATTCCTAACGTATCAAATTTTTCTTCCTAATATCACGTTTAAAAACTATACAGACTTGTTTTAACGGAGTATAATTAGAAGGAATAGGTCACAAAATCCCTTTTCCTTTTTTTTTATTTTTTTTTACCTTATTTTTAAAATAATATTTTAAAATACCCAATTTTAAAAAATAACCTTGACTCTTGAAATAAATAATTTGATTAAACATATTTATAACCTGATTGATAATATTTTTATTCTCAATAATGGAGTACATAATATTTTTATTCTCAATAATGGAGTACATATAATGACCCGATTATAAATATTCATGACTAGATTAAAATTTTTAAATCAAGTCACCATCAAATCGAAAATATTTTTATCTTTTAGAGCATTTTGATAATAATCGCTAATTGTGGGGCATTTAAAAAAAAAAGTAAATTCATTTGGGTGTATAATAAATTTAACCCTATAATTTACTGAATAACAGAAATTTCTTAAAATAAATTATATATAGATGATATTTAATTCTGAATGAGATTATATAGTCTATTATACTCCACAATTTTCATTACATGCTATTATTTTAAGTCGAACAAAACCCTGTACTGAATCCGAGAAAGATTAAAAAGCTCAGAAGTTGAAAAAATAAAAATAAAAATAAAAATAAAAAGAGAGAGAGAGATTAATATTAGTGATGAAAAATGTGATTCAATTCTGGACAACCCCATCGAAGTTTTTTAACCAGCAACTCAACAAAAAAAGCAAAGATTTCAAAGACTGATTCTGATGGCTGCATATACCCAACGCAGGCAAATCAGATCATTTTATCTACATCCGAAGCACAATGAGTGAAATCTAGAGCGCAACGAGACAATCAATTAGCAATGGCACCAACAGACTCAGCAAGCTCCTCAAGCAATTCCTTTTGCTCCATAGACGTGCAAGACTGAAGTAATGGTATTAGCATTTTGTTCATAAACATCGGATACATTACAAATCATTGAGATTAAAAACAGAAAATGATCCCAATACTGTGGATCGTACAAGAGAAGACATCAAGTTAAATGGCAAGCAATAAAATAATGTACCTGGACGGCTGTTTCAATGTCCCCATCCAGAAATGAAGTGAGCTCAAAATTCATTTTTAGTCGGTGATCAGAAACCCTATTATCCTGGAATTCAAGGGTGTACAAGAAATTTCAGCTTCCGATACCTCAACCTTAAATACAATTACCGAATCATGAAAATTGTTTAATTCCAATGAGCATTTGCTCACCAGAATGAACTTGATTTTCAAATCAACAATGTTAATTTAAACCAGTTTTAGGCAACTAAAATTCAAAGCAGGGCAGCAGTGGAATTAGGTTAATTTAAACTATGTGTACTAAACTCGTCTTAAAAATAGGTTTTTCAACAATTCCAAAACTCCAGTTTTAGGCAACTAAAGTTCAAAGCAGGGCAGCAGTGGAATTTAAACCAAAACATATCTTGAATACCTTGTAGTGGAATTTAAACCAAAACATATCTTGAATACCTTGTAGTTATATGTTCTAATCTTTTCTGAGCGAGCACCAGTACCCACCTGCCATATTTTTAAATGTTAATTTGGGTTTACAGAATGAGCAAATAGCACACAATTGTTACAGTTAAAATAACTGCGGCGCAGGAATGTATAATTTTTTTTGCCTTATAAGCATGCACGCATAGGGATGTGATTCAATTCGTTGAGCACTTAACAAAAAGGACGGACTTGCAAAGGGGATTACAGCAAAAAAGACAGTCAAATTTCATAATTGAAAATTCATTTTCTTTAATAGTGCACATAAGGTGGTTGTCATCCCCTACAATCATTTCCCCATAAAGCCATTTACCACCAAGACTGGAACTTCATAATGCATACGCAAGGAAAACTAAAATATTATCTGTTTGACATAAACAAAACAGATAATGAATCCACTGGAAATTTTATTCTAATATCTAGAGTTTTGAGTTGTCCCTTTCAGCAACGCAAAAATATCTATACAAGAAGCATGAGCTTGCATAAAATGAATAAGCAGTTTAAACTTCCTTCCTCTATAAATTGAAAGAGAGAATAACTGCAGCCAAACCTGCATCTTTCGTTCAGTTCTGAGCTTCTCTTGTTGTTCCCTGACCTTTATTTCATACCTGACCCAATTTATATTAATAGGTTAAAATCAAATGTCCATCACATGGTCAATCTGACCAACATGCATGCATACATAACAACAATTTTTAATTAGAAAACTGATCCATTAAAGCGAAGGCATATAAAATACTTCAGAATCACCAACTTTATTAAACTAAGGAGTATATAATATCAGGATACTGTTTCTCACAATTTTGCCCGCAATAGTTGGAGAGCTCGATTCTTGTTTTTAAGCTGAGTTCTTTCTTCTGTGCAAAAAATTCTTATTCCCGTTGGTTTGTGGAAAAGATCAACAGCAGTCTCCACCTTGTTGACATTTTGCCCTGCATCAAGAATACATGCATGAGGGACAACAGAACACAAAGAAATGGGGTATTAGTTGAGAAGGTAAAAGGGTCTGGATGAAAAAACAACTAGTTATAATAAATGGTTTATTGTGAAGTATTGGGGAAAACACTTTTTTTCTTTTCCTGAAATCTTTTGGGGTGGGGGGTGGAACTTTCTCAGAGGCTGTATTAACAGGAATATACCTCCAGCACCACCAGATCTTGCAGTGGTCAACTCAATATCTTTTGGGTCAATTTCCACGTCAACTTCATCAGCCTAACTCCAAGTAGAATGATGTTGATATAAAGCAAATGTATTGATCAAAACCGAAATAAAGACAAGGTATCAAAAAGCAACATGATGGCACATTGCCATCAGATTACTGAATATTAGCATCGGAATAGCCATTAGCTGGCAAGCAGCTGTGACATCCTTATGCTACATAAAGTTGTAACTGGAGCAACCATAAAGTTGTGTGACATGGTCCACAATAAAGACAAATTGAAAATTTAAATAACCACACAAATACAAAGTTAATCAATATTTCAAGGCAATAAGCATTGGGATAAACGACACTGGTCTAATTAATCCATATGTTGCATGAGTTACTGATCATGAAATGAGTGAGAACCCCAATTTAATATGCTGGTAGATAAGAATGGCTTAGAAACATTATGAGGAGATACCTCTGGCATGATAGCAACAGTGGCTGTTGAGGTGTGAACACGACCTTGGGCTTCTGTTTTGGGGACACGTTGAACTCGATGAACACCTGACTCATACTTCAGTTTGCTATAAACCCGTTTTCCTTTTATCTCCATTACATACGACTTATAACCTCCTTGTTCAGCCTTGAAAGGAAAAGAGAATTAAGCTGTATACAAACATACCATCGTACATCTTAATCATATAGGTATACATTACCTCAGAGCTGGAGACAGCAGCACATTTCCATGAATTACGTTCACAATATCTCTGATACATGCGTACCTAGCATATGTTGAGAAAGTACAAACAAACATTTTAATTCTTACATTCATGCTGGTGGATGTTCTAGAGAGAACATACACAAAGAAATAAACAAACATGTACCTACAAGATCACCAGCCCAAATTCCAGCCTCATCTCCACCAGTACCAGCCCTCACTGTGAATGAGGAACATCAAGCACTTTAGTGCCTTAGCACGTAAACAATCTAAACCAAATAAGTCAATAGTAACAAAGAACTATTTCAAACTAAATATCATTGCTGAAGGGTACTAAGGTGTAAATTTGTTGACCTTCCTAATCTAAAGCCACTTAGGATCGGAGGTGATACAGATAAGCAATTTTGCTTGAACTAAACCTTCATCATAGATTGATAAAAACGAGAGATTTGAGCTTAATTCAACTGACACGTTAAATACAATTTACAAAGTGTAATTAAGACATGATAATCATAACTGACAAAAATTTTCACTTATATCATAACACACAGCAAACCTTCGAGCATTATATTCCTTTCATCCAGAGGATCCGTCGGAAGTAGCAGGAGCTGTTGTTACAACATAAGAAGAAGAGAGTTTTAAAAGGAAGCCCTTGAAATTGAACAAAGTTTAATAAATAACTAACCAGCTACCAAAGCAATCAAAAACCTTTAGCCCATCTTCAAGCTCTTTCATTTGATTAGTTAAGCTATCAATTTCTGAATTTATCATAAGGACCATGTCTTCATCATTACCTGCCTCTTTCACCAAACCTGAATTGATATTCAAGGGAGTCAACAATACTTGCAAAGCAAAAGATTTCTACATTTTCCCAATGAGAATCAGAAAAAGACATGTACCTTTTGTTTCCTCTAACTGCTTTTCACAATCCTTGTAGCTTCTATATGTTGACACGACCTACTAGTTCAAATAATTTAATTTCAATGTCTTCAGAACAAGGAAGCTAATACAAACTAAAATGACACCTTGCTTGGAAAATAGTTCTCAAAAATAAAAAGGTACCTCATCAAGCTCCGCCAAAGACTGAGCTAATTTCTGGTACTCGCTTGGATTAGAAACAACATCCGGATCAGCCAGTTTAACCTAAAGTTGTTTTGCATGACAATAAATCATTCTCTTCCAGGTCTCAAGTATTCTGGAGAATTCGTAATAATAATTTACAGAGTTCTTCATTAGGCCAAATATGTACAGTAGTCATGCAGACAGCTATCAGAATAGTACCCATACATAAGAACAACTTTCCGGTGATTTTAAAGATACTCTCGGATAGCAATACCATAGATCCACCAGGACATACCTTCTTTGAAATTACATCAAAAAAAGGTAAATGCATTCTTTTCAAATTACATCAGGACATACCAGGCTGATACTCAGATCAGTAACAGCAATATTTTCTTTCTACCTACTTACATTTCAGCACATGCACACGCCATTGCTTATTTGGTCAAACCAGCCACAACATCATCCAATTCATGCAGCTATTCATGACATACATAATAAAGTTTACGATAAAAATAGAAAAATAGTAACAATGTGAGAAAAAATGCACCAAGTTACAGTCCGAATTATTCAACAAATCCTGTTGCTGCAGGTTAATACCTACCGATAATTCTCTCCACGTTTTCTCGGCGGACTCCAATTTCAAAATTAAATACGGTTCCTACATTTTACACCAAAAACAACATCAACATCACAAGAGAAAAATATAATTGAAAAAAAATTAAAAAAATCATAAACAGTTCAATTTCCTTAACCCTATCATCGCACGGACTAAACTATAATTTTGATTTACAAACCAGCACTTACCGCCAAGCACACTAATCTCCTCGAACGCCAGCGGCGAACAGGAGGTTGAGCGTAAAACGAACGACGTGAAAATCGAACTCCAGCCGGACAATAAGCTGAGGCGGAGGAGAAGCGTGCCGTGAAGTTCGTCGTTAAACTGCTCATCTTTCGAGCGGCTGAGTTTGGGAGGGTTTGGATAAACGCGCGAATGGTAAAACTGAATTTGTCTCCGCCTTAGCGTTTTTTATATTTCTACATCATAAAATCGTGAAGATTGTTAGCGATTTCAAATTCTTCCCCGTGAATCCTTTTTAACACACACGACACCTCTCAATTTAATTGGATGGATCGGGTCGGGTCCGATTGTAATGCGTGGTGTGATATGGTGGGTCGGGTAGCCAAGCGTGTGGTTGGACTGCTGCCTCGTTTCAATAATTTCTTCCGCTTGATTGGTAATTTTCTCCCTCTTTTTATTTAACTAGATATTTTAAAACGTGCGTTCATTCATTTCTATTCTCCATGGTTTTTTCTCTTGCAATTTTAGATAAGTCTCATTCCCATGACTTACCCCCTTTTGCAATTTATTTTCAATGAAAGGATGTCATCGTGTAGAGAAATCCTTTTATTTTTACTTTTCATGCATTATATAAAATGTATTAGGGCAAATGGTCAATTTGGCCCTCTATCTTGTACTTCCAGATCAAATAAACCCTTAATATTATTTTTTATTCGTTTAAACCCTTAATCTTTTTATATTAGATCAATTGATATACTGATATTACCCATTCCTATTCACATGGGTGAAATAAATAAAGCAAGAGCAACCCAGGTGAAATAAATAAATAAATAAATAAAAAAGAAAAAGAAAAAAAGGGGGAAGAGGGTAGAATAGTAATTTGGGGGGGTGATATGGGAAAGCGCGTAGGTGAGGAGAGATCCGTGGAAAAAAAGGCCATTCTTAGGACCAACTTTTCATTTATTGCATAACCCGCTTTTGTTTCACACACTTTGGCGGGTACGCTTCGTAGAGTTAGAGAAACTAACTCATCATGCAATTGCACGGGGGTTGCACTGCCACAAAAAGTGAAAGCACAATACAATACTTACAAGAGAGAGAGAGAGAGAAAGAGAGAGAGAAATACGAGACCGTACGACTATACTTCCAATTGAAGATTCACTCACACTGTACAAATACAAAGAACACACTCAAATCTCACTGTTGGTGTTGGTGTTGGAGTTGGAGTAATCTCTCTCTCTCTCTCTATCGTACGAAAACGGGAAACCCCCAACTAGCGCTTCTTACTCGCATAGTTGATCATCAAGCTCTCTCTCTCTGTTTATGGCGATTCTTTCCCCTTTTTATGCTGCCTAGTCATACTCGATTCTTCCCCGAATGGCGTTGTACGGGGATCAGCAGCACCAGCTTGAATGGGCTCAGCAAACGGGTTTCGAAGGTGAATTTTGACTTTTATGCGCTTCCTGCATTGTGATTTTTTAGGGTTTGTACTGTTTCCCTGGTAATAATAATGTGCTCTGCTTGTGTGGTAGAATCTATGCGGAGGTTTAATATGTGGGATAGAGAAGTTTACCCGGAGAGACCGGGTTTACCCGACTGTGCCTACTATGTACGAACCGGGTCGTGTGGATACGGCGCCAAGTGCCGCTACAATCACCCTCGGGATCGTACTACCTCGGTGAGCCACCATTCATTTCTTACATCGCCTCTAATCTAGATTTACCCAACTTTTCCGGTTGTGATCCCACCACTCGCACTACACTTTTGTATTCAGGCGTGCAGTATTTACTTCGTTAGGTTTAATCTATTTTGTCGGCAGTTGTAACAAGTTGGGGCACCACTTTATTTTGGGGGGTTGAGCATTCTTGACTTTGATTTGAGCTAGCTTACTAAGCTTGGAGCATGATCATAGTTAATATGGGATTGTTGTTGAGGAGAGTTGAAGATAATATGATTAGTCTCTGTTTATCAGTTTAATGTTGGCATTGTTGTGCAGTTGGGAGGGGGGGAGTATCCAGAGCGAGTAGGGGAACCCTCTTGTCAGGTACTCTGCTCTCCAGCAAGTCATAGTATTTTGTTTTGAACTCTCAAGAGTAATGTTGGTTGCATTAGATGATTTGGATTGCTTTTGCTATAGTTATTTACCATTGATTTATTTTCCCTATATGTGCAGTACTACTTAAGAACAGGGACATGTAAATTTGGTGCCTTGTGCAAGTTCAACCACCCGAAAAATGCCGGTGGCTCATTGACCAATGCACCTCTAAATATATATGGATATCCATTACGACCGGTAATCATCATTGGTTTTCTGTGTGCATGTAGTCGATTTTCATAATGTTTGTTATTTTACTTGCAAGTTCATGTCATAAGAGGTTCCAACGTCATGCTAGTATCCATTGCTACAGGGTGAGAAAGAGTGCTCCTATTATTTGAAAACGGGGCAATGCAAATTCGGTATGACCTGTAAATTTGATCATCCTCAACCAGATGGTACATCTGTTTCGGCATCTGCACGTCCATTTTATCTGACAGTGCAGTCTCTTTCTACATCTTCTCCTGAGCAATATGACAGCACATCATCCAGCTACAGGGTTGCAAGGCCTCCTATGTTGCCTGGTTCGTATGTTGCTGGCGCTTATGGTCCTATGCTGCTCCCTGGAGTTGTTTCCATTCCAAATTGGAACCCATACTCAGTATGCCTTCCTTTTACATTTGAGTATCATTTACTTCAAAAGCGGTTCGGTTCTTCTGTTACATTTTGGTGTTACATCTCTTGTTGCGTATCTTTGGATGATTGACTAACACATCTAACGCTTGGATGATTGACTAACACATCTAACGCGTGTAACAGGAGATGTAACACCAAGTGTAACAGAACATCCAAGATCCTTCAAAAGTGATTTAAGTTTTATTCCTTTAATCCATTCTATTGTTTGATATTCTTGGTTCGTGTGTTGTAGGGGCCAGTTAGCCCTGCACCATCACCAGGTGCTCAGCCCTCAGTAGGAGCAACTTCTGTATACGGACCATCGCAGCTAGGTTCTTCTGTACCACCCTTTACAGGAGCTTATTCCCAGTTACCCTCATCTGTTGGTCCTTCAGGTAGTGTTGTAAGAGAGCAAAAGTTTCCGGAAAGACCTGGCCAGCTTGATTGCAAGTACTACATGAGAACAGGAGACTGTAAATATGGATCGTCTTGTAGGTATAACCACCCACCAGATTGGGTTGTGTCAAAGTCTAATTTTGGTCTTAGCCCATTGGGGCTGCCTCTACGTCCGGTATTCTCTCCTTCCTTTCATCCTGGTTTGATCTGGACTCATTATTTTCTCCGATAGTTATTTTATCTCTGTTTCTTGGGCAGAGTCTACAAGTATGGTTCAAATTATAATCACAAATACTGCATAAAACAACTGATTGATAGGCAAACTAAATAACCAAACATACCAACATAAAGTTAGTTGAAAACATGTACCTTTTTGGACTTGAACCTGTGTCTAGCTGATGTTTACTGTGCTAAGATGATAGAGATGCACACACGATAAATAAAATAAATAAACACACACTGAGATATTCCCTGGAGTGGCACAAGTTACAATCCTTCAAAGAAGGCCACAGAGATGTACTCTGCCACAAACCAATTAAGGTTGCAAATAGATACTTTCTTATTGATAAAACCTAGAGTAACACGAGTATTTAAATAGGCTGAAGGCCTGCAAACACAACCCTAACCCTAATTACTAATATGGCAGGAATTGGAAACTAAGGTAATAAGAAAATAGGAAACTAAATAATCTAAATAAGGAAATAATTGACTTGAAATCAAAATACTAAAATAACTAATGTTTCCTTCTATCATAATATGTGATTGCCATTTTATGTATTTGAAAATTTTGGGTGAACAGATTGCATATAGACTCTGATTTAGATTAATAATATTACAATATGATTATCCTACTGTGGACAATCAACATTATTCTTGAACTCAAGTCATCTGAAAACAAGTGCCATCTGAATGTGTTCGACCAAAGCATTTTTCAGTTTGATCTATTATTTCAACTCCAGAGGTGACTGCTAAAATTACATATGGATGAAATTTGATCATGCAATGTACTAATATCTGTTTGAAGGAAGAACCAACTCAAAATGCTGATTTAAAACTGTCATCTGATAAATAGCGGTTGAGCTTTTGAATTGTGTCACTTCTACCTGATTATCATCAAAAGTCTCAAATTTACTTCAAAATTAAACTAATGCATACTTGGTGATCTACTCTTTCTGATGTGTTTTTTTTTGGGTTTCATGTAATTATTCGTGATGAACAGGGGTTGCAAGCCTGCCCTTTTTACCTGCAGAGAGGCCACTGCAAGTTCGGACGAACATGCAAATTTGATCATCCAATAGCAAGTTTGAAATACAGTCCAGCTTCATCTTATACCGAAATGCCAGGTACTCCTTACACACACATTTTTCCTGTTGCTACTGATAGACGAGAATACCGTAGATGCCTCTAGTTCTTATTCATCAACTCAAATTAAGGGGTTGGGAAGAAAGAAACTATCAAGAAAACATATGAATTAAACAAAAATATGCATTTGAATAGAACTGATTTGAGATATGTATTACCAGCTTATTCATTTCAAGAACTGCAGGGTGAACACATTGCAGGATCTCCAAGTAGAAACAGGGTGCATCATTCTAGAAACGCGTCTGCTGGCTTATTTTTTTCACATAGGGTCTCTGTTTCACTGAACGACGTCTAGTTCTTTTAGCCGCGAAGACTCAGCTTCGAATATGAATACAAGCAAGAATAAAAGACGGTGAAGTTCACCATTGGTTCTGAATCTGATGTATATATATGTGAAGCTTTTGATTGCTTCGGCAACATTTATCCACTCCTAAACTTCCTTATTCAACATACATCGGCTCTTCATATGGTATGTAATTCACATTCAAATTTATTCAAGCGGTTGGTTTAATACAACCTTGTTTGTGTTAGGGATGACAATGAGGTAAAATTTAGTACTAGTATTAAATTGGCATGTTCAAGATTTTAGAGCAACCTAATTTGATTAATTTTATATTTATTTAAATTTAAATCCCAGAGTTTTATTTAACGCCATTAACCACCAATTTGTTATCGTTTATACGGTAGTTGACGCACGAATATTTTATAACAATCAAGAAAATTTAACTGATTAAGTATTTGGAGTGTTGCAAAAATTTCAATTTAGTGATGGGCTCGGATGAACTGATGTCATCTGGCCCAATTTCATTGATATCAACATCTTATTTGGGCCGGGCCATTGGTTCCACCGGTTCGGATTCGGATTTTTTAAAAAATGTATCTTCTTTTCTTTTTTCGGCAAAAAAAATAAGCAGTAGAAAAACAAAACATTATTATTTATTTATTTATTTATAATAAAATAGAATATGATCTCTACATGGGTATAATGTAATTATCGAACACAAGAGTACAATATTCAGTGGTGACTCAAAGATTATAAATTTAAGGTAGTGGAAGATAATTTTTAAAATATTTGTATATATAATAATTAGACTATTAGATTTGAGGTGCAAATGTATCCCATGTTCTAACTATGATGCCATGACAATATTTCATGTTGGATCATGTATTGGAAGAAGGTGTTTCTTGTGTACTGTCACAGTGTAAACATTGGTTGATAATATCATTATATGTATACAGATACTAAAGCTAAATTTTAATAAAAGTATCTTTGTATGAGTATTTGTGTTGGTGTTGCAAGAAAGGCTGCAAATTATTGTGGTCCTAAAACATAAACAACAAAAAAAAAACAGTAGTGAAACATAAGATGGGATACAGAGAGAGAGAGAGATGATTCCATCCACCAATGTAGGAAAATTAGCCTCTCAGAGTGTGTCCAAACTATTGAAAAATCATTGCTTAAAAAAAAAAAACTATTGAAAAATCATTACAACCTATTTTGGAGTGCCTTCCACTGTTATCACTTGAGAAGTATATATTTTATCATATCAGTATTAATTTGAAGTAAATTATGTATGGTAATCTGATTATTCAAATTTGACGTCCTATTTCTTTTTCCTTCAAAGTAAGTAAATTCGAATGTGTTGTGGTTCATTACACTAGATTTTAAATCCTCAGATCTCCAAAAATAGAACTTGAAAAAGAAAAGCATAAACTTATCACACTTTTTTTTTATCGAATAGATCACCTATTTCATTTTCGTGTTTCATTTCCTATTCCACTTGTTAGACACTTGTCATGTATTATAATCAATGCTTAAATTACTGCCACGTGTGTAAAAGTTTCATAGTTATTAGCTAGAGTATAGTATATTAATACTAGAAAAAATACATAGTGAAATATCATTGTAGTATGTAGAATAGGAGATTCTACCTCAATTTTTATTGGTCATGACCAAAATAGTTGTACTAGTTAGATTTCACTCTAACCATGATGAAAATTAGAAGAAACAGAGCATTACTACAAAACTCTCCACGAAGATAGTGCATAAGGACAAAAACTTTTTTGATTGTACTAGATAAATATTTACTAGTTTAATATATATAAATTGTATTTTACCAACTATTTCTTGACTAAGGGAATATGCTTAATGTCTCTCAAATGGAGGCATTATCTATTGGAGTATAATTTAGGTTAATGTTAATTTACCTTTTTAACTTTTGAAAGAATTTTGGAATTTACCAAGTAGTACATATTTTCCAAAAATTGGATGTAACTTACAGAGAATTCAAATTCAAATTCAAATATTAATAGAATAAAACCTTTAAAATAAAAAAAATTGTCTATAAGGCTCAAATGAAATTTAGTTAGCATAATTAGCATGTTTGATTAACCCTATCTAACCAACTTTAGAGGTGTTATTTGAGAAGGCAATAGATTAGTTGTGCAAATAAATGAGGATTAATTAATGTAAATAATAAGAAATTAAAGGATACATGCATCATCCATTTGGGTGTTATCATTAACTCAGCTGCGCAACTCTTCTTTATAGCTTTCTTCTAGTCTAAAGAATCATGATGTGTCCTTTATTATCAATGAAGCATGCTGCTATCAATGGCCCATTACCAACACATATTCTTATTTCTTTTAATTAAATAAAATTTTTATCTATATTTCTCAAAACTATTAATTTGTACAAAATTTTGGCCGACAATCAAGATTCTTACAGAGTTTTGCAGTTTTATGTGAAGAACTCAAGTGCTTTCAGAGATTTGCTGTAAGAAAAAAAAAAGAACATCTGTAACTGATTTCAAGAAATTGAGAATGAAATAGTATTTTGTTATAAATTCTCAATTAGTGGTGTACAACAGCTTTATATGATATTTTTATTGTATTTTTTATTTTTTGATCCAAGAATTTAAATAGCACAATTTATTACTGGCATTTCCCCTTTTTCTTTTTTCATTGCATCCTAGGTTGTAGGGGATAAAAAATACAAGAATCTGACAGACGAAAGATATATGAAAGTTCCTTTTCATCAAGGCTATATGTAGCATAATTTTATTCGGATTTTTTAAATTATTTTTTTTATTTTTAAGGTTTAAATACAAATGATTATAGAGTATTTAAATAAAAACATTGAAAATGAAACAGATGATTAAGCTGATTTTGTTCGAAAAAAATACATCCTTCATAGCATAAATTGATTTCATTTCAAAAGCAAACTCAATCCGTACAATGTCTTCAATTATACTCCATCCGTCCCGAAAAACTTTTCATGTTTACTGTTCCACATTGTTTAAGAAAAGTTGCACTTTTTGACCAACTTTATTGACTTTGGAGGGTATTGTAGTATTTTTAGATAATTAAAGTATAAAGTAATGATATGTGTGTGAAAAAGGAGTGACAAATTTGAAATTAAAGTAACTTTTGAGATTGTTGGATAAAGTAGTGTTTCCGTTTTTGGGATGAAAGGTTTTGTGGGACAAACAAATGAGGAAAGTGAGAAAATATTATGGGATGGAGGGAGTAGATGAAAAATACATCACATAAGATTAATCCAAAGTTTAATTATTTTTTCAGTTATAAAGGGGATGCTCAAGATTAATGACTGATAAAATAAAGCATCAATTTATTTATAATAATCTAAACATTTATTGGAGGCCCCATTCCAATTAACTGCATGAAAGAATCAAGAATTTAAATACGAAAGAAAAAAGGGATCATATAATTAATTAAGCAGGTGTTTTCCAATGGTCCCCGACATGTTACCATAATTTAATGAACTTGTAATAATTAGTACGTAATCCAACTCATATTTGCCTTCCAATTTATTTAGCTTTACACTATCTCTTAATTTTTTTTAATAAACAAGTTAATCTTTACAAGTGTTCGTTTTCACTACCATTACAAACCCCCAAAAGCACCAGGGTTCCTCTGATTTTTTCCAAGGATAAAGATACTAGGCCAGATTCTGATCAGCCAAATTCAAATTATAAATGTACAATTACTGTATTGTCCTTAATTAATTTTGTCATTTTACTAGATTTATAAGGCAGAAAACTTGAGCTTAGTTAATCCCAAAACTCCTATCATTAACATTTACTACTCCAACATTAATGCTTACAAGTTACCACTATAAAGTTTAACCGTTTAAGTATGCATATATCCCATTAAAACATTTTAAATATAAAGTCAAACTTATTTTGTTTTGTGTATATATGTTTTAAATTTATTATTTTAAAACAAAAGGATGTACTTAAAATTTAATGCTTATAAATCAAATAATATAAATAGTACTAATGCTTTATTTAAAAAAAAACATTTAAGTGAGATAATTATATTTTATGTTTAAATAAATTAAATTTTAATTTAAACAAAAAATTTAAAACATAATTATGAAAATTAAATTAAATTAAAATATGAGAAAAAATTAACTCTAGTTCCTAAACATTTTTCAATAACTTCTAAATATTTTGTTTATGTGTGAATTTTAGATCATTTGAATAAGTGCTTTTAGAATAACTGGTTAGTTGAATAACTGGAATCCTCTAAAAACCATTTATATAATAAAATCGGGAAAACATAGTTGAACTTGTTCGTAATAATCGATTGAACATGTTAAATTCAACCATAGAATATACATATACTAGTATTGAGCTGATCAAATTATCTTTTAATATTAATTTCATTATAATTTTAGTATTTTTAAAATTTAATTAATTTATTAATTTTTATAATTATTACATGTAATTTTTTTTAATAAACTATATATTATACCATACATTTAGTTATCTTCAATTTTCAACCTTTATATTTGTCTCGACCATAATAAACTAAATAAACTCTTAATTCGTTAGTGAAAAACTCTGCTATAAATCACGATAATGTAGTATTTTAATGGGATTGATATTAAGTAATAAAAATAATAACATGATTAAAAAATTTAATTATATTTTCTTGTTTGAGATAAAACACATAATTTTACAAAGTGTTTTTTTGGTGTTGATTTGCGCAGGTTTCGATAAGATATCCATGTCGCAAAATCAGTGATATTATTACAAAAGTATGTGAAATGTGATGATAATAGTATTATATATGTGGACATAATTAAAAAGTTGAATATTAGTAAACAATATTTCAAAACTTAAAATTTGAAATTTGAAAATGTGTTTTTTATTAAAATAACAAAAAATTCATATAAAAAGAAAATGACGCCTATCAACTCAATCACAATTAAGAAAACATTTAAAATAAAATAAACACATTAATGAAATTAATTATAATAAAAAATTAAATTAAATCAAATTAACCTAAAATTTACATGTCATCACCCAACCATTCTAGCTATGCCACATCATAATTAAAAAAATTATCAATTAGATATATATATATATATATATATATATATATATATATATATATATATATATATATATATTATAGCATTGATAATATTCAATTTAAAAATTCATTTCTTAATTAAATAGTTAATTTAATTAAAATGGGTTCCTTAATCAAATTCTTAACTACCATGATTAATTGGGCTGGGATAAAATATAATCTTCCAATTTTATTTCAATTCTCTTATAATTAATATTTTTAAAATTTATTTTAATTTTAATATTTGTGATTGAAGTATATTATAAATAAAATATTAAATTGTCAAATTACTATTAATAATATTATTTTCAATTTTCGTTCGTCCCAAAATTCGAGATTAAATTTGAAGCAAATTATTAGCAAAAATTAAAATAAAAAAATCTTTTCATTTTGAATGTATTTAATATGTTAATGTAAAATTATATACTCGGTCTTATCCTAATGATTACATATTTTCTTTTTGGGCGTTTCATCTTAATAATTATGTTTCATTTTTGGTATATGAGACTCATACAAATTAAAATATTACATTTCATTTTTTGGTATATGAGACTCATACAAATTAATTAATTTTCTCTTCATAAGCTCACACATCACATTAATACACATACCCACTTACATTAAAATATTATTTCTCTCACCTCAATATACATTAAAATACTATACTCCTTAATCCATGTGCAAAAAGCAAACATAACTATTAGAACGAGACGGAATGAGTATAAAATAGTAAAATATTATTAAAAATATGTAATTCTTATTTTCTTGATTGAATCGCTGGTCCGATCGATTTCAGACCACGAACCGTTGAGGCTACTAGCTCAATATCCGATCCGATTATAAAATTTTTGATTTTGATGTAATTATATTGAGAGTTCAGTTTAAGAATAATTATACTAATTATATTTTTAGACTATTTATCTAACTCGGTATGTTACTTAATAAAATAAAATAAGAAATAATTATATATGCATAAATAATATGATAAAAACTTATGTGAAACCGTCTCATATGAAGGCTCTCGTGAAACGAATAAAAAATGATAACATTTTAATAAAGTGATACTCAAATTTATTAAAAATAATAATGCAATTGATTATTTCATGAACAATTTCTAGTATAAACAAAAAGTAATAATACTTTATTCAAAATTAATAACATCTTTTAATAAAAAATAAAAATTATTTAAGAAACCTTAAAAGCAGTCTCACACCATAATTGTCCAAATAACATTGGAATAATGTTGTTAAAATTGGATTGAATTGATTGATTTAACCGGTTGAACTGAGACCAGTTCCAAACACCTTAAAATTGAATTTTAAGTGGCTAAAACTTATGTGCCCCCGGACGGGGACACCATGCGTCTAGATACTCTTTAATATTAAATGATATACCTTTTAATATAAGGACGTGTACCTTTTATTTTTTAAAAAATAAAATAAAAATTAATGAAAATGTATACCCTTTAAAATAAAATATTGTACCCATATTAATTAAAACGTATACCCTTTAAAACAAAATGATGTACCCTTACACATCTTATGCACCTAGACACAAGAGACCAACTCATTTTAAGTTGAATCAGTTGAATTTGTCAACCTGAAAAATCTCATCCAACCGATTTTATATAATTTTTCATTATTATTATTTAATTTTTTTATTTTTTTCATTTTTCATTTTTATTTTTTTAATGACGCTTCTCTTTTAATTTTGTACTATATTTTATAACATAGTCTCGTACGCAAGTGTTGTTCTAAAGTATAAATAGTATATTTTAATTTTTTAACAAGTGGAATTTTTCACATCAAAACTATTTATATAATTTGTCATCAATTTAAAATATATTATCACATTTTTTATCGGTTTCATGAAATGAGTCTTATGTATCTTATAAAATAAGTACTACGGAAAATCTCTAGTGTGATGTGTTTTATGAAATAAGTACGGCGAGAAAATTTCTCATTTTATACTAGCTTTAAGTGAATTTAAGATTAACATTTTAATTAATATTTTGATATATAAAAGATTATAGGACTAATATTCTAGTTAATGTTTTGATAAATAAATAAATTTTCATAAATAAATACATAATTATGATATAAAATTTTAATTTAAAATTTAGAATTTAATATTTTTATTGAGTAATTTTAAAAGAATAATCAGATAAAACATTGATTATTGATTAAATGAAACAATACATTTTTACTTATCTAATTATAACAACATTTTATATTATATATATTCCTTTTTAGAGGAATACCAAAAATTTTCTTTTTATTATTAATTATAACTGCATCTTATATTATATTAAGAGAAAAGTCAGTTATTCAATTATATATATTAACATCAACAATCATTATCAGTATTATTGAAAACACTGAAAAGGAAAAATAAAAATTAAGAAATTTTATTACAATATATAAAAGAAAAAAAAGAAAGAAAAAAGAAAGAGAGAGTATGAAATGAATGCATTGACAAATACATGCTTTAATTACTTGTTAAAAGAAATTTTGGAAACACGCTAATTTAAAATTTAAAAGCATATGATGAATTAATAGGAAAGATACTGTTGATATGTGTGAGAGGATATATTTGTCATTTAACATTTTTTCTTTCCTATTATTTACACATTTGCTATTTTCTGGCTGGACAAAATCTGACCATTTAGCAGGATTCTTTTCCAAATATTAATTTAAAACATTTTTCTTTAAAATTAAATAATTCAATAAGCTGTCTTCAAATTTACAAGAAAAACAGTGGAAAAAAAAAGGGAAAAAAGTGAGTTACTGCTCCCCACCTTTCACCGAAAAGTTGACACCAATGCAAACACATTCTTGACTTTTGAATTAAATTCTCTTTTTATTAATCAAAGTGGCTTTGCTACAATCTTTAATCTTGCATGAGTTCGTGTATGCGAATGCTAAAACTCTCTCCCCACTCCCACCTTATTCTTTCCTTTTCTCTTCAAGAAATCACACACATTGGGTGTGTAATGAGCCATGCCACCCCTCCTCTGTTTGCAGACACCTTTAAGGGGCTAGTTTTCTAACACCATTCTTCTCATTCACCACTACTGGTTTCTGTTCTACTTTTCTTACAGCAAATTCCTCAAAAAAGCTGAAATCTTTCTGAGAAAATGGGTGTTATTACTGTTGCTGAACTGAAGCCAAGCATATCAGGGAAGAGGTCTTTTCGTCCCAGTTCAAGTACAAGACATGTCACTGAATGGTAAAAATTTATCATTTTATTTAATGAATGTGAAATCCCATTTTGCTGATTTTGAATTCTTGATGTGGAATTTGGGTTAAATAGGACTTTTTTTTTATTGGTGGGGTTTTCATTTATGCTGAAATGGGCCACAAATCAAAAAAGTTGGTGGGGTGCTTATTTTCTGTTCTGCCTTCTCAGTAGCAGCTTATTAGTTCCCAATTTTAATAAATAAGAAAAATCCCACTTGAAAAAGAGAGGTTTTTGATGAAGTTTCTGAATCCAGCATTTTCTAGTCTGATTTGATTGTGGGGTGGGGTGGGGGAGCTTATGGGGTCATTCATATAGTACTTCATTTCTATGAATGGTTCATAATCAGCTTTAGCTTCTCCCTATCTAATGTAGAAAGACATGATTTCTATGACTTGTTGATTATACATGAGAGAATTTTTACTAATCAGAATGTAGTTCTAGATTTGTAATGTTTTTATGACATGTGCTTATGTCTTCAAACTTGACACTTATCAGTAATCAATAATGCATGTTTTCCTCTGCATGCACGGGACGATAGGCGGTCGAGGCCCCATGGCTTCGGCTCCCTGTCAAAAGAAACACAGTTCATCTGATATTCAAAGACCCCATGCTTGATTACTACAACTGTCCTGTTGAAGCTTATATACATATGGTTAAATTTAGTAACTTCCCATGTTACACTAGTTGCCTTAAACTCTTGCTCTTGTGTTTTTTCATCAGTCTAAGGTTTTATTTTAACCTTGGCAAGCTGGCCTTATCATTAAAAGCAACAACCTAGATTGAGCTGAGGTTGCTATCTTTATGTCTTATGTTTTGCCACTGGGCCACCCTCATTATTGCTACAGAATCTCTAAGGTAAAGATGGGCTAATATAGTCCACAGGTTTCAAGATTTCTATGTAAATCTTGGATATATGTGATCCAGAGGCGTTTGATTCCATCATGGGAATGCATGTGTAGGAAGAACATGTGATTTTATTTTCTTCGTCTTGGATTTCTTGGTCATGGTTTGATAATACCTATTATGCTCGTGTTTTGTCTTGCAGGCCGATATCTGATGTTTCTAGTGATCTCACCATTGACATAGGAACAGCAAGTTTTGCACTTCACAAAGTAAGTACAATGATATGCATCTAGAATTGTTTAATTTGAATCTATTTAGAGAAAATTGTGTAGTTATGCCTATGATCAAGTGATTTACAAGTTGTTGCATAAAAATACAGATATGTTAAATTTCTTCTATTAAGTAAATCAAGGGAAGATTGATGATGTAGTTTGGCTTCTTGTGCAGTTTCCTCTGGTTTCTCGAAGCGGAAGAATACGAAAACTATTGTTGGAAGCAAAGGATTCCAAGATATGGAGGCTAAATCTGTCCAGCATCCCTGGTGGATCACAGGTGTTTGAACAGGCTGCAAAGTTCTGTTATGGAGTGAACATAGAGATTACAATGTCGAACGTAGCTATGCTTCGTTGTGCAGCTCATTTTCTTGAAATGACCGAAGAATTCTCTGAGAAGAACCTCGAATCTAGGACCGAGGTGTACCTCAAAGACGCTGTTCTAAGCAGCATACCAAACTCCATATCAGTACTTCATCATTGTGAAAGTTTGGTGCCAACTGCTGAGGAAATCAATCTTGTGAGCAGGATAATCAACGCGATTGCGAATAATGCATGCAAGGAGCAGTTAACCTCTGGACTGTCGAAGCTGGAACATAACTTCCCCTCGAAGCCCGCCTCCGGTGGAGATGCAGAGATGTCATCAGACTGGTGGGGAAAGCTGCTCACAAAGCTGAATCTTGATTTCTTTCAAAGGGTTCTATCAGCAGTGAAAACTAAGGGACTTAAGCAGGATTTAATCAGCAGAATTCTGATAAATTATGCCCAAAACTCCCTCCAAGGTCTGGTTGTAAGAGATCCACAGTTGCTGAAAGGAAACGCCTCGGATCTCGACTTACAGAAGAAGCAAAGGATCACTGTAGAAACGATCGCTGGTCTACTACCTACTCAATCAAGAAAAAGCACAGTTCCAATGGCGTTTCTATCTAGCTTGCTGAAATCTGCAATATCTGCATCAGCTTCGATTTCTTGCAGATCAGATCTTGAGCGACGGATAGGTCTGCAGCTGGACCAAGCAATACTTGAAGACATTCTAGTACCCACAAATTCACATGGAAACAACCACAGCCCTTTATATGACACTGACTCAGTTTTGAGGATTTTCTCCATTTTCTTGAATCTTGATGAGGATGATGAAGATGATAATCAACAGAGAGACGAAGGCGAGATGATCTACGATTTTGATAGCCCCGGATCTCCGAAACAAAGCTCCATCATTAAGGTCTCCAAACTGTTGGACAACTACCTTGCAGAAGTTGCACTGGATTCAAACTTGAGTCCATCCAAGTTCATATCACTAGCAGAGCAACTCCCCGACCATGCTCGTATGGTCTACGATGGATTATACCGCGCTGTAGACATCTTTCTCAAGGTGAGACACAGCTGAATCCATCCTCAAACTAAGCAACATCATTCTTTATTGGATCACAACACATGATCATATAAGTTATAACATCTGTTTCTGAACTCACTCACAGGTTCACCCCAACATGAAGGATTCGGAACGCTACCGTCTCTGCAAAACAATCGACTGCCAAAAGCTCTCTCAAGAAGCATGCAGCCACGCAGCTCAAAACGAACGCCTACCGGTCCAAATGGCAGTTCAAGTGCTCTACTTTGAGCAGATCAGGCTAAGAAATGCCATGAATGGAGTTGGTGGACACAACCAGTTCTTGTTCGGCTCGATGAACGGACAGTTCCCACAGCGGTCAGGGAGCGGATGCATCTCACCGAGGGACAACTACGCGTCGGTGAGAAGGGAAAACAGGGAACTGAAGCTGGAAGTAGCAAGAATGAGAATGAGGCTAACAGACCTTGAGAAAGATCATGTGTCCATGAAACAGGAGCTGGTGAGATCACACCCTGCAAATAGGCTGTTCAAATCATTCACCAAGAAACTAAGCAAGCTCAATGCATTGTTTCGGATTAGAGATATAAAACCAATGGGGGGGAAGACTAATTCTGAAACACGTTTTCTGTTTCAGAAGAGAAGGCGCCACTCCGTTTCTTGATCTTCTTTACATGTATATACAAAAGGGTTGTATAGGATAATCATCACCATGTTTTGAGGTTGTTGTTTGGTTTTTAAGGTTTATAGTGTTGAGTTTTCCTTTTCCTATATATATCATCTATATATGTGTGCAACATGTTTTCTTACCAATTGGTTTCTTGGCAGGTTTTTACAATTTTTAATTAATTATTGTTTGTTAGCATATCACCACAAGTTAACCAAAAAAATGCATTGTTGATGTTATATGGTACTTGTTTAGCACCCGTATCTTCTGCGCCACACGTTAAGTGATTGACACTTAAGAGGGGAAAATAAATCCAACCATTGCCCCTAGGTTTAAGAATTAGAGTATAGTTTCTCTCTCCTACTTGTCTTCAATCTAACGATATGACATAGAAGATGATGTATCAAATGGTACAGAGAAATTGAGCCGCTCATTTAGAAAAAAAAATTATAAAAAATGGAGTAATACTTTACAGAAATAAATGAATTTACGAAATTTTCATTCGGGAATGTGATAAAGTCGCATTTTGGAACAGCGACTACCTTAATTAAGAGATTTCATTGAGCGAGAGCTAACAATGAAAATGGAGAACAAATCCCTCTGCCCTCAATTTCTCATTTTCTTGTATCGACATTTTCTCTGAAAATCTGTAAATTGGAGTTAATTTTGGTGCGAGTATGGCGCTCCCTCTATCAAAGCTTCCCTTTTCAAGGTTCTTCAGGTTTTCTTCTCTCAAATTTTACTCCCTTTGCTAGTTTGATCTCCTTTACCCTCTGCCCTCAATTTCTCATTTTCTTGTATCGACATTTTCTCTGAAAATCTGTAAATTGGAGTTAATTTTGGTGCGAGTATGGCGCTCCCTCTATCAAAGCTTCCCTTTTCAAGATTCTTCAGGTTTTCTTCTCTCAAATTTTACTCCCTTTGCTAGTTTGATCTCCTTTACACTGCGTGCACGGGTGCGGAATGCGATACTGTTAACTCTATTCTGTCAAGATTTATTCTATATTTTCCGTTGTTTATTAAAATATTTTTAATCTTATGAATTTTACTGGGGGACAAGAAAAGAAAAAGGGAATGCTTTTGAATAGTATGCTAGTTTGCTGCTAGTCATATTTGAGAGTTTATGGTAGTTATTCTGATGAATTTGATTATTAATAACTAGGAAACACCCAAGATTTTGCTGTTCCTTGGGTGAATTCGTATCTACTACACCATCAGAGCATAAATTGGGTTTAATATTTGGATATGAGAGCAAGTTACCTTCTTATAAATTGGGATTTCTTGCATTGGTCAAATGCAGATTGCAAAGGCCTTTGGTTTGGTCATAGATTCCTCTGTTTCGATTGGTATCGTATTTTGTTCGTCAGAGATGGACTACAACTAACAATGATAACCTTGTAACGAAATGTTATATTATTCTCTCTGTAGTTGTTGCTGTAGTTGTTCACAGTTTATGCGTTAATTGTTTCTTCCTTGACAGGGTGCTGGAGCAGGACATGGAAACCGTTGTAAAGGTACTGCAACCTGGGCCATTGGGAATAATAGAACACAAGTTCACTGATGAGGAGATAAAAAGGGGAAATTCAACTGTAAAGTTAGCGGTAGAGAATTGGCGAAGAGCTGCTTACAATGAGAGGAAAAATCTTCTCTTGAAAGATTTCATTGACGATGAGGCTTTTAGTTTCCAAAATCCCAGATGATTGGTGTGATATGTAAGCTGTCTAATGTTTTCACTTATTAAATAGATGTGTTCTTCTGTTTTATCCAAGATCAAACTACTTATGTTTTCTAGTCCGTCTGTTGGTGAAGCCCCTTGTTGCGAACTACTTGTAGAATGCAAGTTTCTAAGTCGGTTCTAATTGAAACAGTTGTAAATTTGTGGAAAGGAAATTGAAGTCAAGCGATTCGTAAAATTTCTTTTATTCCATGGCTGAATAAATAGAGGAGTTTTGTATGCTGTTTCTCATCTCAGAATTATTGGGTAATCATTTTCTACCAACCTCAGCTCAGTGAGAAATCAAACCTGATTACTCTTGAGACATATGAACAAAGCATGTATATTGTATACCTATTTCCTTTGACAAATATTTTCCTTGTATGCTGAAACCCTGTTTGTCTTAGGAGGATAAGTTTTAGCATCCAACTAATAAGGTTCCTTGAAGTAGACAACATATATTATACAACATATGGAGAAAATGATGATCAGAATATCGAAAGTGAGAGCTTGCTTTGCCTGATCATTGAGTTCCATGTTCCTCCCACCCAACCGATCCACCATATCTGGAATTGACTCGTAAGTTTCTATATCAAGCATTTTTGGATCTTTCAGCTTCATCCTCATTTTCTCTGCTTCCCGGCTTGCCGCCTCCTGAGCTAGTGTCCAATTATAAAACTTACGCTGCTCTTCGTCGCTTAGGACATTGTATATTTCTCTTAATTTCATGAACTTTTCTGATGCTGCTTTTAGAGGAAGTACAGTTGTGTCTGGATGGTATTCCTTTGATAGTCTCCTGTAGGCGGCTTTAATTTCTTCTAGATCAGCATTTGTAGGCGCTCCCAGAAACCTGATTAGGCAGAATTTGGAGGCCTTAATGAGCTCATAACCTTACCAATACTAAAAATATAATTAATTCCAGAAAACAATTTAGTTCAAGAAACTAATTAGGTTGAGGCTGATTAGTAGTACTGGTAATATGAATCGAATGAATTGTTGAGCAAGTCCGAGAATTTGTCCCCAAGCAAATTATCTTCGTCTTTAGGCTGCTCCTGTGTTGATCCTGAGTTGGGGGCCCCTACCCACCCCTCGTCCTCATTCTCCCAGTGAATTCTTGTATCGACCCCTGGAGGTGCCTTCTGCCTCTGCCCTTCGCTCGAACCTTGTACAGCCAGGACCCGGAAGCCGCTCTGGCCATGATGGCTGGTTTTTATTAGCTTCTGTGTAGGGAGACGATTTGTTAGTTTTCTGGTTTGGGTTGTGAATGAAAGTGAGAAGGAAGCGGGTGTTGGTGCAGCCATGAGATTGGAGGGAAAAACAGTTTCTTGTCTGAATTGGGATTCAGAACAGAGGGGTGGGGGTGGGGGGCTCACCACCTCATCTTTCTGTGTGGCTCAGCTTTCTTGCTGGAGTTGATCTCAATTTGTTTGTAATATTATACTAGTCAAGAAATATTCATGTGATGCGAAATTTTTTAGCAATTTATTTTCTCCTATTTCACATTTTTGAGCATTGATTACTCTAAATTATCTGAAATTTTAATATTGCAGATTTTGAAAATTCAAACCATCTACCGGACATTTTTAAAAAAAAAAAAAAAAAAGAGGGGGGTGGTGGAGATGGTAACTGGTATATATATTGCACTCTCCACCCCTAACAACATTGCTTCTATCTTTACAATTGAGATAAATTTTATGCATGGAGGTGTAAATTCAGTATATATAACATGGAGTATATTGTAGGGGGTGAAAATAAAGAGTAGAAAAAGAAGATTACATGGTGGAAAATCAGTCATTAAAGTTAATGACTAATTATTCATTAATACAGCTTCTCTAGTTATTCCTTAATAACTCTTGAGAGTTATATATGATCAAAATGTAGTAATATTATACCCAGATAGCTTTAGCCTTCTTGAGAAGTGGGACCAGCTCTCCTTTTACATGAAGGCTCATGACTTCATTGGCACCTCCCACCATTTCTTGGTGGATGAACACCACCGGAAAGCTCGCCCTCCTCCCTGTTGCCGCCGCCAGTGCTCTCTCCAACTGCGGCCCGTTCTGCATTTCATCCAGCTCGTACACTGCATGGTTTGCTCCGAAGCTACGTATGAGTGTCTTGATGGTGTGCGACATGCAGCAACTGCTCTTGCTGAATATCACCACCGGTTTCTCCGCCGCCAGCCTATTAATCGCATCCATGTTTGCAGCTAAACCCTACTTTTCTATATGTATGTGTGTGTGGAGTGTTAAGTAAATGTGGGTTGGATAATATCAATATTTTCTTGGAAGATTTTTCTTGTTTTTGGAGAAAACTTGTTCACTTGTGATGAATATATATATAGGGGTACTTGGGAGGTGCATGTATACACACATTATATGAAATGATGAAACGAAATAGGAGTATATGACAATTAAAGCATGATAGATTGATAGGATCCGATTTGAATTAGGTCTTTATTTTCCAAAAAAGAATTAAAAAAGCTAAAAATAAAATAAAATAGAATTGTTCTCAAAGATATTTTACAGATTCTTGCTATATTGTTAGGTTGGTTGCTTGATCACTGCTCAAAAGTATGTCTATTTTCATATGTGATCAACCAACTTGTACTCACCCAACTTGCAGATAAAAATACAGTAATTTTGGCATTTATTTTAACCATCCTTCTGATTTTCTATTAAATTAAACAATACTACTATATGATAATAACATTATTAAAGTGTATATTACTGAGATATGATAAATTTGTATAATATAAATAGAGGATCAAAGTTATCCAACAATTGAAAAATAAGCATTCAAATTATAAGTTTCCTTGGCAACGAGAGCATGCATTTTGTTTAAAGTACATTATTTATTTACAACTTTTGTAAGTTATCCATTCTTAAACCTAACCATTAATTATTAGTTTAACAATTCAATAATATTTAATTTCCTCTCTTGAAAAAATAAAATAATAATAATAATAATAATAATAATAATAATATGAATAGATTACTTTTTGGCAAGACTTGTGTGAGACGGTCTCATATAAAGGCTTACGTGACACGGTTAGAAAGTGATAACTTTTATACCGAAAAAGTGATACTAAATTAATGAAAAGTGATAGTGTTATTTCATAAACAATTTATAGTATATAAATGAAAAGTGATAATATTTTATAGCAAAAGTGATAATATTTTATAGGGAAAGTGATAATTATTTTAAATTGTGTAAAATGATCTTACGTGAGATGGTCTCATGCAAGACCTACTCTTACTTTTTTTCTAAAATAATATTAGAAAATAAATGAAAAAGATTGAAGTATCCACAAATAAATAAATTAATAATAGGAATATTATATTACGTCCATATATATCGTCGATAAACACATCAGATAACACATGTTAGCATGGTGATTAAGCATCGGCTAGGTGGGAGTGATGCGTGGTGTTATCCATTAATTGCTGCACTTTTCCCCTTTATATAACAAAGAATCACCTTTAATTTCTTTCAATTCAAGGAAATTAAATATATACATATTATTTCAAAAAATTGTAGTAATAGGTTAATTTATCCTAAAGAAACTACCATTTATTAATTCAACTTAAGATTTTAATTGTTGGGATTCTATAAAATAGAATAATTGTACGTGCGAAGAGGAATATGAAAAGCCAGAATTTCTCAATTAATGGAATAACATTCAGTTTAATTCGCAGAAGAATCGAAATCATATTAATAAGCCCCTTTCTACGTCACCCTTGAAATTGTAATAAATATCTATAATAACGTGAGAAATGTGATATACATAAGTTTTACTTATTAATTTGACATATATAATTGACTTTCTTCATAAGATAAAATAAAACAAACATGTTCTCCACCTTTAGCAAAATCTATTGTGTATTTAAAACGTGAGAGAATGCTTAGCAATTCGCACCTTATTTATCATCACTTGTGTTTCTTATTTGAAAAGAAAGGGCATATTTTAGCATCAAATGCAGGTCATTTTGTTCATTAAAAAAAAAAGAAAGTTAAATCAATAATATTGGAAAATATTACTTTGGTCGGCTGTATAGTAAAGAACTCATACTTTTTGAACTTTAAATTAAAATAAAAATGGAATTAGCCTAATTAACCAAGATTCTTTAGCTAAGGGGGCTAACTATATATAGAAGCATATATAAATAATAATTATGATTGAAATATGTAGGGGAATTTCTTTTTGGCCTCTAAAAAAAGTGGTTGATGGAGAATTTCATGGTGGACATACAATTAGAGGCTAATTAGAATAATTAATCCTCCATTATGTGAGGAGAAGGATTAAAGACAGAGTCTTTGAAGTGATTTGATAAAAGTGTTTAAGGGCAACCTTTAATCAATTTCTTGAACTGCTGACGTGTCACTTGACTTCGTTAGAAACCATGACTTAAAGCCATATTGACTGGTCAAAGTTTTGTTTCTTTGATGATTTTATTATTATTATAATTATTAGTATTATATTATAATAATAATAATAATTAATTTTGTCCATGTTTCTTTGATGAATGATATATACAAGAATTTACTATTTTCTTCAAAAAAATCTATAACCCTAAAACCCTCACCCTTTACACACACTACACGTCAATCAGGAAGTGAAAACTCGAAAATATCCTTTTAAAAATTTTATATTTACAGTTTTGTCATCGGACAATCTTCTGCATAGAAAAAGCAAAAGAAATAATGTTATTGCAAACATACGAATATACAAACTCAATATTTTCACAAAATAGAAATGTAAATGAATCTGGATAAGAATGATTTAGACAAAGGGTGATCATAAAGTTTAGCATCCGAGTAGGTCATACATGTTACGGTTGGATATAGATGTAAGATAACAAATGTGTGGTAAGATTTATGCCAATTCTAGACTTTCCAACAAGGATTCTTTCTTGGCCGTGACTCACACGGGAATTCTCTGCCCAATTTTCGTGCATCATCTCATGTATCACTAATTGTATAATTGTATGATTGACATGTATGAGTCATAGTGTTGATACTTACCTTTTAGGGGTATAGTTTTTCCTCACACCTACGCGTCAGTCATCCAAATGATCATCCACCCACAAACAAGGGAAAACAGAAGCAGATATCAATTTGCAATTACCAGCTTGCAGTTCATTAATTTGGACAAATTTTGAATGTTATTTTACTGATCAAGATATATATCACAAGTGGGACAAATCTTATCTTAATTAGCAAGTAGCAGTACTAACTTCATATATGTTGTTTATCATAAATCTTTGCAGCAATCCTTTTTGGAGTGTGAGATTCTAAAGTGAGAAGAAATTGGATAAGTTCTTATCCTAAATCAGTTTTTTACACATCAGTTGAGGATTCGACAACTGATCAAACCATATATGGCATATGAAGAATAAAGCACAAAGATCTCTAAATATCAACAATTCAACTCTTAAATAACCATTTAAAACATCAACCAAATTTACAGTGAAACCATGTTGTTCTAGATTTCCCAATAGCTAGTTTTATATATATAAGAGCAAATTGGAGAATATTATCATATACACACAATTATTCTGTAACATATTATTAGATTTAGTACCCCATTTATAGCAGTAACTCTGGCTTTATGCAACTCCATTTGGACAACATCTATAAGGTTTTTTGTTTCCGAAAGGCATCCTCAAGATACTCCGGCCCCCTCCACACAAGAATATATCCCGATTTCACTGCCCCTTCAACACCTGCAAATGCTATTATCCAACCTATCAGAATCAATTTACACTGATCTTTATAATCATACATATATGGATTTTACGGAGAATTTAATTTGATTACACAATGTGATCAATACTATGCAGTGTCAACTTGTGAAAAGCACAAAATAATTAAGGGTCACTTTCCAAGATATCATTCATGCAAGAGGCTGGCTGACAATTTTCCTTATCCAAAACAAATATCTTCACTTGGATTCTCAAGACCTTAAACTACACTACACTATCCACCTTCCTCTATAAATAACAACACAAGTATCTCCAAACCTCACAACACAAGCAAATTAACAAATACTACTACACAAGCAACAACTAGTCTGCATTGATGGATAGAATCAGAGATTTGGCATCCAAGAAAGCAGCGGTGATCTTCACCAAGAGCTCGTGCTGCATGTGCCACAGCATCAAGGCATTGTTCTATGACCTAGGAGCAAGCCCGGCAGTGCACGAGCTGGATGAAGAAGCGAGAGGGAAGGAAATGGAGAGGGCTTTGAGGGGGCTAGGGTGCAACCCTACTGTGCCGGCTGTGTTCATTGGTGGTGAGTTCGTCGGCTCAGCTAAAGATGTCATCTCTTTTCATGTTGATGGATCATTGAAGCAAAGGCTCATTACTGCTAAGGCAATTTGGTTCTAGAAAACTACACATACACACATATATAGAGAGATATATATACTGCAACTTGAATTACATGAAGCTTGTTATAAGTTGTAATTTAAGAGCTTCATCAAGCATCCTTTTGTCTACTGTTGGTTTAAGTCTACTTTTGATCATGACTTATGCCGTATTGGAAAAAACATTTCTCACTTAGTTATCAAATTATGTACTTATAATTCTTACTTTTTCTTACAACATGTCAGTTAATCAAACATAAAAATGAGCAAGAATTAGCGAGGTAACAATTAGATTAATATCACAACCATAAAGAAAAAGAGAGAAACTAAGAACACAAAGATGTCAAATTAATACAATTCTAATCTCCCCACACCCACTTCAAATAAACTTATTACACCCAAAAGACAAATTTATAAATAATAGTCATAAATCTTCTAGGTCATCAGTTGGCCAAAAACTTAAACATGCAATTAGAAAAGTAAAAGACAACCAAGACCTTCGATGATGAATCGACTATTGAAAATGATGCTCCCTCCATTCCACATAATCCTTCACACTTTCTTTATTGGTTAGTCCAAGAAAAAAAAAAAACTTTATCCCACGAGATCGAGTTACTTTAATTTTAATTTTTTTTAACGCATACCATTACCTTATATTTAAAGGAGAATAGTAAATGAGAAGGTCCTGAAAAGGAGGAAGTAATTATTTTGAGTCGGAAAAAAAAAAAACCTAAAAGTGAAATCTTTTCATCTCCTCGGATGAATCATGAAACCAACAGCTGAGCAACAAAAATCATCACAAATATCTTACACATATTTTACAAAAATATAAATAAATCGATGGAAGAGAATGCATGATAATTGCTACCAACATGAAAAGGGAAAAACCAATATTTAAAGAGATTTCACCAGGAACGAAACGATACGAAACGACGACGTTAGCAAAAGAGCGGGGAATGAGAGAGGGAATCTCTCTCCTTAAGTAATAGATGATGGGCTTTTAAATATTGATGAAATGGTCTTTCTGGAACATAGATAATTATGGGCCTTATTGTATGATAGAAGGCCCAGCCCAAAATATTTCTTGGGCTTTCATTTAGTGATGCCTGTGTACGATGCTAAAATACATATGAAGTTTAAAATTGTTACATTTTTATTGATTCGAATACTTTTTCAATTTTAATTAAAAAAAAAACTATTATATGACGTCGTACAATTTGCGAAATTGCTGTAAGTCGTTAAAATATTATATCGGGTTCTATGCTACAGTGCCCACTGCCATTTTGTACAAAACAAAAATGCCCGATTTTATAAAAAATATGTAAAAATGCCCACTTTTGAATGTAATTGACCAAAATACCCTCCAAATTTGATTTGATATGTTTGACTGACATTCCAGTCAGTGCAAACAGTGAGCATTTGTAATTTAATAATGTAGAGACCGAGTGTTAACAGTGACCGAGTTAAAATCTAATGTATTAAATATGCATTTATAAAAGAAAAAAGAAAAGGTCGAGTGTCAATTATACCTAATATAACTATAATTAAAATTTCTTTAATTAATTTAGTTGATAACGTTAAGACCGAGCCTTAACTTTTTTTAAGTAATTAGCTAGCATTAATTTAATTAGGAATAATTACTATAAATAGTTATAGAGCAATAATGACAATTATAAATAATTGTTTTTAAAAATGGTAAGTATAAATTAATTTTAATTTGTAATGTAATTAATTTTTTTAAGATAATTATCATTCATTTAATTACCATAAATAATTTTAGAGTCAATTATACGTAACTATATTTAATATTTATTTAATTAATTTAGTTTTTACTCTTAAAATCGAGTCATATATATTCTATATATTCTCAAAATTTGTACATAATTAAATGACCGAGTTATATATAGTAATATGTGTATTTTTAAAGACACTCGGTCTTTCAATATAGTAATATATGTATGCCAAAATAATAGATTTGTAAACTTATAAAATTTTAAAATATAATGTATTAAATATGCATTTATTATATACTTGGTCTTTGCCCATAATTATCCAAAATAGTAGGCATAATAGTACACACTCTGGTTTTTGCCAAAAATAATACCAAAAATACAAATCACTCAGTCACTCAGCCAATTCTATCTTGTCTTGTAGGTTGAAAATATCTGACACAGGGTAAGGGTAATTTAGTAAAGTTAACCCCAAAATAGACATTTTTGCTCAATTTTAGTCAAAATAGACATTTTTGTATTTGGAAAATTGAAATTGGACAAAAGATCACATTTCTCATATCCCGTTTTTAACCAAACATTAACAATTTCAGATAAGAGGACATATTTGAAAATCTAGAAATTATGAGTTCCATCTTCTTTCTCTTATTTATTTTTTTTATTTTTTATTTTTTTTTTGGTAAGATATAGCATATGGTTTCATCTTAATCGTTGTAGACATTGAATTACATCTACGACATGCCCTGCAGTATATATACAGCAGTTTTTTTTTTTTACTAATTGCATGAGATCATTCGAACTCTACATTTTCTTAAATAATTATTATTTTTATAAAAAAAATATTACCACTTCTCATCTAATTTTTATTTACAATACAAAATTATCATGAAATATATGAGTATAATTTACTACCCCATTATCAATTTCATTTGAATATCACATGTTGTTAAAATATTTCACTTTTATTCGTCTTACATTTTTTAGACGTAAGATCTCACTGAAATTTTTTCCCAGAAAAAAAATAAGGGTAAATATCAAAATTGGTCCTGTAAGTATGACGTTTTCCAACTTTAGTCATTTTTCTTTTGCAATTCTCAACTTTGATTCTTTTTTGTCAACTTTTAGTCCTTTTAGTCCAAATTTTGTCATTTATATCCAAATTTAGTTCTTTATGTTAAAAAAAGTCAAAAAATGGTCCGAAAGTGTATACATAAAGGACTAAAAGTGGACTAAAAAATGACCAAATTTTGAGAAAATAACCAAAACTGGACCAAAAGGACTAAAAGTGGACAAAAAAGGACCAAAATTGAGAATTGCAAAAGAAAAATGATTAAAGTTAGAAAACAACATACTTACCGGATTAATTTTGATATTTACCCGAAAAATAATAAAACTGATATCGTAAATTAGCAAAATTATTTCTTCTCAAAATCAAATACTCCTACCACATTTATGTACTAGTGAGATAAAATATTAAACTAAAATGTGTTATTAGAAGGGAAAAAAAAAGAAAAAAAAGAAATTTAAAATGTGGACTTCATGTTCCATTAGTTGTACTCCACGATTTCGTAATGTCTGTTTCAACTTTCATTAAAGAAAGAAGCATCTAGCAATACCACATGGAGCCTTCTCCAGTTATATATATAATCCTTATACACTGTTATGGTCAGTTTTCGTCGGATGACTCAAACGTAACCCAACTCAGATGAGATGGAGCGGAGAAGAATAAAGATCAAAGATAAGATAGATTTTCATTGCTAAATGTTGTATTTTTCATTGATAGTGTGTGTTGCTCATAGATTGGTGTTACATCATTCTTCATTCTCTCCCCTATATGGGAGCTGATTCCTCCCTTTTCATTCTAGATTCTCCCCTTTAATCAATCATTGACAAGTGTTTAATTCTAGAATCATCCCATAACAGATTTGGTTCATTCTTGATTTCTCGTTTCTCATTGATTAATGTGGGATCTTTGCCTAACAAACAATTGGGGACCACTATATCATATCTTTGTAGTTGCCTCTATCTTTCTCCCGCATTTACCAGGGTAAATTCGGAGACCTGGGGTTACTCCCCGAGGTTATCCAGCAGTTATCCCCGGGTTCACGCACTTCATTATCCTGGGGTTGTCCGCTAGTTATTCCCAGGTTTACACACTTCATTATCCCCGAATGTAATCAAAACAAACCTGGGTTTTCATTAGCTCTCTAGCTTGTTGGACCTGCTTTATTGGGCTGCTTTAATATCCTTAACTGGGCCGAGTATTTATCCCATAACACTAGCCCCTCAAGCTCGGAAAATATCGTGCAATAAGATTATTCGAGGTTGAAACCCCAGTTAAAGTTACTGTTTCTTTTTCCAATAGTTTTCTTCCTGTTGGGCTTTATAAGCGGCCCAATTCCAACCTGACTGTTCATCCCTCTCATCACGCCCTTATCGTTCTGTTCCTCTTCCTCATCCCTTATTGTTCTGTTCATCTTCCTCGTATTCCTAGGGTTTTCTTCAGCTCTTCCTTTCTTCAAGTGGATCTACTGCGACCTTATTATCTTCACTTCTAGGTACTAAATTTTTTCTTTCACTTATGGATCACGATAGCGATTACACTCCCTCTCTTTTCCCTTCTGGATCTGGGGCTCTTTCTCCAAATACATCTTCTAATTTATCTCTTAGCGAGGATGAAACTCCCATTGATGTATCTACTAATGTCGATATGACAACTTGTGAAGACGGATCTGATTTCGGCGTTAGCATTTGCCACTCTACCATTTCTCTGAAAAAATTAGATCTTCTGAAATTGTACTGTCCACCCTCGATTACTCTTCACAAACCTAATCTGCAAGGTCGTATGTGTTGGCCCCCACGAGGTTATGTCGACGCATACGAACTTATGCTACACAATGGTGTGCGCTTCCCTCTTCCTTCTGTTATCTCACGCTTCCTTATTCACTGGAGAATTTCTCCAGCCCAATTAGCTCCTAATGGATGGTTCATTCTGTATTGTCTGCTTATTTTATTTTGTCAGTCTGGTTATTCCTTCCTCTCTCCTCAAGAAGTTGAATACCTTTATTCCTTTACTGTCGAGAATAATGCCCAGGGATGCTATTATTTTCTTTCTCGTAGTTGTCCCAGACTTATTACTGGTATCCCTAGCTCTAATAAGGGCTGAAAGAATAAATGGTTCTGGGTTTCTGGCCCTTGGGGTGGGGATACCCCTGTTTGCTCCGATAGCAGTTCCTCGGCTTCTTTGAAAAATGTCATCCCTAATTATTTTCAGGATTCTCCTCCCTGTGAGTGTAGTTTGTTGTGTTTTTATGTGTGGCTATAATATTTCTGCCATCTAATTTTCTGCTGGTGCTTTCATGCATAGCCTCTAGTGTCCCTTCATCTGATCGTCTCTCGCGCCGCTTTCTGGAGCATTTGGAGACTGTTTTGTCTTGGCGAAGCGTCATCTGACTGCGCTCGTAACCAACGATAATATCCAGCTTTATCATTTATCTTCTCCAGCTGCCCCATGGCTTCAAATACTGGTAATACTCTATTTTATTGCTCATATTTTTTTGCTATCTTCTTTTCGCTGAAATAACTTTTCCCTCATTATTTTCAGGAAAACGTTCCCGTTTAGTTCCGGTCAGTGAGCGTCTCGCGTCTTCCTCTGCTCCTTCTATTTCAAAAGGACCTATCCTCTGTCCTCCTGAGGATTTCATCTCTTCTGCATTTCTTGTGGAGAACCCGCCTGAGGCCAATGTTTCTTCTGAGGTGCCCCTATTATCAGATAAAGCTTTTCTTTCTGAAGTTCAAGAAGAAGCAGCTAATGCCGAGCTCCCTGGGAAAGATCCTTTCCCTTTTTCAAATATGGATCCTCTGGTCATTTCAGCTCAAGTTCAGACAGATACAAACGACATCCTCAATTTACCAGAAACTATCCCCTCCATGCCATCAGATGACGTGGCCGAGTCTTGATGTATTTTTTTAATTTGATTTTTCTTTCCCTGTACTCTTTTAGTTTTGAATATTAATGGAAAATATTCCCAGTATTTTCTAGGTTCTACACCCCCATATTTTCCCCCTTTTTTAATGGGCCACATCATCCCACGTTTTAACCTATTTAAATTTAAAAATTTGAATCTTATTGACATCAGCCCAACTGTCTGGCCTAGGGTTCCGCGCCCATCCTTTTAATTTCCCATCCAACTAATATATATTTCAATTCCCATTTTCTTTCTTCTTCTTCTTCTTCTTTCATCTTCTACTCCTTTGCTTCAACTTTTTCTTGATTTCTTTCATCTTCTTCTCTCTTCTACTCCTTGCTTCCACTCTTTTCTTGATTTCTTTCTTCTCATGGCTCGTAGCAATTCCAGTGGTTTACAAGAGTTCACTGTGTCTGTTCATTCCTCCGATGCTAGTCCCAAAGAATCATCGGCTCATGCTTTACGATGCTCTAATTGTCACGCCACCTCTTGCGGTCGTGACCGTAGTCGTGGTCGTGGCTGCAGTGGTGTACGTGTTCGTGGTGGCGGTTCAACTTCTCGTACGCCCATCACTCCTCGCCCACAGCGAGCCCCTGAGCCTAACCCTGTTCCTGCTACTTGAGACGTCTATTCTTGGGCCAGTAAAATTACCCAAGCTGATGTGGATCGTCTTCACGACATTCATGGGTATAACCGTGTTCAATTTCTTGCCCCTGGTCCTAACGCCAGTATTAATATCCCTCCTGCAGGTGTCATTCCTTTTAATGAAGTGTTGTTCACTGCCGTGCTACGATTACCTTTGGCTTCTTTTATCATGCGTTTGTGTCTGCAATGGAGGATAACCCCCTGTTAAATCCTTCCTGCTTTCTGGGTGAATTTTCTTGCTGTTATTTATTTATTTCGTGTGATTGGGTATCACTTTGTTGAGCCCTGAGAAATTGATTTCCCGTTTACATTTGCTCTTCGTCACGCCGGTTATTATTGCTTGGTGCCCGAGGGCTAAAATTGATAGGAGAAAGCGATATTGTTGGTCGTAAGTGGGAATACTTCTGGTTTTGGCTGCAGGGTCATTACCGAGCTACATCTGGTTTTGATAGTTCTCCGTTATCCTCTTTGTTGTTCCGTCCTTTACCTTCTGGTAAAAAAAATTTTTCTTCTGCCTCTGAGTTTCTTTTCTTGACCTGATCTTTGTTGGCTAGGTATGTTTTATCTCTCTATTGATATTACTGTCTGTTCCGCAGGTCCTGAACGTCCCGCCTTTGAGAGTCTTAGCCGCGGTTTTAAGAAAGCTTATAACTAACTCATGAATATGGCATTTCCCTTCCAAGCCTCCGCCCTTCTGTCTGAAAAAAGTTTAGTTACCGACGATCTCGCTCATCGTGGAGTTCTTATTCCTGAAGGTACCATCTATTTATTGCCTGTACTTGGAGTTTATATGTGGTTCTCTTACCGGCCTTCTCTTATTTTCCTTTTGCAGATAAACTATTTCTTTCCTTGGTTCCTTGTGAAGATGTGAGTTGCGGGTTACCTCATGGCCGCAAAAGGAAATATAGTGATGCTGGTCCTTCTTCTCACCAACCTCACTCAGCTTCGTCAGATTCTCCTGATAAGGAGATGCTCGAAGATCTGGGATCTGATTCTGACGATCCTGCGGAGGTTACTCCAGGGCGTAGATCCTCTGGCGCAGGACACATTCTGAGACCCATTTGGTTATTCGAGATATTGCCCGACAGTACCTGTTAGGTGGATCCTCTGAAGAAGAATCTGAAAATGTTCGGAAGAAAAGGGTTGCTAGGGGAAAACGGCCCGAAACTCTGAAGAAAACCAAATTACCCCGGTCTTCTATCCAGCAGCCTGCCATTCCTTCCTCCAATCTACCTGACCAGGGGTTAAGTTCTGAGATTGGGCGTGTCGTGTCCAACCTGGCCAACATGGCCTGAGAACTTGCTGAGTGTCAGAAGTTGTTTAAACCTGAGATGGTGAACCCGACTCCAGCTCCAGCCCCTGAAGAGATTACTCGATTGTCTGCTTGGGTATCCTCACTGGAGACACAGAATGCTGAGCTAACTGCTCGTTTATAGGCTAAAGCTGATCGTACGAAGGAAATGACTGCTCGAGCTGAGGCTGCCGAAGCCAAACTTAAAGCCTTCCGTGATTTAAGCTTTTCTTGATTCTCGACTATGTTTGCTGAACTTTTTTCTTATTAGTTTTCTTTTGATGTTCGTGGCGCTGTGTTCGTCCTTGAATTCTGATAACTTTATCTTTGTCTCTCCCATTTCACTATGCTTTTGAATTTCTAATCTTATTTTTTTTATAAGAATATTGATGGTGTTGATTCTTGTGACTTACTTCTGTTTTCTCATGTACTTTGACTTGTGTTTCAAATTAATCGAGAATGCTTTAACGCTAACACTTTTATTTGAACTAGTTTCTCATGATCTTGCTCTTAATGAGTACTATTTTTCCTTACATCATGGTGTTTGATTGAAAATAAGATGAAAATTGCATAACTTTCTTTGTTTTTGACTTATTGGTAAAACTTCCTCAGATGTTGTGCATTCCAAGGGTGTGGCTCCTCCTTTTGTTTATCATTGATCAACTTGTATGCTCCACCTTTCAATCTTCTAGCAATAGTGAAAGGGCCTTCCCATTCTTTCCCAAATGTTCCTGGGGATGTTTGTAGTGTCCTTCGCAGAATTAGATCTCCATGCTTGAACTCCCTTAGTTTTACCTTTGAATTTTAGTCTCTTTCCGACATTCCTTTTAGTACCTGATTGTGGATATCTGCTACCAGCCTTTTTTCCTCTAGCAAGTCCAACTCCAGCTTTAAAGCCTCCTGATTTCATTCTTCTGAATAATGAGAAACTCTGAAGCTTGGTTCTCCAATTTCTACTGGGATAATTGTCTCTACTCCATATGTCATGGAGAAAGGGGTTTCTCCCGTTGCATTCCTCGATGTGGTTCTATAAGCCCATAATACTCCGGGTAACATCTCTGGCCAACTCCCATCAATCCCTTCCAACCTGGCTTTGAGTGTATGCTTTATGATCTTGTTCACAGCTTCAACTTGTCCATTAGATTGTGGGTCGTAAGGGGTTGAGTACAGTTTCTTGATTTTCAAATTTTCGCAAAACTTCCTGATTTTAGCATTGTTAATGGTAGCTAGAGGTTCTGCCTCTGCCCACTTGGTGAAATAATCCACTGCTACCACTGCAAATTTTACTCTACCTTTTCCTGCTGGTAACGGACCTATGATATCCACTCCCCATTTAGTGAATGGTCAGGGGCTAAAGACTGATAATAACTTTTCTGGAAGAGATCGAATTATTGGAGAAAACCTCTGTCAATTTTTACAAGCCCTGGCATATTGCATAGCTTCTCTCTTTAATGTCGGCCAAAAATATCTGTCTCATAACTTTGTGTGCTAAGGCACGTCCTCTGGTATGATTACCACAAATACCCTCATGAATTTTCCTTAGTACGTACTCAGCCTCTTCAGGAGCCAAACATTTCAGTAGTGGTGTCATGTAGCCCCTTTTATACAGGACTCATTCTAACATGGTATATCTTGCTACCTTTGATCTCAATTGTCTGGCTTTAGTAGTATCCCCTGGCAGCTCTCCCGAGTTTAGGAACTTAATTATTGGAGTCATCCAATTATCCTTGGCTTTCTCTTCCACGATTAAGATCATGTTATCGCTGGGCTTATCTTGTCGAGTGATGTTGATGTTATTCAACTCTTCCGTATTTACGGCCGTTGCTAACCGGGCTAACACATCTGCTTCTGAATTTTTCTCTCTTCCAATATATTTGATAAAAATCTGCCCAAATTTTCTTATTGCCTCCACCACTAAATCTCTGTACTTTCCATTTGACCATCTTTTGTAGCAAAATCTCATTTGATTTGGTTCACCACTAATTGAGAATCACTGAAGACTATCAAGGCTTTCACTCCCAATGACATTGCCATTCTTAAACCATTTAACAGGGCCTCATATTCTGCTTCATTGTTTGTTGCTTTAAATCCAAATTTTATTGCTGATGAGAACTTTCCACATGATGGACTTTCCAGTACAATCCCAGCACCCGAGGCTAAAGCTATGGCCGAGCCATCCACATAGAGTTTTCATGGTTCTTCTACCTTACTCTCTGAAGGGATAGGTAAGGTTAACTCTACTACAAAATCCGCTAAAGCCTACGCTTTTATAGTGGGTCTTGTGACATATATTATGTCATACTGCCCTAATTCCACTGACCATTTTAAAAGCCTTCCAGCCGCATCGGGCCTTTGCAGCACTTGACGTAGGGGTAATGCTGTTAATACTTCAATTGTATGCTCTAAGAAATAAGGTCTCAGTTTCCTTGAGCTCATGACCAATGCCAATGTCATCTTTTATAACACCGGGTATCGAAACTCAGCCTCTCTTAACCCCTGACTGACATAATATACCGGGGTACATTCTTTGTCTTCTGTTTTGACTAGAACTGCACTTACTGTGGTTCTCGAGGCTCCGATATACAATTGCAGCTTTTCTCCTGGTGATGGCTTTGATAAAATCTTGGGATTGGATAATTCTTCCTTGATCTTGTCAAAGGCTTCCTGACTTTCTGCTGTTCATTCAAACTTTTTCTTTTTTCCTTAAGATATCAAAGAAGGGCTTGTATTTATCTGACGATTTGGATATAAACTGACTCAATGCCGCTATCCTCCCTGTCAGGTTCTGGACTTCTTTCTCATGTTTCGGGGGCTGCAGATCCAATATGGCCTTTACTTTGGTTGGGTTCATTTCTATTCTTCTTCGACTGACAATGTATCCTAGGAACTTTCCCGAGGATACTCCAAAGGTACACTTCCTGGGATTCAGCGTCATGCCATATTCCCTGAAGATTGAAAATACTCTGGACAAATATTCAAAATGATCTTCCTTTTTTAAACTCTTTACCAGGGTATCATCAACGTATACCTCCACAAATTTTCCAATGACATCTCTGAACATTTTATTTACCAACCTCTGGTATGTGGCTCCAGCATTTTTTAACCGAAAAGACACGTTGCACCAACAATATATTCCTCTACCTGCAAAAAAAGCAGTATCTTCCTAGTCATCTGGATGCATGTGGATCTGATGATATCCTGAAAAGGCATCCATGAAGCTCATGATTTCATGTCCTGCGGAAGAATCAACCAGCCTATCAATAGCTGGTAAGGGATAACTGTCCTTTGGGCATTGCTTGTTAAGATCTGTAAAGTCCACGTAAAGTCTCCAGCTATTCGATGCCATATTCTTGATCAACACTGGGTTTTGTACCCTTTTTGGATATTCTACTTCTCGAATGAGTTTTCCCACCAATAGTCATGTAACTTCGGCTTCCAAAGCCACATCTTTCTCGGGACTAAATTTAATTTTCTTCTGGTAGAAAGGTAAAGCTTGCGGATCTATATTCAGGCGATGTCATGCATGTCTAGGATCTACTTCTTACTTAGTAGTAGGATCCCATACGAATACATCAAAATTGTCTTTAAGTAAGACCGTCATCTCCTTCTTATATTTTCCCTGTAAAGTCACCCCCATTCTCATTTTGATCTCAGGATTTTCTTGATCAACTTGTAACTAGACAGTTTCTTCCCCTGCCGAAGAGATCTCTGACAATGTAACTCGGGGATCCAACTCATGAACTATTGGATCTTCCATCAATTGAGAAATATCTTTATATGATGGAGTCTTTTTCATCATGACATTTTCTCGAGGTTGATCCTCCTTATTTTTTTGTCCTGGGGTTCGATATCTATTATATCCACAAAGGCAAGCATCTCAAAGCTCGAATCATAACAGTTTAAGCCCTCCATCTTTCTATAAATGAACATTCTCGTGCTATCTTCTGATCTCCAATTAAGGTAGCTATCCTTTCATCTAGAGTTTGGAACTTTAGACACTGATGAAGTGTTGATGGGACAACACCAAAAGTATGGATGAATGGTCTTCCTAGTATGCAATTATAGGGTGAGATCTGATCCACTACCTTAAAGTTGATTGAGTATGAAACTTGCACCTTTCCATCAGAACTCCGAACTTGAACCATTAAATCTACCTCCTCCATTGGTTTGGTCATGGCGTTGCCGAATCTCTGGATTTCATTGCGACATAGACGTACCGAATTGTGTCGGAGGCCTCCCAATTTGTCAAAAACTGACTTGAATATGATATTCGCGTATGCCCCTGTATCCATTAAACATCGATGGACCTTTATTCCCGAGATGTTTGCTGATACCACAAGATGATCCGTGTGCGGGTTCTTTACCCCATAAAAATCCTCTTCGGAAAAGGTTATATCCGGTCCCTCAACTGGATACAGAGAATATATCCTCGGCTCTTGTTGATCTAGCTCTCGAAGTTCTGCCTTTCTCTTTTTCTTTGACAATTCCGACAGTACCTGAGATGTGCCAATATATTTTTCCTCCTGCTGGATCTCCATCATATGAATCTCTCCAGACGAATAATTCCCTGGTATGGGTATTTGAACTGCTCCCGGGGGTGGTAACCCCCGATGGTGGTGGTGGTAAATCCTGCCTTTCTTGTGGTATCTCCTGTGGTCTACCATGATTCTGGAGATGATTTCCTCCTCCTCTAGGGCGATAACCTGCTGGTGCCAATATCCCCTTTAACCTTCCACTCTTATATAACTTCCATAATTCATATATTAGATCTCTGCATTGATCAGTGTTATGTCCTGCATATTGATGATATTGGCAAAATCTCCTGGGATCTAATTGTCCAGGGGATGCCCAGATCTGACGAGGTTCTCTCAGGATTTGTCGATTTCTTATTTGGTAGAAAATCTCCTCCACCGAGCATCTGGTTTCTTCCTGTAGAACTTGGATATTGGGTGGTTCATCTGTATTCGTGAATGGCTTGAAGTTTGTCGGGGTTTTATATTCCTTGCTTCCTTGACTTATTGGCTTTTTCTTTTTTTACTCTTCTACTTTCTTGGCCAAAGCTAGGGTTTTCTCGACTTGACTATATTCATTCGCCAAAGCCAAAAACGCGCCGTAGGTAGCTGGTGGTTTGAATTGTACTATTTTCCACAATGCAGACTCAGGATGCAATGCACCCATTGCAGTGACCAAATAGGCTTCATCACCCATGGATTCCCATTTGGCTCTCTGATCATTGAACCTTTTTAGAAAAACACGAATCGACTCATTTGCTCACTGCTTAATACTTGCTAGTTTATGCTTTGGTTCCTTCACTATTCCCAGATAGGAATATTGAGTGATGAAGGCACTCACCAGGTCGTCCCAACTTTCGATCGAATTTGGTGGCAGTGTAGAACACCAATCGTTAGCATTGTTTCCTAGAGTTAAAGAAAACATGCGACATTGAGTCGCCTCCGAACTCCCTTGAGCTCCCATCCATAGTAGATATGTATTGATATGTTGATATGGTTCTGACTCACAATTGAATAAAGTTTCGTTGGGTACCTTAATCTTCATTTGCCTAGGCGCTGAATGGATTTTTCAGTGAATGGGGTTTTACCCAGATCCGTCTGAGAACGTCCATCTTCTCCTAGCCGTTGCCTTTTCTCCAGATCCTCCACCCTTTTGAGCAAACGATTAACTAAGGAAATATCCCCAGGTTCCGTGACTCTATCCCCTGGATTTATCGCCGGAATTTGCGGTTCGTCCTCTGGTACGATGGAAAGTGGGGAACTGTGCATTCTTCTTGCGGGTACTGACTTCCGTTTCTTATAAGCTTCCTCATATACTCGCCCATGTTGGGTTTCACCAGATCTTTCAATGTAAGGCTGGTGTCTCGATCCATTATGTCCCAGGCGATCGTGCACTCTTCCCCGGGGTGAATTTTTTACACTTTGCTCTGGTTGGTTTTGTTGAGTCCAGACCTCATCTATGACTCGCCGGGCATCATTAGGTGGGGGATCCGCTCTTCTTTGCTCCGACATTTCCTTTCTCCGTCCGATATTCTCTCGAAGGTCTTCTACCGTGACTTTTCTACATCTATTAAGATCTTCACGTAGATCTTCCTCTGGAGCTTCTCTTCTCCGGTTGAGGTTGTCACGCAGATCTTCGGCTGGAGCTTGTTGTACTTCTTCGAAATTCAATCTCGTTGGAGGGACTGAACGAACAACAAAGATAAGATAGATTTTCATTGCTAAATGTTGTATTTTTCATTGATTGTGTGTGTTGCTCATAGATTGTGTGTTACATCATTCTTCATTCTCTCCTCTATATGGGAGCTGATTCCTCCCTTTTCATTCTAGATTCTCCCCTCTAATCAATCATTGACAAGTGTCCTATTCTAGAATCATCCCATAGCAGATTTGATTCCTTCTTGATGCTCTCGTTTCTCATTGGTTAATGTGGGATCTTTGCCTAACAAACAATTGGGGACCACTATGTCATATCTTTGTAGTTGCCTCTATCTTTCTCCCGCCATTTACCAGGGTAAATTCGGAGACCTGGGGTTACTCCCCGAGGTTATCCAGCAGTTATCCCCGGGTTCACACACTTCATTATCCTGAGGTTGTCCGGTAGTTATTCCCGGATTTACGCACTTCATTATCCCCGAATGTAATCAAAACAAATATGGGTTTTCATTAGCTCCCTAGCTTGTTGGGCCTGCTTTATTGGGCTGCTTTAATATCCTTAATTGGCCGAGTATTTATCCCATAACACACACATTATTCTTGATTTAAAAATTATTAAATATTTTTTTTAAATAATGAAAGATAAATGTAGATCGATAGTTTAATAAACACTTTTTACACATATTAATTACAAACATGGTGTGTGGAAGAAAAAATAAAAGCAACCAATCATGGATAATATTAAATTTTAATATAGTATTTTTGGTAAATTTAAGTGTAATTGGGGGTGTGACGAAATTCACATATTCCACCTAAGAAATGACTGCGTGTTAATCTATAAACCTCACCATTGTCTCTTCTTATCACTACAAGATAATTCTCTAATTTCAAATCATATTCAGACAATATATATTCCTGCATATTAATCAACTATACGCAATCTTTATGTCTGATAATTATAATTATTAATTAATAATTTTAAAATAAATTCCAATTGATAAAAAAACATCTTTTCCTAATGGTATAAAAGAAGTAACATGTTGTTATAAGTTTATAATAATTAGTTACTTAAATATCCTTACTTAAAGAGTATTATGTAAATTTAATTTTTTATTAGCGAATATTTAAGTGTAAGCACTAGTAAGATGTATGACAATAAGTTGTGCGACAAGAATATTAAGGTCGTTGCCACGTGCAAGCCACATTGTCCACACATGACTTTATATAAATAAAAAATTAATTAAATTGTGTGAGTTGAGCGAGAGAGAGTAAATTAATAAATTAAATTAAATTAAATTAAATTCCGAGAAGTGTGGAGGTTGTGGGTGAAAAAGTTATGAACCTCTTCTCTCCTCTCTTCTCCTCTCTCCATCTTGAGGTAGATATTGTAAATATCACACATATACCAAAGGGGAAAGAGAAAGCTACCAAAAGGGAATCACCCCATCCCCATAACAATATAAGTAGAATCCAATGTTCTATTTATTCATTTTCATTCATTAATCCCACTATATATTCACTATACTTATATTCTTAATTAACTATTTCCCTTCTTTAAAATCTTTCGTGTGTAAAAGTGATACTTATTCCTAAAATATTTTGTGTATTTCACAATATCATGTGTTTTTTTGTGAGATACTTCTATTTATATGGACTGATAAAAAAAAAAATCATACTCATATTCTTCCCTTTTCGATATATACTTTCACAATTTTCAATTTAAGTAAAGCGAATTAAAAAAGTCCATTTTGTTTAAAAGAAACTAGCATGAAGATCAAAAATAAAATGGAGAGAGTAATATTTTTCGGATCGTGGAGACTTTTATCTTTTAAGTTAAAAATCATGATTTCATAATTATAAAGGGCTCGACTTGGGTTAAATATATGATATATCTAATTTAATTAGACCACAATGTAGATACACTAAACAAATGTTTTAATGGATGGATGGAGACTAATATATATGAAAACCATGGGTAAGTAGATTCGAGGTAGAGTTGCATGATATTATATATGTCTGTATTTGAGAAGAGATCCACTTGGTGGGCGCTAGAATATCAAGATTCACCACCCAAAAAGTTGTCATATTCCTGATCTTGCAAGAATAGTTGCAAGAATCTCAATACAAAATTGACCTCCAAATTTATTTCCCTATTAGATCTATTCTATTCTATACTATTTAATAATATTATTAAGAATAATTCATTCCCATCTCACAAAAACGTGCACCAATTGCATGCAGGGTGAGTAGGCGCGCAACGTGTACCCATCCCCTCAAATTCTTCACATTACTTGATTATTCTTCCATTCCTTCTCATTGTGCAAAAAAGCGGCACACTCCAGGCGCCCCCACATCTCAACAGACAAAGTGATGGAGAGGTAAATCAAGATAATTCAATTGCTTAACATGGTCAGTGTGGGATTCAATCTTTGATCGATGTGCAAATTGTCACCCTTGTTGACTAATTGAGCTACCTATTCAATCTTTGATCGATGTGCAAGTTGTCACCCTTGTTGACTAATTGAGCTACCTATGCAGGCAATTCCATTCCTCCTCATAACCAAATGAATCACTCATTTGGTATATTCATTTTCTATGCCATGAGAACGACAATACGAGAGAAAATGAGGATGCAGATCCTCTCCCTTAACTTCACTCGATTTCCTCTCACTGTAACTAAGGAAGAGGATCCAAGTTCGAGAAATGATGTTTAATCCTAGCATTGCTAAATTTTATTACTCCCTCCGTCCCGCCCAAATAGCACAATTTTACTATATTGGGCGTCTCGTTCAAATTGTACCATTTTCCTTTTTAGTAAAAAGGGTCCACCAATGACACACCATTATCCATCACATCTCTCTAATACACCTACCTACTTTATATAAAATAATAATACTCCTTAATCTACGTGCAAAAAGCAAATGACACATTTTGACCGGGACGGAGGGAGTATCTCTTATGTGTCACTTGTAGGGTAAATATAAAAATTAGTCCCGTAAGTATGATCGATTTCAACTTTAGTCATTTTTTTCTGCAATTCTCAATTTTGGTCCTTTTGTTCAATTTTAGTCATTTTTAGTCCACTTTTGGTCCAAAAGTTGTACATTTAGGAATAATTTTGGACATTTTTGAACATAAAGAACTAATTTTGGACAAAAAATATGACTAAATTTGAGAAAATGGTTAAATTTGGACTAAAAGGACTAAAATTGGAAAAAAAAAGAACTAAAATTGAGAATTGCAAATGATAAAGCACTAAAGTTAAAATCGATCATACTTACGGGATCAATGGTGATATTTACCCGTCACTTGTATGAGAGAGATGATACAAAAATGGTGCCACAAAGGATACAAATATATATCTGTGTGAGGAATCAAAACTAATCCATATTAATTAATTAATGGGGGTATAAAGTTAAGGAATGTTATTTTTACTGTTAACTTTACTGATTTTTTAGAGATGGCTGATATTTTAGATAATAAATAAATAGAGGGTAAAATATATTATGGGATACGAAGTGAAATAACATTGTGAAATAGGAAATTAGGACTGATAAATGAGTAAATGGAATCACCAATTTCATTTTTATATTTCATCTTTTATTTCATTATTAAATCTATATATTATATTAATCAATGCACCATTTTCACCAAGTGTGCAAGGGTTTAATTGTCAGAGTATAATACTTTAATAAAAAAAAATTGTGACGACCGTTAAATGAGAGTGTTATGTATGATATTTCCTAATTTGACGAGATGGTCAAATTTGTTCCCATGTCCACAGAATTTATTCAAAGTGATCGCCATCTTCAACTTGTTAAAACACAAATACTATTTCAGCATCTTCTTGCGATCTAAAAGTACCTTTATCATCGTCACCTACGTACCTACTAATTAATTCTTTGTTACACTAATTAATTACACCATAATATATATTCTTATACATGCATATGCTGGAGTAATTAATAAAAATTTGAACTCGTGATATATACTAGATCTTTCAATTGATGATAAGAAAGATCCTAACTAGCCCTACAGCTGTGGTGGGGGTTACTTTTGATTCCCACCAACGACAACCAAAAAAATAAAAATCTTTGCAAGCACACAACAGTCAATCATACATCCTACGTTTTACCTCCTCATTAACCTAATGGGGCCATCACACAGTCGATAGGGTATCACTTTTTTTTTTTTTTTAATTGTAAGCAACGGATGTGCGAGAGTTGATGTTGGAGCAATCGAAAGAGAAGGAGAATCTTGGATCGTGTAGGAGCAGGGTAAAGCCTACTACCTTTCCAATGTTGTTGATAAAGAGAGTGAGCTGTCCTTTTTATAAATAGACCCAAAATAGCCCCCTCAATTCCAGGCCAGCAACCTGAACTCTTCTCATCTCCCACCAATTTCCTATCAGGAAATTGTGTGATCCAACAAATATCAAAAACTCATATCCCTCGTAGTAATGGAGAAGATACAAAAACTTGCGTCGGAAAACGGGATCTTGATCTTCAGCAAGAGCAGCTGCTGCCTATGCTACGCGGTGCAGATACTGTTCCGTGATCTTAGGGTGCACCCGTTGGTGCACGAGCTGGACCACGACCCTGAGGGGAAGGAAATCGAGAAGGCACTCATGAGGATGGGCTGCTCCGGCCCCGTTCCAGCCGTATTCATCGGCGGCAAGCTCGTCGGCTCGACCAATGAGGTGATGTCCCTCCACCTCAGTGGCTCACTCCTCCCACTGCTCAGGCCATTCCAGCCTAATCTCTCCGCCAATGAATGATGCCGTGCATTAATTGCCTAGGGTTTCTTCATGGCTGGCCAGGGTTTGTTTCTTGTGTTGTAATATTATTATTATTATTATTATTAATGTTAATGCAATTATATATAATAGTATTAGAAGAATAAGGGTAGCTAGCTCCACTGTCGAAGAGCTAGAGCGTTATCGACTATTAATTAATTATTAATTAATACGTCGTCGTCTGTACGTGTAATTTGATTAGGGTTTTAATTAATTGTAGCTTCAATTTGGATTTATCTCTCTACCATAGATAGCTCCCTGTCGAGCACTACTACTACTTAATATTATTATTGGATTGGATAGTGAATTCAAGAATATTAATTGTTCTTCTATTTGCTTTTCCTAAATTAATTAATTAGATTAGATTGTGATCTTGTTACTTTTGGGAAAAATCGTATTGAATAAGAAATGATAATTTTTATATTAATAAAAAGTGGTATTAAATCGATAATGATACTGTAAATTATTTCATGAAAAAATTACGATATTAAATAATGAAAAATTATACTAATATCTTAAATAGAATGTGCTGTAATAACTAACTACGAAAGCTTAAATTATTCTCACTGGTTGTGCCCTAACTTAAATTATATTTGAAGCAGTATATATATTTCCCATTTTCGTATTGTCATCTCATGTAAATATATGTAGTAATAGAATTGAAATTAAGATAATTATAATTTTATAAGTACAAATATGGAATGTCATTTTCGAATTTCTAGATTTTGTCTTTATATATAAAAACATTGAATTCAAATGACCGAAGTCAGAAGCTGAGAATTTTCAAGGCGACTAAATAGAGTCGATATCGACCTTTTCTCATTACTCTAATTTTATATTTTATCCATCTATAGGATTTACAATTACTTGAAATAATTTTATAATCGAAATAGTAATGAAAGAATTCCTTCTAAAATATATTCAACTAATTAATGCTGATTCTATCATTCATCTAAAAATAATTCTTTATTAAAATAAAAACTTATGGGAAATTGCATAATTAGCAACACATGTCCAACGGCCAAAAAATATATAATAAATCTCAAGCTTTGATCATAAATGACATGGTCTGCAGCCCCTAAACATTAATGTAAAAAAATAATATTTTAGAATTTAATTTTTATTTAGCCCACATTTGCTTTAAATTTTAAAAACTAACTTTTTGATTTTAAAAACTCACATCTAAATTTTAAAAATTATTTATATTCATACACATATAAACCTTATTAATCATCGATCAAATATCAACCTTTCATATATAAACTCAATTAATTTTCTTTTCTTTTTCTCAGTATCTTTCATCTTTCTTCTCACATAATTTAATACTCTCTTGCACATTAAAATTGATATAAAATTTAAACCTAAACTCTAGATATATATAGATTACACAATTTATTATCTTCAAAATCTACCAAAACTTCAAATAAACATAATCTAAAAAAAAGTGTAACTCAAAACTACCTATGTCAACTCATTAAAAAAAAACCTCCCTAAGTTTGGACTATGCTCTAGGAGCTCTTAAATTAATTTTGATATGAAACGTAATTTTGTAACACGTGTTAAAATATGATTAATATATAAGAAATTATAAACAATTAAATGGGCCAAATTCCGATATTCGTAGCACATATGAGATGTGAACTAATTATATATGATTATAAAGTTTGTATAATTTCTTGTTATTTTACCATAAAGTTGGAGATTAAAAATTAATAAATTGATGAATATTTTGGCAGGAAAGAAAGGGACATAGGGAATTGGTTTCACTTTATGAAATTCGATGTGCATTGCATAAAGTTAATAAATTAAATGCTCCACTTGTATAAGAATACATACATGGATTCACCTACTTTTTCTTAGATAAGGAAATTCAGCCATCAAATTCCCTTCACTTTTTATTTTATTTTATGAATTCATGATATTTTATATTGTACATCAAATTCTTCTTGAAATTTTTATATGTAAGCAACAATAGTTATTACTATTTCTACCAAGAAAATTACATGTAATGTTAATTAATTACTTACTAATTCACGAACAAGTGTCGTACACGTGAAGTTGAACATTGTAATTCTAAAATCGATTAAACACATATGATTGTGTGCAGATGTTCTTCGAACAGTAAAAACTACAATATAAGCATAAAGATTCAGCAGAAGACTTAACAAACACACGATCTAAAAAATACAGAATAGACTTCGCCTCATCCCTCAGATATCTTTCATTAGAAAAGTACAAGTATTCAATTCAACACCTATGAACTCCGTTCTATGCTAATTGACAATACCTTACAACTCTCAATTACTTATCTGGCCACCATGTGGACTTGTCTGCACTGTATGGACTCCCTCCAAGGCTGTGACGAGATCTCCCGAACTCGATGCTGGAACTCCCTCCCGGATTCCGTGTTACAAGGTTGTGTTCTTCGTGTATGAAAGAACACGAAAATAAACAAAATAGAAACAAAATAACCAGAAGAGTTTCTAGACAAGAAGTCTGTAATGGCCTCACAAAAACTAACGTGTAGTGTCTAAATACATGGTTCGTCCACTAGAGAATAGAGAGAACATGATCAAATCTCTAAGGCAATGTTCGTTTATAAACCCAGATTTTGGTTTTCAAAACTCACATCCAAATTTTAAAAATCACTCTTATATATACCTACTACATTTTCTCTCCTCAATTAATACACTTTCTCTCTTTATCTCTCCTCTCTCATTTAACTTTTTAAATAAATTAATTAATATATTAATTTGACATAAAAGTTAAAACCTACCCTACTCAAAACCAAAAACAAACATAGAACACACTATTCATAGTTTTCAAACCCACATAACCTCAAACCAAACATTACCTAAAAGATCTTGATCAAATCTGATCCCGAAAAACAAACATAGAACACACTATTCATGGGTTTCAAACCCGCATAACCCCAAACCAAACATTACCTAAAAGATCTTGATCAAATCTGATCCCATACGCAATCTTCATTCCATACCATCTTAAATCAAATCATCATAGTTATGGAATACTTTGACTATTGAACTTTGATCACGTTCTCCATAGATGTTCCTTGATCCTCAAATTGGGTCGTGGGCTTTTTTATCTTCGTCAACAATGAATCACGTTCATAACATAAGATCTTCACATATATCTTTGAAACAAGATATGCAAAGATATCATTGACCAAAATTCGGATGAATCTTCACCTTGATATTCTTTTTCATAAATAATTAAATTAAACTTAACCAATTTTAAGTTTATTGATTTAATGCCAACATAATGAGAAATATATAAAATATATTTCCTAACAAACATAAATAATTTTTTTAAAGAAAATAATATTATTATAAAATAAATAAAGTTTTCAGAACAAGATATTTTATAGTTCTACACTTAAAATTTCGATTAATTTTCAGTTTTATTTATTTATAAACTCATTAACTGTCAAACAGATTTAATGAATTACCTAGCTTTATTATTTATTTATTTAAAATTATTTTCTAAATATAAGTCGTGTGAGTCGAGCCTCGTCATTTTCGGCTTCCTAAAATCCAAAAAGAGAAAATATAAAAAAAAAATACAGTAGGAAATAAATCAATAAATATAAATATATAAATAAAATAATAGTATAATAATCTAATAAACAGGCGAAGCGTCAAAATCCGCCTCAGACCGTCGTTGTGAAAACCGTATTTTACAACCAATTTCGTCGATTTTCCAAGATTCTCCGACGTCGCACTCTCAACCGCACTGAATTCTCCTTTTTTCCAACTCCGGCGTCTCCCCGATCTACTATAATTGCATTCGTATAATCTCATGGCGTATTGATCAGGTTACTACTCTTCACTCCTTTTTTTTGTTTTTTGTTTTTTGTTTTTTGAGGCTAAGTTCTTTACCTGTTATAAATGTTGAAGAACAGAAGAAGAGGTATGTAGTTTGGTTATGTTTTTGGTCATTAGTTTTTGGTATTCTAGATTATGGCGCAATTTTGTTTTGTTTTTTTTTTGTTTTTTTTTTTTTAGTTTCAAGTCTCTAAAATTTGTGCCCTGTTTACTGACGATGTCCTTTCTCGTTTCGTTTTAATGATTTGAGGATATGAATATGGAAATCTATTTTGGTGAATCTCGAAATTGTGAAGTTGGTATCTTGTACAATACAATTCTATTAACGTTAGTTCGGGAAAATTTCTGTGAATGAGTTTCTTAGATTAGTCCTTGATGCTATCAAGTGTCACATTGGAGATATTTACCCCATGGGGTCTTAATGCAGGGATTTCTTTGGGGGTTTATGTGAAAATCGAAGACTTTGGATCATATGAAGTGGTTCTTCAGTTCTCTGGATGGTGATTCAAATGTACAGTTTCAGTTGCATTTTCTTGAAGTTTTGTCTAGATTGAAGGTGTGTGAGATATGTTCCTTTTATTTTCAAGATTCGCCTTCTTATCTTTGATCTTACTTGTTAGAACTTTCGAAATTCATCATTTTTGGTTGGTTTTGTTGTACGTCTGAAATTTTCTTGTGCAGGTGTGTCTTGGAAACTTGAATTCTCTTACTCATAGGTATTTGCTGCACCAGAAATATAGTAGAGGAGGGCTACAGCTACTATGACTGGACGAAACGAAACTACTGAACTTAGGTTCAGAATATTTGATGGGACAGATATTGGTCATGGAACTTACCCATCATCTGTTACTATTGCTGCACTTAAGCAAAGGCTTCTTTACGTGTGGCCTCAAGGTTGTGATATTGCTACTCTATCTGTGTGTGAAACTTGGGGGTTCTTGACAATCAAATTGAGAATAGGAGGGGGTGGTAGTATGGAATGAGTGTACCAATTCTTTCATTTGTCCCTATATTGAGTGGTATGTCCATTCCCTAATATGTGGATATCAAAATATTGTTAGTGCCAATCATAAAAATTTATTATCTTTCTCATTCCTCCATCTTCAAAATGTTTTAAGTCATTAACCAAGTATCTCAAGAGTCTTAATTAGTCGTGGTTTTGGAAAGGTCTAGCATTTCATGGAATTGTGATCCTCGTCATTGCCTGATATTGCATTTGAAAAGTTGTTATCAGGAATTCCTCCATCTACTGACTTCATTCCTCTGTACTGAGCAGGATATTATAGGCAGTATATACAATCCTAACCTTTGAAAGATTTTGTTTATTTGGCCAATACTATAGATACTGTCTATTTTTACTGTGATTCATTAATTTGTGAAATGAATGCGAAATCAGGTTATATATGTAATCACCTGGAGGGCACAGATTGAAATTAATATTAATGTTAGGTTACTTTTAGATAATGTGCAGTTAGAACTCTTTTAATCAGATCTATAGTCAGCATATTTTGATTTCATTTCTCAAATTGGCAGAATTACATTTGATGATAAGTTAAAGATTTTGTCAATATAGCAACATATGCCAATTTTTTGGACCTTCTTGCCAAGACCTTTAGTTTATGTCCTTTTTGTTGTAGTATTACTTTTCTGTGTAACCATATTTGATGTTGATATGGAACTGTTAAATGTTATGTTATTTCTGAATATTCTGCATCTCTATTAAGGCTTTCACTTAGCTCTGACCCTCTGCATAACGTGGATAAATCAGTTGTCCCCGAGTCAGTGACCGACATTAAACTGATACATTCTGGAAAGTTTCTGGAGAACGGAAAAACGCTAGCTGAGTCAGGGGTACAAGCTGATGACCTTCCTGGTGAAGTTATTACTATGCCTGTGGTTGTACAGCCTTCGGGTAAACCAAAAAAAGGTATCTTTACTAAACTTATGTTCATAAAGAAGCTTTGCCATATTACCTAAACTCTGATGTTGATTAACGGAAGTGCTAACTTCATAATATCTTCTCAATTTCATCATTTCATAGCAATTACAGAAAACTCAATGTGAAGCTTTCTGTGAAATTTTTATGTGATGAAGTGCTGATTCTTTTCTGGCATGTTTTAAGTTTATATCATGAATTTAGGTCTGATTGTTTAAAAACAAAACCATCATGAAAAAGCAGTGGTGTTTGTAGGACTCGACGCAAATTAACCAACTGTCTTCCCGGGAAAGACCCATTATAGCTTATGTGGTCTGTTTCCAATGACACTTCGAGTCTTGAGCTACAGAAATGAATCTGCTGTTTTCGAAAAGGTGTAAGTTTGACGTCGTTAGTTTTGGTTGGATGCAGGCAGTGACAAGGCGGAGCAAAACCAGGGGTCGTGTGCCTGCACCATTCTTTAGAGCCAACATCAAGAAATGAATTGCGTGGTTGAAATGATCAAAGGTTGCTTTCATACTAGAAGTGGCAATTGGATTTTGCCTAAGTGCAAATCTACTAATATAATAATGCTCTAAACAACAAATCAGAGCTCGATCATGTTCATAATTAGTGTGCATACACGACCACTAGTGGATGGATATGTTTTAAAAAGTTTGATGTTTGCATAATTGCATTCCTATCAAATTTTGAGCAAGAAATACCCCCAAATAAATATACTAATTAATCAAGAATAATATTAAATCGCTTTAGCAAATAAATAAATAAAAAGTGAGTTCAATTTGTTAATTATTTCATGTTCTACTAATGTATCCAAATTAATTATTCTTACTTACTTAAATCAATTCGTCATCTCGATGTTTAGTTTATTATGTTATTTTTAGATTTAAAATAAAATTGAGTGGTAGTAATATTACTAATATTTTTAACAATATACTCCGTGTTTATTATTACAATAATCCTTCCAATTGGCATTTTGGATTGATTTATCTCTCCGATGACGAAACATTGAATCGCGTTTCATAGTCGACCCTATATCATCAAATTAAATCGCGAGCGATTCCGAGCAATTGTATTTATTTGATTAGTTAATCAGTTGGTGATGGAAGAACAGGGCCTCGCTTTGTCTCTCGACCAATCCCTAAATCTCGATGAGAGTAATGTTCCGAGAGAAGATTTTGGGAAATTACTTCATGGGTTTGTTTCCTTTTTTTCCAAGTTTTTAATTATTACTTGGTGTGATTTCCTTTAATTCGTTTATTAATTCTCGATAACCTTCGGTTTTCTTCTCTGGATGTGGCGTTAGGTGCGAGCATTATAGAAGGAGATGCAAAATTAGAGCTCCTTGCTGCTATAAGATTTTCACTTGCCGTCATTGTCACAACGAAGCCACTGTTAGTTTTTTCATTTTCCTTTTCTTTCTGCTTGCTTTCCTTTTTTATTTATTTATTTATATCTGCTTTTTCTGGGGTTTTATTTTGAATTCATTTGGAACTTTTCCAGAGTTCTTTAAGCAACCCGAAGGATCGACATGAAGTTATTCGTCATGATGTTACGCAAGTATGCTCACGACATTAATGTTTTCTCATTATGATGATTGTCAGTGTTTATACTTTTTATCTGATCATGGTTGTTGCTAAAGGTTTTAATTGTTTTTGTTCTTAGGTTATTTGTGCGATATGCAATACGGAACAGCAGGTTTTGTCTATGATATATTTCTCTTGGTTTTTTTTTTTTGTTATTTTAATCTCTCTCTCTCTCTCTCTCTCTCTCTCTCTCTCTCTCTCTCTCTCTCTCTCTCTTTAATGACTTCATTGCTGTTGTGTAGGTTTCCAATCTCTGTTTGAACTGTGGCATCAAATTCGGTGAATACTTCTGCAGCATATGCAAATTCTATGACGATGACGTAATATTTTCTCCATGAAACTATATTTTGGGTGACGCAGATGCTTTTTTGAACTAAATGCAGGGATAGAATCTTTTCAATTCTTTTTTGTTTATTGAGATTGATAGCTTGTTGATGTGACAGATCACTAAAGAGCAGTTTCACTGTAGTGACTGCGGAATTTGTAGGTATGAGATCAGAACAAATGAGCCATTTGCACTAGTAATTATTTGGATACAGCATTGTAGTTGTTTTCTGAGAACAATGATAATTGCAGGGTTGGTGGTCGGGAAAAATTCTTTCACTGCCCCAAGTGTGGTAAGTGGTCTCAAATTCTTCAACCTGGTTTGTTATGTGATCTCCTGCACAATTACTTCTTTACTAGTTGTACCATAACCCTAACGACGATATTTGGATTTATGTTCATCTACTTGCATGTTTTCCCATTGGGAAAATGATGATGTAGAAATATGATCGCCCTCCTCCATGTTTGAAAGTTGGAACCTTTTGTATGTCGGTTCTGTTTATATTTACACTTTAAATGACTTGGATATCCCAACATTTTCTGTCTGTGCTCAGGGTCTTGCTATCCAATAAGTTTGCACAATAATCACCAGTGTGTAGAGAACTCAATGAAGGGTCACTGCCCCATCTGTTATGAGGTTGGTGCTTTGCACTTTACATCTTGATATCAACAAAGGTTATTTTTCGTTGGCATAAATAAAATCATCATATCATCTGCATGTAGTTTCTATTCGACTCGACTAAACAAACATCAATTCTGAAGTGTGGGCATACTATACACTCCGACTGTCATCATGAGATGTTACTCCAAAACCAGTATGTCTTGACTTTTTCTGTCTCATCTCTTTTCCTTGCAAAAATTGGTTGGCTTCTTCTTTTACTCATTGTGTAGTTTATCTGTATTTATATTAAGTATGATATACCCGAATGTTTTACAGGTACCGCTGTCCAATCTGCTCAAAATCTTCGCAGACTATGGATACAAGTTGGCAAATATTAGACCAGGAGGTATTTTCGTTTTGTGGCAAAATGCGTCATATCTTTCTGCTTTTGTACTTTTAACATGTCATTAACAATTTTTCTTTTTTTTTTCCCCAATGATCCTGGAACCACACATAAATTATTCAAGATTTCACCAAGGATAAAGATTAAACTTTAGGGTTACAATAATACATGAACCAAGGTTCCATGAGAATTTTTTCATGGAACGGTTCCATAAAATCCTTTGTCAAACCTTGAACATTCTATTTCATTTCCTGTTATTTTGCATTTATTTCGATTCAATTGTTGATCTGTGCATAATGCATATGACGTTGATTTGCATTTTTATAGATTGCAGCAACCGCAATGCCCGAAGAATACCGCTATGAAGTAAGTTCAATATAACATTTATTGCATCTCCATTCGTTTCCTTACACACTTCGAGCATCAATCTGTTTCACCTACGTTTATATTTTATTAGAGAAAAAATGTGAACTATTTTAGACAATGTTGGTGAGGTCCAAAGTCCAAACCCAACATGTGTAAAATAGGTTCCGTCTCACTTGGATCTCGTCCTTGGTTCAGCTACACAAGTAACAGAAGTTGAATGTAAACTTCACAGGTTCAAATACACTGCAACGATTGCAACGACACGAGCAAGGCCTCTTTTCACATATTTGGCCACAAGTGTGGACATTGTAGTTCGTACAATACTCGGGTGTTAAACAAGTGCTGAGAATAATCAGAGATCGAGCAACAGAAGCAGTGCTGGTGATCTTTTTTCTGAGCATTTGATCATTTTATCACTATTCCTTTTGCCTCCTATCAGAGGTTCGTATGTTATGCATTGCATTCCAATTTCATATTAAATGACTTCATCATTCATGATTCATTATCAATTTGTACGGTATTTGTGTTAAGAGCGTACTATTGGTTTTTTTTTTTTTTTTAAATCTGCATCATATCACTAGCGATTGAAATATTAATAGCAAAAACATCTTCAAAAGTTAAATGTAAATAAAAACATATTCATATTTTGAAGAAATTTTCAATGAAAGTAAGTTTCGATATAACCTCTATTTTTTAGCATTTAAATTTAAATATTGGTTTTCACGGTCAATATAATTTCATTTCATACTTTATTGTTTTAAATATTATTTAATTCTTTGCGCATTTGTACATGGAGAAATGGTTAAAATATTATTAAGAGTGAAAGTATGTAATAAATGTCGATTAGAAAATTTAAAGAATTTGTTGTAGCATGTATAACGCAGTAATAGCGTCTCCAAGACACTAACTAAACCAAAAAAATTTTATATTTTGAAGAATAATCAACCAAAATATCACTCCAACAAACTTTTTATTTTAACTTTTAATTTTATAGGATGAATTTCACTTTTCAAACTTAGAGCATCTCCAAGAGATTCTTTATAATTTAGAGAGTATTTTCTAATATATATAGTGTAAATTATAGATCATATTTTCAATCCTCTCCAATACACTCTTTATATTTTATTTAGTTTGTTCTCCTTCCAATGCTTATTTATTTTTTCTTTTATTTTTTGTGTTTACTCCTAATTTATTTAATTAAATATATGAAGTAATAAATATTTTAATGTTAATTTCAAGAAAAAAAGTATTGGAACTAATGAAATACTCAACACATTTAATTTTAAAGAGTTGTTGAGGCTCTTTAAATTTGAAGATCCAAAATGGTTATGTAAAAATTTATGTTAGTTTAAAGAGCTTGTTGGTGTTACCTTTTGTTGTAAGATTCTTTAAATTATAGATAGCTTCTCATTTAAAGAAGCTTTAGGAGATGCTCTTAGAGAGCCCAACGAAGTTCTTTAAAATTAAATGCATTAAATGATTCATTATTTCCAATGCTCTTTTTTAAGAAAATAACATAGGATAAAGAGTCAAATCAAATTTAAATTGCATTTATAATCAAAATAAAAATAAAGAAAATGAATAATAAATATGTGTAATTAATTAATATTGAGAATAAAGAAAATACAAATTAAATATAAAGAGTATGTTGGAGGACTTTTAAAAACATCACTCTTTAAATTAAAATTTCTCTCTATATCATGAAAATCCTCTCTAAATTTTAAAGAAGCTCTTAGAGTTGCTCTCTTATGAAAATTATTTTCAAATTTTAAGAATTTTTGGGATGCTCTAATTATTATTTTTTTTAACCTATTAAAAGCCAGAAAACACTACTCCCTCCGTTTCATATCAGATGACACACTTTTCATTTTGTGCTGTCCCACAAAAGTTTGCATATTTCCATAAAAAGCAAAAAGTAAAAAACAATCACCTTTCCTCATACATTTTATTTACAAAAAAATCATCTATACCTAAAATACTTTATTACTATTTATTTATTAAAAAAATACCATTATACCCCTAAAAATTTTCACTTCCTTAATCTCTATGCCGAAATTGAGGGTGTAATCTTTTTTGGGACGAAGGGAGTACATGATACGGAGTGACAGGGGTGTTAAATTATAAGGGTTGTTGAGTGGTAGTTGGATTATTAAATAGATTTTATTTAGATTCTGGATTCTGGTAAGATATTGTCGTAATAATTTAAATTTCTTTATAATAGTACATTTTTTTATAATAGTATATAATAAAAATTATTAGGTTTTTTAAATTTCTTTATAATTATTAGGTTTTCTTCAACACTTATCTGCTCTCCCCAATCATTTTACAGTTTGATAATTAGTGTGTGATTTTTCAACTAGTTGAAATTTCCCAATTCTATAATAAGACCTTGAAAAAACTAATTATGTTAGGAATGAAAACGTATATAAATTTGAACCATAAAAAAAGGTTTAATATTAAATGAAATGAAAAAAGCAATTAGTATTATTTTTCTAATAAAATGATAAACATATTTATTTTAAAATAAATAGAATTAAATGCAGAGTTATACTAAATGCAGAGTCTCACAAAACAATTAATTTGGTGGATCCTAGAATGTTGATTTTTAATTATTGAAATGACATAATTTTGTCGGATTATATGACACTCGCAATCCCTCGAGTATTCTCGACTTAATATCTATCTAATCTTTTGGTCCCTCCTTACATAAATAAATACCATTCTATTAATGAAAATGACTTATTATTATTTTTAATATATATAGATAGATTGTGACATGGAAAACCCAACTGCTTAGTTTTGAGAAAATATATGATAATTATATCATCCTTCATTTTAATTCTGAAAATATTTTATTCTGATAATTGACATGTTAGAACATAAATAAATAGAGTGGCAATTGTTTTTTATACAATTTATTTCCTTTTCAAAGTTTGCTGCATGCTACACTAGGCCAGACAACATTAATAGGGGAAAAGGGGGGAAAAGTATCTCTTTAATAAGTTTTATCAAATTTTTTAAAAAAAGTATTTTGATTTTATTTTAGATTTTTTAAATAAAATTTTAGCTTATATCTTGATTCTTCTCTTAGTTTTTATTTTTTCCTTTTCCGATTCAAACCCTGAGAGATAGCTTAATTATTAATCAGTTTGAAAGATTTTTTAATTACTTTTGGAAGTTGAAATATGTAAAACTCTCTATTTAACTGAACCACATATTTTTTAAGGCAAAAGCTCATGTGCCCTAGGGACACGGAGGGATATTCTGTGTCCCCATGTGAACACAACTCTCCCCCTCAAATCCTATTTATTTAAATCTATGTATTGCTAGGGGTTTAAATTGTAAAGGGGCATGGAAATTGTAAAGGCGCACGGAATGTGCTCCGTGCGCCCGGTGCACAGGAGTCTCACTCATTTTTGAATAAGACTTATCATCTTATAAATTAAAAAATAAAAAATACTATATGAGATCTCTAGCTAACTGCTTCAGGTATATATATGGTTAAATATCATATTCTTACCTATTATTATTAAATAATTAGGTAAATGGTTGAATATCATACTTGTACCATTAAAATCAGTATACCCTAAAATTCTATAAACTCAAGGAAAATGCGCTGCAGCTGTCGACGCCGATGAAGCCCGGCACTGATGGTGAAGATTCAAAACCAAAAACAAAAAATCCTTTTTAGCCTTTACCCAATCATTATTCATGGCTACACACCCTTGTGCATAAAAAAATTGATTTGACGTGTCTCGAGGCTTTCAACATAATCAATGATAGAATGAATAGGCATTTTGAACCTACTAATTCCACTCGATTTTTTATTTTCGTGAATAGCAATAATATTTTATATGGGGATTTGATCTTTATTCTTCTTTTTTTTTCTTGAACAACAATTTTTTTTATTCTCACTGTCAATGTATCCTACACAACAATCGTGAATTAGAAGAGATGAATATCTCTATATATATTCAATAAATATTTGTTGAAATAATTTTCTTTTTATCAGCTCGATCTTGATTAATTCATGGTCGGATACGTGGATACTTGGATAAAATGATCTCATCTTCCTCCCTTCTCTTGTGGACGAGACAAAATGAACTTAGAAATAAGAAAGTAATAGTAAACTATTAGATTTTATAATTAAAAGGGCATAACTGTCATAATGGGGTAAATATAGTAGAAATCTTATGTTTTATAAATTTTTCATTGGGGTCTATTTAATATACGGGGTATATTTAGCAATTACGATGGTGTAAATAGCCGCCCTTTATTTTAATTTTAAATATGGCTCATTTTTCACTGCATAATATTATTTTACATTTTTTTATTATTTAAAAAATACTAAAATCCAAAAGTTAATAAAATTAATTAAAAATTAAATTTACTTAAACAACATAAGACAATAAATGTGAATAGTGCTAGAGGAAGATTATGTATGGAGTATTTTCTAAGCATAATCCGTCACACGTGACGTGGCCTACCAAATGACTTAGATCACTGATGACGGCTTCATTTCATTATTATTTTATTTTAGAGTAGATTAGAATATTATTTGAAATTCACACACTACTAAGCTCTACCACAAGCATTACACACACATACCATTTTTTTTCTTTCTATTTTTTATAATAATATAGAATTAATAGTCTTATTATTTTCATTTAATATTTGGTGTTTTTCTCTCCGCTCTTCTACTCTTTTTTAATAAAGAAGTTCACTGATATTTATTTTTCTTATTATATTCATTTAAATGAGATAAAAATTTAGTTACTTTGTCCATTAATTAAGAGGTATTCATTAATTTATTTGTGTTGGGATCTCATAAAGGTACAAATCTTTACAAGTTTTAATTAAGATAATAGATTTATTCAATATTAAACAGAAAAATAATTGAGGAAATAATAAGGTTCAATATATGAAATTTAAATAATACTCCACTAACTTACTATTATAAATTTTGAAATAAATTGTAACCTGAAATTATTAGATAAATAATTTTTTTTAATTTTAAATGTTAAGACAAACAAAAAGAAATTTGAATTTATTTACGGAAGGGGGTGTGGAGAAAGCAGGAGAAAAAGACAAGTATGTGAAATAACTTTAACTAATTCAAAAATATGAGTATATGAAACATGAGACACGTGAAAAGCGATAAGGTTACTAAACCTCTGCTACTGCAAATGCAATCTACTCCACTCCTCTCCGCTAACGAACTCTGTTTTACTCCATTTTCCATCACTCTGTTTGATCTTTATTCTACAAATCCAAGATTATATACCAGAATTTGCAATTCTTGGATCTCGATCTTCTAAAGCCTAGAAATAAACCCAGAGAGAATTTAATACCATGAGTGTTGCTGAGCAAGAGAAGGACAACTCCGGCGACGAAACTACTCGCCTCTGCGATTTCTGCAACGAGTCAAAGGCCCTTCTTTACTGCCGAGCTGACTCAGCGAAGCTCTGTTTCAACTGCGACCGTGAAGTGCACTCCACCAATCAGCTCTTCAAGAAGCACAATCGATCGCTGTGATTCCTGTCATTCTTCGCCCTCTTCCATTTTCTGCTCTACTGAATCAGCTGTTCTCTGCCAGAATTGTGATTGGGAAACTCACAAGAAATTCGGGTGTGTTCATGATCGGAGGCCGGTTGAGGGGTTCTGCGGCTGCCCTAGTGTGGGTGAATTGTTGAATTTTCTTGGCTTGGAGGATTTGGGGAAGAAAAGTTTGGATCTTAATGATGAGGGTTTTTTGGATTATTTGGTTTGGGAGACGCCTTCGATTGTGAGTCTTGATGATTTGATTGTTTCAACTGATTGCAACGATTCTGGACATAGTTTTCAGGCTATGGGTGTCCCCCCTTTACCCAAGGTTTTCACTAATTTTTGTGTTGTGTTGATTTGAACTGATGAGTAATTGTTTGAAAGGTTTAGTCATCCTTCTGCAATACTCCAGCACCTAGTTTCTTCTATTCAGCTTTGACAATGTGATTTGATCTTATGATTTGTTTGGTTATGTTCTTATTATTGTGTTATCTTTAATATGGCTAAGATTTTGTACGTTTAGTAAAAACATGTAGATAGATCCAAGAACTGCAATAGCTTCGGGTTTGGACTTTTTTTTAGTGATTTTATTCCTCTCCATAGAGTTTGCTAGTAACTATCTACTCATGTTATATTTGTTTTCTGCTTGTTGTTCCATCAGAACCGAAATGCGTCGTGTGGTAAACACAAAGAAGAAATATTTAGCCAACTTCATGGCATGGCCTTAAAGGATTCCGACTTCAGTGGTTCGTTGAAAGACTTTGAGTCCCATGTTGAACATCATTCTCAAGAATCTGGAAAGTGTCAGATGAGAGATGGCTCTCCATGCCCAGAAAACATTGCAGAGCCATTGACAGTTCCTTCGTATGAGGTAATAATATACTACATGTTAAAAGTCATACAATGAGAAAATATGCGTACAAGTTGATATGTTAATATGTTTGATCTCTTTTTTGACATGGAAAATGAAACTCAATTTGCAGGCGGGAGCACATGATTGGTGTTTCACTGGTGGGGTTTCGGATGAAGGCTTTCCTTCGACCTTCGTTGATAACTTCGTCGAGATGAACCATTTGGTACCTGACAAGGATTTAGATGGTTGTGATAGTACAGGGGTTCCTCAAGAAGTTCAATCTTGTGCTCTCGTGGATTCCAAGGCCTTTCAAATGCTTCCTAATACTGGATCTCGTGAGTTGAACAGCCAGGAAAGAGACTCTGCACTTTCACGGTATAAAGAGAAAAAGAAAACGAGAAGGTACATATTCATCGTCCTACTGATTATTATTTCACTTGTAATCAAATGCTAATTCTGTCACTGGAGATGAATTGTTAGTGAGACAGATCATCTCTGTTGAAGTTAAATGATTTGGTGGTGCATCACTATGCATTTTTAATCTTAGTAAGATGTTAAATTTCGATTTTGTGGTATAACAGATATGACAAGCACATTAGATATGAGTCGAGGAAAGTTCGAGCAGAGAGTCGGACGAGGATAAAGGGGCGTTTTGCCAAGATGGATCGCTAGGATGGTAAAAATTTAAGTACTGTAACTGTGGTAGATGGTAAATTAGTAGTGTGTTGGATGTTTTGCAAATTTAAGTGAATGAGTATATGTTATTGATTAGCAGGTACCAACAGTGGCTCTGATGTCAAATCTTAGCTGTTAGTAACAACACATTTATGAATTTGTGTATATATATGCATGTATATTCTGCTGTATGTTTCTAGCAGAAAATGAGTGATTTGGATCAATAATTGTTGCCATGGTTTAAACATTTTAGACTCTTTCTTGCCCTTATGTCAATTCTTATTAATGAAAACTTATCTCCTAATTAACAGTGGATACTTGCATCATTAATGAATCAACTTTCTCCTCTAAACCATAAATATGTAGACAGACTTCCACAGGTCTTGCATTGCAAGAAACATGGCAACATTCCTCTCTCTGGCAGAGTTCCTTGTGTTGATTTTCCTTGTTCAGGCTATAGAATCAGGGGGACTCACCCTGAAACTCATTCACACTCTCTCCCCCGACTCGCCCTTGTACCCTGGAGACATTTCCCAGACCGAGAGGATAGCCATCTCGGTCCAGGCAGCATATGAGTATGCTGCTCGAGTCGGGACCAAAGTAAGTACTGAAGCATTTCGCCCTAAGCTGGACCGCCAAGGTACAATGTTCCTTGTTCAATTAGGAATTGGTGCATTCGCTAAGCGTCGCCCATCCTACTACAACTACTTCCTGCATCACGACACAGGCAGCGACCTCACTTGGATGCAGTGTCATCAGTGCCGCAGGGTGAGAGGCGGCTGTTTTCGTCAAAAGCCGCCTCTCTTTCCCGCCCTTAACTCCTCCACCTACCGCCCTCTCCCCTGCGGGGAACACCCTCTCTGTTTCACAGGGGAGTGTCTCGATGGTACCTGCACTTACTTTCTTGAATATCTAGATGGGGCCAACACGTATGGCTTCCTGGCTTCCGAATCGCTCAGATTCAATTCGGAATATCCTAACAGACCCCAGACAGTCGAAAATGTAGTTTTTGGCTGTGGGATCAAGAACACAGGATTCATGGAGTCATCAAAGCAGAATGTGATAGCAGGTAACTTCGGGTTGGGAGTGGGAGAACACTCCTTCCTCGAGCAAAAATCGAGGGTGACTCTAGGCCGGTTCTCCTACTGCCTCCCGTCGTGGGAGGCGCAGCGCAACACGACGACGTTTCTCCGTTTTGGTGCCGACATAAACAATGCACTAACAAGAGGACTAAAAGTGACACCACTGGTCACAGTATGGTCCTCTGCTTCCTATTTTGTGAATCTCAAAGGCATAAGTGTAGGAAAAGCAAGACTTGATATTCCACCCAAGGTGTTCTTTCGAACCACCGAGCACGGTGGCTGCATCGTCGACTCGGGAACCTCAATCACGCTGCTGCCGCCGCTTGTTTATCAGAAGATGAAAGAAACGCTGATCAAGAATCACTTCCTGAGGTACAAAAAGATGAGAAATCAAGACGGGCTAGACGTGCTACCGTTTCCCACCCAACACCAGACTAAGTGATCTACCCACCATCACTCTCCATCTCCAGGATGCTGATCTCGTCTTCTCTCCTCACCATTCCTACACAGTGTTTTATAGAACTCAGTTCTGTCTTATGATGATGTCTGCAAATGCCAGTGGCATGGTTATTATTGGAGCTCTACAGCAGGCTAACAAGCGTTTCGTGTTCGATACTTTGAACCACAAACTGTATTTTGGAGACCAAGATTGCTCTGCTACTCCTTAGTTTCTTTGATGAGTAGCTTTTTATCTGTAAAGTTGTCTGAATACTAAGGATTAGGCTGTCATGAATTCACAATACAACTTTATATGCACGGAAAAGATCAGTTAATAACAAACAATCATGTTACAGTGCTATAGCCTATAATACACATGAATTCAAAGTTCGTACATAAATCATAAATTTCATGAATCGCTACGTGATTAATTGCAGTATTTTTTATATTTTTTTTATTTTAATATTACATATATGATCTTTTTTTTTCTTTTTTTCTATCATTATATGGAGTAATATTTATTATATCAATATTATCTCCAAAATATTTATTCTTATCTACAAAATTGATAAGTCTTTAATCAATTAATTATTCCAAAATAGATAATTATTTAAATATTATAATATATGGAATAAAAAAAAAGATTGCCACCATTTTTATATGTAATTTTAAAAATTATATTACTCCTTTCATTCATTATTATAAGACTACACTTAAAAATTAATTAATCTAAAAATTTTGTATTTAATTATTATAAAGCTTCAACTAAAAATATAATAATGTTTATAAATATATTTATTTAACATAAATGTTATACTATTATTATATATATATATATATATAAATTTTAGTTATTTAATTTTATAAATTTAAAATAAAGTGAGTAACAAATATCATATATAACACACGGCGCAAAAAGAAAAATACAAGCAATTATTATATATAGGAAAAAACTAGTAAAATATAATCAGATATAGTGAGTTAGATTCATTTTATGCCATATATAAAGGAAACTTCGATTTTTACTCAAAAAATATAAATGATTTAATTTTATCCCATAACTAATGAATTTTTTCAATTTTTACCCAATTTCCACCGAATAGTATCATGTGTGGCGCACATGAGGCTTCAATTTGGAGCTTTCCAATTAAATTGGTCAAAAATTGAATAAATTCGTAAGTTATGACACAAAAGTGAATTTTGTCATAGGAGTAAAAGTGAATTTAACTACAAGTTTATATGTATGGAAAAGAGCAGTTAATAACAAACAATCTTGTCACCTATAATACACGAGTTGAAAGTTGTTGAATCAGCAAATAGCAATGGCAAAACCACTAACATTACTATCACTCTTCCTCCTTGCAAGAGTGATAGAAAACTGATCACTCTTCCGAATCACCATTTTACCGGTCGAAAGCCTCTTATCCGACCATGCAAACACTTGTCGACACCCAATTCTTTATATACACAGTTAAAATAGGGATCGGATCACAGTGGAACTTCAAAGAAGAGGGAGTCTGCCCACGGGATTTCAGAATATATGTCCACTATGCAAAATTGTTCTTGAAGAAGTTCACCATGTATTTTTTGAATGCAGCAAGGTCTCAATAATATGGCAATAGAGTTTGAAATGAATAGGTTTTCAAACACTGTTATCAAATGATCCAAAGGTACACTTTATGCATTTTAGTAATCTCTCATACAAGAAAACGGAGAAAAAGTTTATGGCTGGGTTGTGGATGTGTGTTGTATGGTTTATATGGAAAAACATAAATGATCCGGTGTTTAATGAAGATAAATGGGAAGCAAGTCATGTGGTAGATGAAATAAAAGCTCAATTATGATCTTGGTATGCTTGGAGGTTAAAGAATATTAGACATGAATCAAGCTATAGAGATTGGTCTGTTTATCCCCTTAATTTTTTTGTATAATTCTTTGTTGATTGAGTTTGAATTTCTTGGGGGACAGAATTGTCTAGGCATGTTGTTTTCATAATTAGATAGATGTTGTTGAATTTTGCTTTATGTTTGTATCTCATTTGTAATTTGTGTACTGTTCATACCCGTTTGGAATGAAATTTATTTTTCCTTAAAAAAAAAAAAAGGATCGGATCATTCAAATCCGAACCACCGTACAAAGAGTACTACCTTACCTAGTAATGGACACAGTGCGACGGGTGCACCAAATGCTTCCCCCAATCAACCAAACCATTCCCCAAACAGAACTCCTCCTCCTTTCACCCTATCCTCCATCAAAACAAGCAAACTTACTACCACCAAGGGAGACATTCCACCTCGTATCAAACACTGGAAAGCTGTCCAAACTCGAAAACGTGAAATTCGGGTGTTAGAGAGGTTTGAAAACAACAAGATTGCTGGGGCTTGGATGGGATGACGACTCCTTCTTGAAACAGAACAGCCCAAGTTACAAAGTCTACCTGTCATCTCAGACAGAACACCCTCCATATTGCTGAGATGTAATCCACCACCACAACCCTAAAACCACCCCATTCTACAGAAGGAATGGCACCAGCCCTTACTAATCGGCATCAGCATTAACTCCACCAGGCTTAAGATAAAGCCAGACGTCTTTGCTTACGACAAAAGGACCACCAGTCGACTCAGGGACGACCTTCTCTCTGGTCATATCACCTGCATTTGACATCCTTAAACTGGAGTACTTGTCCAGAACCATGAGGTTGAAGAAACTGAGGGTGGATTCGTGCTACGAGAGGATCAAAACATACATGAAACTACCTGATGTGACCTTCCATTTCAAGGGTTCGAAAGCAGATTTCGTGATGGATGGTGAGGATGCCGTGTTCTATGTGTATGGTCGAAATCGTGAGTACTTTTGTTTGGCCATGGCTAGGTATTTTGGGATTTCCATTATTGGAAGCTATCAGCAGACCAACCATAGGATCATTTATGATACAAAGAACAAGAAACTGGTTTTCCATCCCCAGGACCCTAATTAATTACACATCCTTATTCAATAATAATTTTTAACAGTTAGAATTTTTTTTTTTTTTCATTTTGAATTTGCATAAATGGAAATTGAATATTTGAATCCGTTTTTAATGGCTTCTTATTAGCTGTTCTTTCTTAAAGTTAAAATGGATTTTCTTGTCATAACTGTCCACTTAATACAGATAAAGTGAAATGAAACGGTAAAAAAAGGCGAGTTTTTTTACTGATAAATGCAAGGCATGCAGACATAAAATTTGTAATTCCTGATGAGCCATCAGATCAAATTAACAGAATCACTACTTTCTAAGTTGTGATTGCTTTCTTTACAAACTGCTTCCAACCAAGGTCAAGGTAAATTCTAAGTTGTTATCAAAGAAATAAGGCTCAATAAGAGCAAGACTTGATATTCCACCCAAGGTGTTTTTCGAACCACCGAGCATGGTGGCTGCATCGTTGACTCGATCACGCTGCTGCCGCCACTTGTTTATCAGAAGCTGAAAGAAACGCTGATCAAGAATCACTTCCTGACGTACGAAAAGAAGAGAAATCAAGGCAGGTTAGACATGTGCTACCGTTTCCCACCCAACACCAGACTAAGTGATCTCCCCACCATCACTCTCCATCATTCCTACACGGTGTTTTATAGAACTCAGTTCTGTCTTATGATGATGTCTGCAAATGCTAGTGGTACGCCTATCATTGGAGCTCTACAGCAGGCTAACAAGCATTTCGTGTTCCCTTGAACAACAAACTGTATTTTGGAGACCAAGATTGCTCAGCTACTCCTTAGTTTCTTTGATGAGTAGCTTTTTATCTGTAAAGTTGTCTGAATACTAAGGATCGGGCTGTCATGAATTCACAATACAACTTTGCATGTATGGAAAAGACCAATTAATAACAAACAATCTTGTCACCAGTGCTATAGCCTATAATACACATGAATTCAAAGTTCTTGAATCAGCAAATAGCAATGACAAAACCACTAATATTACTGTCCATCTTCCTCCTTTCAAGAGTGATAGAAACGGTGCAGCCGACTCCAACGGCCTCACCGTAAAGCTGATCCATCCACACTCTTCCGAATCGCCATTTTACCAATCGAAAGCCTCTCATCCGACCATGCTAACAACTCTCGACACCCAAGGCTTTCTATACACAATAAAAATAAGGATCGGATCATTCAAATCCGACCCACCGTACAAAGAGTACTACTTAGAAATGGACACCGGCAGCTCCCTTGTATGGCTCCAGTGCGACGGCTGCAAACAGAACTCCTCCTCCTTTCGCCCTGTCCTCCGTAAAAACAAGCCCACTTACTACTACTGCGAGTATGGGGACGGATCATCCACCAAGGGCATGCTCGCCAGGGTAGACATTCCACCTCATATCAAACACCGGAAAGCTGTTCAAACTCAAAAACGTGAAATTCGGGTGTGGGTTGCAGAACGACATCCAGTATGGGGGGGTTTGAAAACAACAAGATTGCTGGAATCATGGGGCCAGCTCAAGTGGTAGAGGGGAGGGTGGGAAGGCTTTCCAAAGCTTGGTTGCTGCAGGGTGGGGGTTCGAATCCTGCCTTTCGCATGAATTTGGTCCCTTGCAAGCACAAGTTTAACAGTGAGCCCTCTCTATAAGCCACTTGAGGTACATCCTGCGATTTACCTCCTCCACCAATCCCCAGGGCATGGGTGGTGGGGCCCCTAATGGTGGGGTACACCATTGGATGGGAGGACCTCTCATTCTTGAAACAGATCAGCCCTAGTTACAAAGGCATGTTCTCCTACTTCCTGCCTGTCATCTCAGACAAAACACCCTCCACAATGCTGAGATTCGGACGGGATGTAGTCCACCACAAGAACCCTAAAACCACCCCACTCTACAGAAGGAATGGCACCAGCCCTTACTACTCGGCATCAGCATTAACTCCACCAGGCTTAAGACAAAGCCAGACATGTTTGCTTACAAGAATAGGACCAACAAGGGTGGGTGCATAGTCGACTCAGGAACGCCCTTCTCTCGAGTTATATCACCCGCATTCGACATCCTTAAAGAGGAGTTGAACAAGTACTTGTCGAGAACCATGAGGTTGAAGAAAGTGAGGAGGGATCCAAACCTCGAGTTGTGCTAGGAGAGGATCAAAACAGGGGGGTCTTACAAGAAACTGCCTGATGTGACCTTCCATTTGAGGGGTTCAAGAGCTGATTTTGTGATGGATGGTGAGGCTGCCGTGTTCGATGTGTATGGTCGAGGTCGTGAGTACTTTTGTTTGGCCATGGTTAGGGATGATGGGATTTCCATTATTGGAAGCATTCAGCAGACCAACCACAGGATCATTTATGATACCAAGAACAAGAAACTGGTTTTCCATCCTCAGGATTGTTCTATGAATCCCTAATTAGTTATACATCCTTATTCAATAACTAATTCTTAACATTTGAAAATCGAACCCTTATTTTATTTTCATTTTAAATTTATATAAATGGAGATAGAATATCTGAAACTTCAATGGCTTCTTATCTGCTGTTCTTTCTTAATTAAAGTTATAATGGATTTTCTTGTCATAATTGTCCACTTAAAGGTGAGTTTTTTAGACTGGTGGATTCCTATGTAGTTAAGTAGGAGTAGAATTTTATTTCTTGGGATAGAAAGAAAAAGACATGCTGATCTAGTGATATTTTTTATGATAAATGCAAATTATGCAGACATAAAATTTGTAATTCCTGATGAGCCATCAGATCAAACTATCAACAGAATCACTACTTTCTAAGTTGTGATTGCTTTCTTTACAAACTGCTTCCAACCAAGATCAAGTTAAATTCTAAGGATTAGGCTGTCATGAATTCACAATACAAACTTTGTATGGAAAAGACCAATTAATAACAAACTACCTTGTCAGCAGTGCTATAGCCTATAATACACATGAATTCAGTGTTCAAAGAGCAAATAGCAATGGCAAAACCACTAACATTACTGTCCCTCTTCCTCCCTGCAAGATTGATAGAATACTGTGTGGCCGACTCCAACGGCCTCACCGTAAAACTGATCCATCCACACTCTTCTGAATCACCATTTTACCTGTCAAAAGCCTCTCATCCTACCATGCAAACACCAATCGACACCCAAGAATTTCTATACACAGTAAAAATAGGGATCGGATCATTCAAATCCGACCCACCGTACAAAGAGTACTACCTAATAATGGACACAGGCAGCTCCCTTGTATGGCTCCAGTGCGACGGGTGCACCAAATGCTTCCCCCAATCAACTAAACCATTCCCCAAACAACTCCACCTCCTTTCGCCCTATCCTCGTTCAAAACAACTACACTTACTACAACATCGAGTATGGGGGCGGATCATCCACCAAGGGCATGCTCGCCAGGGAGACATTCCACCTCATATCAAACACCGGAAAGCTGTTCAAACTTGAAAACGTGAAATCCGGGTGTGGGTTGCAAAACGACATGCTGTATGGGAGGTTTAAAAACAACAAGATTGCTGGAATCATGGGGCTTGGATGGGAGGACTACTCATTGTTGAAACAGATCAGCCCTAGTTACAAAGGCATGTTCTCCTACTGCCTGCCTGTCATCTCAGACAAAACACGTTCCACACTGCTGAGATTCGGACAGGATGTAGTCCACCACAAGAACCCTAAAACCACCCCACTCTACACAAGGAATACGTGGATCTACTCGGCATCAGCATTAACTCCACCAGGCTTAAGATAAAGCCAGAGGTGTTTGCTTACAACGAAAGGACCAACAAGGGTGGGTGCATGATCGACTCAGGAACGCCCATCTCTCGGGTCATATCACCTGCATTCGACATCCTTAAACTGGAGTTGGACAAGTACTTGTCGAGATCCACGAGGTTGGAGAAAGTGCCGGGGTTATCGAATATGGAGTTGTGCTATAAGAGGAGCAAAAGGTGGGGGTCTTACAAGAAGCTGCCTGGTGTGACCTTCCATTTGAGGGGTTCGAGAGCAGATTTTGTGATGGATGGTGAGGCTGTATTCGATGTGTTTGGCCGACGTCGTGAGTACTTTTGTTTGGCCATGGCTAGGTATGATGGGATTTCCATTACTGGAAGCCATCAGCAGACCAACCATAAGATCATTTATGATATACCAAGAACAAGAAATTTGTTTTCCATCCCCAGGATTGTTCTAAGAATCCCTAATTAATTACACATCCTTATTCAATAATAGTTTTTAACATTTGAAAATCGAACCCTTATTTTATTTCATTATAAATTTATATAAATGGAGATAGAATATTTGAATCCTTCCTTAATGGCTTCTTTTCTGCTGATCTTTCTTAAAGTTAATATGGATTTTCTTGTCATAATTGTCCACTTAATACAGATAAAGTGAAATGAAACGGTAAAAAGTGTGAGTTTTTGAGACTGGGTGAATTCCTATGCAGACATAAAATTTGTAATTCCTTATGAGCCATCAGATCAAAACTATCAACAGAATCACTACTTTGTGATGCCTTCTTTACAAACTGCTTCCAATTCAAGATCAAGACAAATTCTAAGTTGTCAATAAGATCGATAACTATGAACCACATGATATCGAAAAGAAGACGAACCAAGTTCATCGTGTAAGAACCTTACAAAAAGCGGTGCACCTAAGTCTTGGACTGAGCAATATCTCTTGGTACTTTCATTCCAAACCCACGCTTGGCCCTTTCAATCCTATTCGGATACAATGCAGATCACGTGTTAAGGTCTGTCGAAACAATAATATCTTGCAGAAAATGTGATGAACTTACGTGGGTGCAAGTTTGCCTAGACCATCAAGTTCTTCACTGGTCTGCTCATCAACCACTTTTCCGCTTATCTCAATGATGTAACATCTGTTTTCTGTAATTGGGAGACCTCTGCTGACAAGCAAATCAAAATCTCTTTCGTGAAGTTCACGACCGTTGACGAAGACTCCAGTGTTTCCAGCAGCACAGTTCTTGGGCATAGGGTAATTGAATTCTTCAATATTTGGCTGCACAAAATCAACCACGTTATGGATGCATCCAAGCAAAATGATTAAATAAAATGTTTAATTATGAAAATCACCATAATTATGCCAAGACACGGATGCCCCATCACACCCCAAAATCCTGCCTTCTTATCATACCTTATCAGTTCAAATTTTTCAAAAAGATCCATTAGTTCAAATATTCAAACTGAGATGATTATATAAATGTACTACTACTCACCAGAATTCTCCGGGTTGAATTGGCCCGGCTAGCTTTTCAGCCTTCTTAACGACACGATCCGGTATTAAATGCCCATTTACATAAACTTGTGATCCACCAACTTCTACTCTGTGGTTAGGCCTTTTGAAGTCTCTAAAACTCTTTTTTATGAGCCCAGCTAAGAAAGAGTCGCCCCCTTTGTTAGCTTTCGGGGGATCTTCTCTAGTCGCTTCGACAGAGTCCTGAGATATATTGCTATTCGAATAAGCATTCACGGACACATCTGTCTCAGTTGCCACTGTTCCATCTCTTCCATAATTCTGTTTAGAAGTAATCCTGTCGAGAGTACCCTTCTCCAACTCAGGTCTTTTACTTTTGTTACATTTATCAAATCGAGTAACCACCGTATTCCCTGGAGAATGATCAGATAAAGAATTGTCTTCCTCTAGTGGCAACTCCGGAGTTGGAGAATCATGTTTTCTAGATAATATGTTCTCTGGGCTGTGCTCATCCTCAGAGAAACTTGATGTTGAAGAAAGAGGGTCAATTTGCTTCTCAGGCATGCCAGAATTTGACTTCTTATCAGTAGGACAAAGCTTGTGATCGAAGTCATCATATTCATATGAGCAAGCTTTCATGTTGCCATAGCTTGAACCATCATTCCAATATCTCACATTATCGTCCACCATCACACCAGAAACCTCGTCGATCTCAGTTGGCAGTTGATCGACATCTGCAGAGACAGACGAAAGTAATCCCTTGTTCCCAAGTTCAAACAAGATAATCGAAGAACAGGCACCGCATTTCATCTTCCGATGATCTTTTACCATCGAAATGTGTCTCCTAGGAATTTTCAGTAACTCAAAGCAATTGCTGCATGTTATAAAAGGAGCACCACCTCCAATGGGGTAACTCACTCGTCCGCCCCTATGAGCTACCACCAGCTTTCGTGGGCGATGGTAATTGTAGCCATCGATCTCAGAATCCAGCTCACCTGAATTCATTGTTAGGGACTGTCGAGACTGCAACTGGTGCAAATTCGACCCATTGACCTGTGGTCGATGAAGAGAAGGCTTCAGATGCTGATGAAAGGTGGGATTAGAAGGTTCGATTTGGGACCTTCGGTTATGTAAGCTTTGGGGATCAACCCTAGGAGGCATATACCAATTCCTATCACAGCAGTGCACACAGGAGCATGCGGGTTGATGAAAAAAGTTTCCATGCCTGTGAAGCATGAAATGATCATGATTGACATCACCATAGTAGCCAGGAAACTGTTCATGAAACGGCTGTTGCATGTATCGAGTCTGGGGCTGACGATGATTCCTCTGAAGAAATTCTGGTTTATACGCATTAGGATGAGGCGGGTGATCATGTTGGTATCCTCTATGAGAATACGAATCTGGCAATCTCGAACCATATCTATCAGAGTAAGTAACATATCCAGATGGATGACCAAAATATGGGGGCAATATATCATCTGGAGAAAGTGGCTGCCTGTTTACACCATGGGAACTAATCAAGCCTTCTTGAGCATGAGGAGGATGAAGTCTACCATAAGGGTCAGGTGAAGTTACAGATGGGATCCGTTGATCGATAGCAATTTTCTCCTTGGGGTTCTCTGCCACATCACAGGACTTGGCAATTTGATCTTTCAACTCTTCAAGTTTCCTAAGGAGCTCAGCTCGACCTTTCTCTAAATGCCCGATTCTATCAAGGCCCTCCAAATTGTGACCTCGATACCTACTCCTCTCGTAATAAGAATTCATGCCATGACCAGACTGCCCCTCGTTAAAATGATCAGACCTCACTTGTGAAAAAACAGGTCTTGATGGCCCAGAAACTGACCCATTGCTTTTCACGACCCACTGGTCCGTAACCTGCCTCATCTTTGATGAATCCATTGGAGACCTGATGTCTTTGGCATCATGATTTACATATTCGGGACCATCTACGTTTGAGCCACGACCTCTAACCTGATTTCTGTTATGGATCAAACCTTGGGTGTATGACCTATATTCATCATCAGAGCTATCCACACTTCTGATCCTCTCTTTCCCTCTCCTAGTTACATCAGAAGATCCAGCAGGTGCCTCCCCATTTTCAGGTGGTGATGTGGAACTCAGATTTGAAGCCAATCCTTCACTCTGGATTCTCTCTACTCCATCATCCTCAACACTGTCCATGTCAACCTTGTCCGAAACTTTTACTTTACCAATTTCTTCAGAAACTCCTCCAACCTTTACATCATCAGATGTCTCCAACAACCCATCTTCCAGAATCACCTTCTTTTTAGCTGTATTAATTGAAATTAAAAAACCACAAGTTAATTACAGGTATTTCAGTTTTGCTAGCTGAGGAAAATAAGTTACATCATTACTACAACATATCTATACATGAACAATTCCCACATATAAATTCTTCAATCATTTTTTAATATCATTTGAGAAATTAACATGAGTAACCCCATCTAAACAACATACACGCAAGTTATCAAATACCATGTGGTAATGAAAAACACAGAACTCAAAATTTGCCCAGAGTAACAAATCTTAACTTTATAAGGCAACTACATAGCATTTATAATTCAATATTCCTAAAAACCATGCTATAGTATTAGTAGGTCTAGAAACCTATATTCCAATCAGTGGCTCAGCTGCTCAATACCCTTCTGACAGAGAATTTCACTTATTTAGAGAAAACATATTTTTTTATAATTACAAAATTCAGATAGAAAACCCACAAGAATACACAAACAGTACGAAACTGTACCTTCCAAAACCGCACCACAGCCTCCACACTTGTAGAGAGAGTAATCAGGAAACTCAGGAAGCAAATTTTCACACTTAGGGCAACGAACCAATCGCACGTTTGAAGTCTCTGCCATTCCAATCCCTGCTTCTAATTTTCTTTCTTTGATTCTGTTCCTAAGCTTAACAATCTTTAGCAAGAAAAAAAATATATTATAATAAGCTATGTTGTATACTGTGTTTGCAAAGACCAAGAAATGGTCGTCTTAGATGATTTCAATAAGTTATCAATAGTATTCTGTCAACTTCAAAAATCTCACTAATTCCCATCCCCCAACCAACCTGAAAAGGAAATCAACCCACCAAACAGAGATTTCTCAATTTCTATCAGAGAGAAAAGAAAATGTTGGGTAAAAGAAAAGGGCAGGAAACAGTAATTCACAATTAAGCCGTGGGAAACAGTAGTGCAAACACTAGATCTTGACTTTAAAGTTGTGTAACTAAACTCTAAACAACATGGGACGCGAGGGACAGCGAAAATCTAAGAAGAAGCGAACAAAAAACAACAGACTTGGAACTACAAAAGAACTGGGACAGCATTGTCTGTTTTCAGGGCTGATTACAAAGATGGACACTTTACACAAGCAAATAAACAAATAAAATAACACAAGGAACAAATTAAATTGTAAAGAAAAAATAAAAGCTGAGGTTTTGGGTTTTTCAAGAAAAGGAGATGCTTGGATTTGGAGGGAAAGGATGAGAGATGATAACGACGCGATTCCCGACATCTTTCACTTTTTTGTAAGAATTCTTGATTGCATTCAGGTAAGGCAGTAATTTATTTGCAGAGACCGGCTAAACGGCGTCGTTATGCTTTGTCTAAAGTTGCACCTTTGATTAAAGTAAAAGCGAAAATGCAAAATACGAATATCTCCTTTCTTTTTTTACCAAAATGCCCCTCTATTTTTCTTTTTTCTTTTTTATTTATGAGATGAGATATGATTTGTTTATAATGAGTATGATTTTAATTTGATTATTTTAGCGAATATGATTGTAATGATTGTGGCAGGATACAACCTTACATGATACTCACATTTATGTTTGGTAAAGGTATGCTCTTAAAACCAAATTAAAATACTACATCAACTTGATATTATATACTTATACTTGCATTAAAATAAATTAGTTAAGAGTTAAGACATTCTCATCAAATCTCTAAAATGATAGAAACAATCAGTAGTGAATCTTTTCTTTGACATTTTAGTGAATATATGAATATTAATTTCATGCAATTAAATCACATGAAATGATGAAATGATAAAGTATGCACAATTATGTTTAAATTTAATTTATTAAAAAGTTATAACTCTCACATTGAAGTTTGAAACCTAAGCAATCTTGAATTTTTCAAGAAATTGTGGAACCAAGTTTGGAGCTCACTTACATTCATTAAGATGCTAATTTGAATCTGAATTAAAGTACCAACTTAAACACTTTTTCTTAATTTAAAAAAAATAAATAAATAGACACTGCAAGTCTGCAAGCGACCACCACTTGGACTAATGGGCCTACATTTTTGTGTGTGTAAAGTTTTTGGGGCCTAAATCTTTGCTTTAATGGGCCTCAGAATGAGACGGGCTGAGTCTCTTTCGAGATGTTATTATGGCCCATGGGTTTTAAGTTTATAATTTTTGTAGATTAGAATTGAAAATAAAGATATAAAAAAATTAAAACCTTTTCAGTACAAATAAATTCTTACATTAAAAATAATTCAAACTTTATTACTAAAAAAATAACTACAAATATAAAATATAATAACAGTTACAATTCACAATTTTAAACTTAATTAACTCAAAAAAGAAGAAGAGTTAGAACCCAGTTTCGATTTTTTATGAACCGTAACATATCCAAATTTTAATGCCAAATAACTTCTTTTTAAGGCAAATGTGATACCATCAAAATGATTTTCGAATTAATGAAAAATCAATGCACACACATGGGTGTATATGTTCATTTAGATATACTGCATATCAACTTTTACATTTTGGGTGTATTTGAATATCAATTCACATTGTAGATCTAAATCATTACATTATAATATAATAATTATTATACACTCTTGGATTAATTAAGAAATAAAATTAATACCTATCTGGCTATCCATTACAATCTAAAATATCTATAAGTCTTAGGTAGGGTGTAACGTAGAATCACATTTATTGATAGTTTATATTAATAACTCTAATTTATATAATCGCTAATGTAAATTGATTATTAATTTTGAGGACAAATTAATGTGTTCAATCTTTTCAAATGAAAATAAATCTGGGACTATTGGTTTTTATAAGTTTGAGAGATATTCTTATATAGGTTCACATGCATTATATATATAACTGTAATACATGCATGCACATATTTAATTATTTATAATATCGTTGCCCTAATCTTTATAAGTGGGGCCAGATTACGAGAATTATAAATTAATTCAACAACATAATGTGATATGTTTGTAAGGTTGAGTGCCTTATTGTTAGACTTCTTCATCAATGCACTTTCCTTTTTGTGAAGATGATTTATATATGTAATAATCTCTTCGTCCAATGTTAGTAGATACATTTTTTTTACACGGACATTAAGAATGCGTATTTTATTGGAGTTTCAGCCTAATTTTTAAGGGTATATATAATGGTTATTTTTTTGTTATTTAAGGTTTGTGACTAATTTATGTGTCAATTTTTTAAGTATAAATTATTCATTTGTGTAATAACTTTTTATTATTTTATAAAATGTGTCAATTTCTATAGGACTACTAAAAAATATATCAACTTTTGGATTCGTTGTACAAAACTTAAATAAAAATGATAATAATATTTAAATACAGAATCACAAAATATTCTATTAGTATAATTATATTATAGCTCTTGTGATTCAGTTTATTATTACTGTGGAGTTATAGACCTTGCATGGCTGCATGTAATTAGTATATCATGTAGGATGACTTGTTATCTATTGATTGGTCAAAAAACATGAATGAATTAGCATGAACACGTGGCTGGAAATGCAAGGTAGAAGTAACAAAGGCATGTGGAGCAGGTTTGAAGCATTAGTGAGCATCTGACTTTGAAGGCAGTTGTAGGCTGTTATATGGATCAAAAGTAACCATCTATCAGCTGGATATTGCAGTTGGGATAGCAGGCTTGCTATTGGTAAATAGAAACAGTGGGATAGAGTTAGTTAAAGGCTCCAAATCAGTTTAGGAAATCAACTGCTCACTTAGTCCTATAAGTTGGAGTATTCACTCATGTGATCATTAGGATTCAGAGTTTTCATCATCTAGTTGGTGTGCGTTTTTGCTCTGTAATCTCTCATGAATAAAGAACACTTTTCCTCTCCCGTGGATGTAGATCTTACGATCGAACCACGTTAAATCTCTTTGCGTTTGATTTATTTTCTTCAAGTTTTAGCTTATCGTTTATCTAGTTTCACACATCCGTTCGTACTCAATCTTGATATCGTTTGGGCTTCAAATCATGACAAATGGCGCCGTCTGTAGGAAAGAAGCAAAATGGGAAAAGAAGCAGAGCAGCGAGAGGAAGAAGAACACGGGTAGATGAAGATGATTAAGGCAGATGGGCGTATCTTGCGAATCAGCGAGATGAAGAAGAAAAGAATCCTTCAGGTTGCAGTTCGGTGGAAGAACCAGGAAGAAGGCGGACGGAGAGTCTGATGATCGACGGTAAGGCAGGAAGTGGATGGGATCGGCGACGGGAAACGACTTTCAGGGGTAAACCAGTGTGACCATCTGTTTCCGGTGAGAAGGTTGGGCCACGATTTCCGATGAGATTCTTGGTTCTTGGTAGAGATCTCAGATTCGGAGCAAAGGGATTGAGAGAGTTCCTTCCCGGGAAGGAAGCGTGTCGCGGCGTTCTGTAGATTTGAACGGCGGTAGAGCTAGTTCTAGGCGAGCAACCGGGCGATGGTACTCCGGTGGGTTTCTCGAATATCAAAGAAAGTAAGTTCTAGAACGGTGCGTAGATTAACAACAGAATCAGGCGTAATTTGTGGTGACCAAGAGCAAGGGGTTCTGACATAAGGGATTCTTGAACACCGGTGGTCCAGTAGCGATGGATTTCTAGCGTGCTCGACAGACGGTGATCTTGGGCGACTCCAGAGTCCAAATGCAGGATTTCCAATGAGGAAAGGGAGCAGCAGAAGCCAAGCGATTGAAATGGGATCGACGGCTGGAAACACCAGGAGGTTCGGCGAAACTGGGTGGCGCTGAGGAAGGCATCAGCGATTTTCCGGCGAGCAAAGTGGTTCAACTCCAGCAATTATTCAAAATTGCAGCCAAGTAATGGGTAGCGATTTTTTCTCCGGAGAGAGGATTAAACTTCTGTCGGGTTATTCGCGATTCCAGCAGTTTCCGATAATAAGCAGTGGGTCTCCGGTGGAGATGGTGATCGTCTGAAGCGGCTGGCCAGTAAGAAATGGTATACTGGAATGGCTATTTTGGTTTCAATACTCAGTAATGGCAATCTAGTAGGCAGCCGACGATCTCGATTACGGCACGTCGGGATTGCAAGAATCTCTTCCAGCAAGGAGAATTTGAATTAATTCTGTGGCCAAGGTTTTCATACAGAAGAAGCGGGATTGTTCATAGATAAAGGACAATTTCCATTGATGAGCAATAGGTTATCTGTGAAGATGGTGGAGTCAGAAATGGCTTGAGGGTTCACTACAGTTCGAAGAACCAAATCAGTGAGAGGTAGTATGCTAGCATTGTTTAAGGGATGCATCAATAGCATGGGACTCCCCTGAAGGTGGAGTTTGATTATCAGGACATGGGTTTCCATAGAGGTGAAATAAGTTTTTCAACAGCTTAGATTTTTCACAAAGACAAGTCAGCTCAACAAGGTTTGTGGAATGGAATTTTTCTGTACTGATTAGTGACATGAGAAGCGATGGATTCTACGGGAAGCTAGGAGATGTGGTCACTTGGACTCGGTGGCGTTATTATCGGTAAAGAGTGACGTGGTATTAACCGGCAAGTGGGAGAAAGCATCGGGAATCCTAGTGAGTTATAATCAACTTCAAGAGGCGACACATTCAGTAGGAAAAGGATCCGGACAGACCTATTGTAGCTTGATGGAAGATGGAGGTAATTACTCAATGTAGAGCAATGGTAAAACATTGTTGCTCAAGGTGGAGCAGTGAAGGAGAGTTAGAGGTTTGTTCTTATTACTTGCAAGGTCTAAGGTGGAGAATTGTGGAGTTATAGACCTTGCATGGCTGCATGTAATTAGTATATCATGTAGGATGACTTGTTATCTATTGATTGGTCGAAAAACATGAATGAATTAGCATGAACACGTGGCTGGAAATGCAAGGTAGAAGTAACAAAGGCATGTGGAGCAGGTTTGAAGCATTGTGAGCAGCTGACTTTGGAGGCAGTTGTAGGCTATTATATGGATCAAAAGTAATCATCTATCAGCTGGATATTGCAGTTGGGATAGCAGGCTTGCTATTGGTAAATAGAAACAGTGGGATAGAGTTAGTTAAAGGCTCCAAATCAGTTTAGGAAATCAACTGCTCACTTAGTCCTATAAGTTGGAGTATTCACTCATGTGATCATTAGGATTCAGAGTTTTCATCATCTAGTTGGTGTGCGTTTTTGCTCTGTAATCTCTCATGAATAAAGAACACTTTTCCTCTCCCTTGGATGTAGATCTTACGATCGAACCACGTTAAATCTCTTTGCGTTTGATTTCTTTTCTTCAAGTTTTAGCTTATCGTTTATCTAGTTTCACACATCCGTTCGTACTCAATCTTGATATCGGTTGGGCTTCAAATCACAACAATTACACATAAAGATAAGCAGTAAGAGATTTAATTATTATTTAAAAAAAAAAGAATTTAATCAAACGGGAATGTTTACGTAAATTCTTTAAAAGAAAAAAAAATTCTTAACTATTTTTTTAATTAATTATGAATTTAAAAGTTAAGTATACCATAAATCCCAAATTAGAAGAATAAAATATTAGAGTAATTAAAATTACAACAACTATACCTAAAATTTAAAAAATTATATTAAGCTTAAAAAAATTTAAAACATAATATAAATGAAACATAAATCATTCACATGTTGTATAAAAGTTTTTGCCAAAAAAAATACTAAAAATGTTGAGCGTTGAGTAGGCTATAGGCTGTAATAAATTTAACATTATGGGCAAAATCGATCTACATCACCAACAAATCACATTAACTAATGATTACCAAATTCATTGTCTTACAACGCAAAACGCTTCATAACCACAAAAATTTAACCCTAATTTATTAATATTTAATTATGTAATTAAATGATTGATCGCAATCATTATATTAATTAAAAATATATATTCAAATAGTTATATATATTGTTTTATTTTCTAATTATAGCTAGGGAATTACAATTTCCATGAGTATATTCCTTTATTGACATTCATTTTAAAAGATATAGATAATATGACATAAAACACTAGAATTAATATAACTAATATTGTAAAGACGGTATACTATATAATAAAACGAAATACAGTATTTAAATTTTGGCAATTGCCTATTTGCTCTTCTTTCATTTATTTATTTATTTATATAATACAAATGATGATATAATTATCCTAACTCATTATACACTTTTAAGTTGGTAGAATTAATTTGTTTCAAACACGTCATCTTGTTTTGTCAATATGATTAAATATCGATGACAAAGTTGCACTGAAATGACTAAATCATTGCTATATTAACATTTTGAAAAATTAAATTCTCATCATTATAACAACAAAATGATGAATTTTATTACTCCTTCCATCCCGGGTATTTTCATCTATTTGGATGGGTACGGAGATTAAGACGTGTTATTTTTTTAATATATAATGTTAGAAAAAGTAGGGATAAATTAGTAGTAATTTAAAAAGAAAAAGTAAACAAAGTTGTTGAAAATGATTAATAAAATATAAAAAAATTATTAAAATTATTAAAATTGTAAAAAGTATTTAATAAAATATTATGTATTTTTAATTTTAATAGAATACATAAAAATAAGTGGTACAGTCAAAAATGAAAAGCGAGTAAAATCGGATGGGGTATTATTTTAAAGTTGGTGTAACGAAAGTGGATACAGTGTACGAATAAAAGCTATATTAATTAATTATTAATTATTAAAAGCAAAGCTAAGCCGTGTAAAAGTGGAATCAGTTTAAAAGGAAATAAAAAGAATCGCAACGGAAGTGGGTCCGCCTAATTTTTGTTGCATTTAGAACCGTTCATTTTTACGCCGATAAATCTTGGCCGTTGATTCACTCCCTTCATTTCTTTCTTTCATTTCTTCTACGGAATCAATCCGCTGAGTCGCACTATAAATCCGCCTTACATTTATTTTTTAAAATATTGTGTAGTTCTTTTTTTTAATATTAAGTATTTGTTTTATTTTTAAGTTTACAATTCTTTAACAAGTAGTAATCTTTTGGGAAAAAAACATCTTGATTAAGTATTTAAATTCAGTAAATACTTCGGTGATACGAATATGAAAATATTTGTAATAAAAGTGATAGTTGATTGATGAAAAGTAATTTTTAATAAAAAAATATATTTAAAACAATCTCACCGTAAGAATAATGCTTCCTTTTAAAGCACATGGTTCCATGTTTCATTTGTATCATCCCATATTTCACTAATTGTACTATTAACATGTTACATGTGAAAAAAAATCATACAAGTTATTATAAAATAGAAATAAAAACGAAAATCTAAACTGGAGTTACCCCTAATAGCATTTGACTATTTGAGCTTTTATTTTTATTTTTTTGTTTTGAAAACAATGAGAAATAAGTAACATTAAACGATGGAGTAGAATTATATTTTTGCGAGAAGTAGATTGCGTAAATCAAATATCATAATAGAGTACGACTTATTTTACAGTCTAATAATAGTTTATGTTTATTATATTTTAAAAAGATTTAATATTTATGTTTAAAGTTAATTATATTTTCAAGGGTTTATATATACCCCCAATTCACATGAGATTATCTCCCTAATGAAAACCATACCATACCATACCGATTGAAAATACTTGAGTAAAAAAAAACTTATATAATGAGTTAATATTTGGAGTATATTTAATTCGAGTATTCGATCTATATCAGAATTCGTGTATTACATTTCACAAATTCCCAGAGATTTTTTGTTGGATTGAGTTAAATTAGACATAAATGAGATTAAATTTGATGTATGCCAGCTAGATTAAGATAAAAGCTTTCCAGTTCAACTCTATCTAATTATTGTACTACACTAGCAATATATATCATGAAACTGTAATCAATAATTCTAATAATTTCAAGAACCACTTGTCATGTTTAGACACCTCAAACCCTAATTAATCTTAAAACTCCAAACAACCCATAATTACTAAATTGATTAACCCCCACCCCACCTCACCCCATCCCATCCCAACCCCATACTCCTAGCTATCTACTTTTTTGAGGGCTATATAAATCTCAACAAAATTCAGAGTTATTATCTCATCATATCTATCAAGGCCAAACTTGAAGAATTTGTAAACCAAGAACTTCACTATAAATAAAGAATGGCAATTTTCTCCACACCCAACTTGGCCTTTGCTTTTGGCATTCTTGGTAATTTATTTTCAGTAAAAGTTTAAATCATTTTACTATAATTTCTTCCCCCTAACTATCATTTCATTTTTTATTTTTTATTTTTTTTGAAGGTAACATAGTGTCGTTCTTGGTTTACTTGGCACCAGTGTATGAAACTGATCTTTTCCTTTATTTATTTATTTATTTATTTATTTTAAATCTAATTTTGCATGTAAGAAATAATAATTTTTTTTTTTTAAAAAAAATTGTTATTGCAGGCCAACCTTTTACAGGATATGCAAGAAAAAATCGACAGAGGGTTTCCAATCGATCCCTTATTCAGTTGCATTATTCAGTGCAATGTTATATTTATATTATGCATTTCTTAAGAAAAATGTGATCATGCTTTTCACTATCAACTTTGTGGGATGCGCCATCGAAATTGCTTATCTTGCAATTTACATTCTTTATGCTACCAAAGAATCCAAAGTTAGTATATTTACATAACTTATGTTTAATTTCTTTAAAGTTTAATGATCATATTATTTTGTTACTTAATTACTAATCTTTGCAGGTTTTTACCACCAAGCTCATCCTCTTATTCAACGTGTCTTTACTCGGTTTTATTGTATCCGGTACGTTTTATTGTTCGCATGGTCATCAACGAGTCACCATCGTTGGTTGGATCTGCGCCGCCTTCTCTGTCTCCGTTTTCGCTGCTCCTCTCACCATTATGGTAACATATATGTCAACGTGACATATTAGTAAAAAAAAAAATTACTATATTTAATTATTTACATTTGTATGTTTTTTATGTTATGTGTAGAAAAAAGTTATACGTACGAAGAGTGTTGAGTTCATGCCTTTCACACTGTCTCTCTTCCTCACAATATGTGCTGTTGTTTGGTTCTTCTATGGCTTTCTCATCAAGGACTACTTCATTGCAGTAAGTACATTATTATTATTTTACGTTTCGTTTTTTCTAATTTTATTTATTCATTTATTTTATATATTTCAGATGCCTAATATTCTCGGGTTTTCGTTTGGAATCGCACAAATGATATTGTACATGGTGTACAAGGACAAGAAAAGTAGTCCAAAGCAACAAATTCAACGAACTGAGACTAGGGTTCACGATATCAATCATGTAACCATTGAAATTGCTTGATTAATTATTAATTTCTTGTTTTATTATTTTTATGAGATTGTTATAAAGAAAGAAAAAAAGTGTTTGTAGATAGATACGTGAGAGAAATAAATATGTTGGTTATAAATTACTTGTAATAATGCATCATATGTTACGAAAGAATGTCATGTTTAAAGATTTGGTTCGTGTGTTGGCAGACGTTACAATATATATTTGGTGGTATGAAATCTTACGTACACATGACCTAATTTAATGGTAAGTAGTTTGTTTTCTAAGTGGGGTTTTGCATCTTGTTTATATCTTATATAGTATGAATATTATTTAATTTAATTTAATTTATATTTGAAAATTTTGAATAAAATAGATTGTGGGTGGTCACTCTTTCCCTATAGGAGTACGTATTGACCTCACACCTCACTCCACAACATATAAATGTATGTATACACACTTTTTCAAATTTGGAATTAATTATACATATGTATTTTACCCTTTCCTAAATATAGATTGTCGTTATTAATGTTTTTCTATTCATTTTCAAATGGAAATTCGTAATCATCCAGATGATTATAATTAATCACAAATCCGTTGTTATATCACCAATTGATTAAACTGAGGTGCAGTTTGAAATTGTCTTACGGGAAAACTTCTATGAAACGGATAAATAGGAATAAAATGTATTACTTGAATTAATGAAAAGTGATAGTGATACAGTAGATTATTTCATGAACAATTCGTATTATAAAAGTGATAATATTTTAAATAAAAAGTATTAGTATTTTTAAAAAAAAAAACTGATAACTAATTTAAAACACTAAAAAAAATCAAACGTGAGACGTTCACATACAAATCTTGCACAATAATATATATGTTGTCCCTTTCGATATCGATCTTTGCAGGTTATATTATTATTGCCACAATTAAAATTAATTTTCTTATTAAAAATTATTTTTATTATCAGAGCTTGTTTATATAAGCTCAATTAGATAGGTACATACTATTTCTTAAACATGAGTTAGAAAGAAAGAGAATATTTATGCTGTAATAAAATACAAAATTTAAGAGTTGAAATTAAAGATTATGACTAAAATACGACATGAAACAAATAATTATTACATAAATCACTGTACGGAAAGAAAAAAAATCTGATAATAAAAATGAAATTCTAATTTGATATGAATCATGAGACTATAGATAACTTTTATATGAAAAAGCAATGAGAGAATCATTTATGTTGAAATATAACATTACAATATTGTAGGTAAAATTTGGACCAGCAAACAGAAAAGGTAGTCCCAATAGCTTTAAATATATGAAACAGAAAAGGGGTTTGAGAAATATGGTCCAGAATACGTTTTCAATCTGATTTTCCTCATAAAGAAAAGATAAAGAAATTATAGCAACTAATTCACCCATCAATTTCTTCCTTATTTTTCCAGTTTCATGAAAATTTCATTAATAACAATGATTTCCAATTTCATCCATTATTCATTTTATCCCATAATTTCAAATATCATTATCATATACTCCATATTTATGTGTAGAGATAAATGTAAAAGTTTGATGACATTGAAATATTTAATAATGTATAAAATTGAGGGCTCACACCAGTCGCCGCGTCGCGTATAGATCTAACTCGCTGCAAATTAATAATTAATCATAATGTGGAAATATTGTTATTAATAAGCTCTTATAAGAAAATGTTTGATTGTAAAATAAAAGTACCTACTATAAAAATTTGATAATTATTACTAGAAAAGGATTAAAGTAAATAATGAAGAGTTGGTTTGTTATGTCCAGCTACACATCTGAAAGGGTACAACATTTTTTTTCTAGGTTGTATACACTTTATTTAATTAATAAAGATATAATTTTTTCATTGAAAATATCGGTTGAAATATTAATAGTATAAATGTTTGACTAAAAAAATCAAAAAGTAAAGGATACACATTTTTATACTAAATGATATACAATTTAATATTAAAGGGTATAACGTTCGAAAAATACAAGATTTGGTGGCACGATGTCCTGGAGCACGCAAGTTTTAGCCAATAATAAATTCTTGTTTACATCTTAAATAATGAATTCTTATATCGAGGAGTTAATGGTAAATTTAATTGGAAAGAGAAGTACGATTATTTTGGATACCGACGGCCCAACGTATTCCAACGAGTTTTATAATTTTACTCAAGGCCTGGCCCATTTTTTGGACTACAACTTATTGGGCTAGTTTATAGGAAGGCCTAAATAATAAATAAGAGTGATGGGAGCTGCAGCCAAGTTGTTCTGTACGAACCCAATTTCTCCTTCCTATTACTTTAATTAGGGTTTGCTTCTTCAATTAGGGTTCCGTAAACTGAATCAATTTCATAGAAATGAAGAAAGTCGAGGGAATTTCCGAGCGCCACGAGGATAAAGATAGGAAAATGGGAGGAGCGGACTCGATCAAGAACAAGAAGAAGTTTAAAAAGAACATACAAAGATTGGGAGGCAGAGGTGGTTTATCACTGGAAGCATTCGCAAATGCTAAAAGAAGGAACGATAATTACAACCCTTCCTTGATCAGTAAGTTTCTCAACTCTCTTTCTGATGTAGTAAATTTTAAATTTTGTTTGCTCTTTGGCATGAATTAGACAGCAACTTGGAAGCTGAGTTTCTAATAAGTGAACAGAATCGTGTGATTAGATTTTATTCGACGAAGCATTTCCATGTTTCATTTGATCAATTTTCGGAGTTCTTAGTATTATTTTGCCCTAATTGTGGAGTGGAAAAAGAAGATAGGTTTAAATGCTGAATTTGAGTTAAGCGCTTTAGTAAATTTGTCGAACATCTGCATTGATGATCACAGTAATGAATACTTCCTTAATTTAGTTATATTTTTTTAACGCAATATTAGTAGTAGTATCATGTGGTCAATGCGTGTTGCTTTCTGCTTTGGGTGTTAAATTTTTATCAGAATAAGAGAGTCTTCACTTTGAATTCAATTGAAATGGTCAGTGGTTGAGGAAGCTGTAGTGACTTTGTTAGACTGCTGATTGAGCTGGTAGAAAGTATGAGTGATCATATAACACTTAGTGCAATGAGATGATTGCTTGATGCAGTGAGAGATCCATGCCCACTAGCAATGTGATCTGAAAGAAGATGAGCATTTATTGAAATTTTGGTCATTGATTAGTTGTGTATGTTCTTCTTGGTAATCAATTTGAACCCGGAATAGATCTGGTACTGAATGAATCTTCAACTATCTGGCGTGAACAGTTCTGTTTTGTCTATCATTCAGTTATTATGCATCTTCTGTTGATGAAAATTTAGATTTGGGTAGCCTTCTTGAAGTTACACTTATGTGTAGATTTGTTTATACACATATGATGGTGTTCTGTTTCTTGTAATAATCAACTGTATGCTAACCTGTTAGTTTGTCATTCGCAGAAAAGCAAAGAGAATTCTATAAAAATGCCAAATACATTCGGAAATATAAGAAGTCAATAAACCCACAAGATCACCCGAGAATTCCTTCCACTTCAAAATGGCCTTCAGAGGTGTTATTCTCGATTCAATTTATGATCTTTCTTTATCTTGTTTCTTTGAGCTCATCTTTGTGATATGATTGGTGGAGTTTATTACACCAATCCTTCTACTTGCTTGTCTAATTTTCATATTTCTGAGTTCACAAGAGCTTAATTTGCAGTTTTGGATTTAGCAGTGTGAAACTAAAACAGATGAAGGTGATCGTATCGATCGGAAGAAAAAAAGCAAGAAGAATGCAGGAAGTCTTCAGGAGTTGTACGAGAAGAAACGGGAGGAGGCAGAAAAGGCTAGAGAGGAGAAAGAAGCGATGATTCAGGAGAAGAATGAACAGAGGGAGAGAGCTGAAGCAAGAAGGAAAGATTTGAAGGGGAAAATGTTTAAGAAGACGAGGTCTGGCCAACCTGTAATGAAATACAGAATCGAACATCTTTTGGAAACAATTCAAGGTTCAACAATTTAGTTTATACATGTATAATCTAACTTTGATCTTTGAACGTTGTCGTTTTACTGCTGAACTACAAATCTTTGGGTGATGAAATGTTGTTTCCTTCTACTTATGTGCAAATTTTCTTTAGTTATAAACAATAATTAAAAATAATCTTTGTGAATTATATAGAAATTGTGATGTATCCTTCTGAAAGTTCCTAAAAATCATGAAGACGACAAATAATTAACAAATATTCTTGATTAAGTGAAAACGCACGAGTCCACTTTGTGAACAAGTAAAGAGAGAGAGAGAATAAATTAGGTTTTATGATGATTAGATGGGCTACGGTGTCGTTTGTAAAGCAGAGAAGTCATATGCAGAAATTAGGTTCCTTGATGATTAGATGGGCTACGCTATCCTAAGTAAACAATCAAAAGTCTGTAGGGCCCATCATATGTTATTGTCCACAAATTAAATGGAAATGGAAATGAAAAAAAGTAAAGATTCAGACATTAATAACTCCAGCCCTAGTTTCTGATCCATATTTGACTTGTTTGGACAATATAATTACAGATCTAAGGAATCACGTTTTGTCAGAAATCAAATTGAACTGTGAAATTATATGCGTGACTTTTCCTTAATCTATTTTCCTCATGTTTGTGTAGTAGCATTCATATCAGCCCTAAAGTACAACGCAATAATGCATGCATTTGTACAATCTCATCAAAATAAGAGACCTACATTTATTCTGCGAATACACAAAGTAGATTCCTTTAAAGAATATATTCCACTTTACCATTTATTTTTAATTTTTTTTAATTAAATACTCAACTTTTCAAACAAAATATATCTCGAGAATGGGATCATAGATACTAACCTGGATCCTCTACTTCTCTGGAGCACTTTATTTTAATACAAGTATTATGCTCTTAGGAGTAATTATTTTGTGAATGAGTTTAGAAAGTAATAATGAATAAAACACACATATATAGAAAATAAATTAAAGAGAATAATAAGGCAATGAAGTGTTTGTTCACAAGAATAGTCATCAAAAATGTATGAGCCCCACTTCTCAGATGTCAGCATTTCCTTTTACTTTTCCTCTTTCTCTCCCTCTTGTGGGGCGTTTGTGTATTGTTGCTATCTCTCCCCATTTATGATTTGTCATTATTTCATCTAGTTTCTTCTTTTTCCATCTCTTTTTACATTATTTGCTTTTCTTTTTTGTTGCCATATGTTTCTAATTCTCCCTCACAAAAAAAAAAAAATTAGGAATTTTCTTGGTTGCCTCCTTTTCAGTAGGAATTCAAAGTGGAAGTGAAAGAAGTGGAATAAGATCCACAATTTCTAGATCATGTATAATCAAATGGGCATACTATAAAACTAACAATAAATAAATGAAGAAGTGGAGAAAATGAAAGCAGAGATTGAAGGAAATTTATTTCCAAGATATGAGGGTGAGCAAAGTTATAAAATATGAATACAAGTCAATGGTTTAAACAAATACAATATAAATGAGTGGCCTGGCCTAAAGATTGCACGAGTCTGCACTTACTTAGTATACATAATTACTAGGAAAAAAAACAAATAACAAATAATTCGATGATACATGTAATCACGATTTGCATCTTTATTTGTAATGGATTGCATTGAAGTGTAAATGAGCTCAAGCATGGATGGCAAACGTCCTTCACTTCCATCGCCACTGCAATCACATAAAACCATTGCGGAAATTAAACTACAATGTTTAGCGTGTACCTTACAAGCATCTCAACGACGCTTCATCGTCCATAGTCCATACGAAATCGGGCATGTCGACCCTTCGTCCTGCCACCGTGCGGTAGATGTAGAGCCTCTCCACAGGGCAATCGTCGGGCCTTGATTCCGGGGGGCCTCTCTCGTCTATAACTTCCACGTTGAGCCTCTGCATCTTTCGAGCAAGTAGCTTACACGCTCCGAAACTCACGGAGCAAGTAGACATCCAAAGGGATCGCATTGTCTCCAGCTTTGCAGCGTTGGCCAACAGAGCCTTGTCCCCAAACGGACAGTCCCGGATCTCCAGTTTCCGGAGGCTTTCGCAGCCGGATAGCACATGATGGAGGCCCAAGTCACTATCCCCAGCAAAGGCTATCGAAAGCATCTCCAATTTCTTGGCGTGGGTCCCAATATACTTGAAAACACGATCAGTGAGGAGGCCGGCCATGGAAAGGCGTCGTAATTCCTTGCAGTTCTCCACAATGGCTCCAAACCCAGTATCAAGAGGTGCAGAAGTTAAGTAATCTGGAGCTCCAGGCTCAATAATGCAGAGTCGGAAGCGGATGAAATTGGGCTGATTCTTTGCAATGGCGATTAATGCAGCATTTGTCATCTGGCGGCAAAAGTAGAGGACCGAATGGAGCTTGGGGCAGCCTTCAGACACCAATACAAGCCCTCGTTCAGTTAAAGACACATTAGCTTCTACAGCATAAGGATCTGATGGGAACACTCTAAGTTCCTGGAGATCTTTGCAAGATGTGGCAAGAGCTTCGAGACCACTATCTTCGATGTAATCTAGAACCTGTGAGAAGCGTTTTGATTATCAATTGAAAAATAATATTAAGTTAAGATTGATGACCAAATCTCAAAGCAAGGTAAATGTACTCATTGTAGTTGTATATTTCAATAAGCATACCCTTATGAATTATTAACAAATGTTTAAAATAAATGCATTTCGACAATCGTGTGGACAAAATTTAAGAGCAAGGAATCGTACCAATAAGCACTGTAAATTCCGGCACTGGCTAACAAACTTGACAAGGTCATAACTTGGAACAGTGGCATAACTTAAGTTGAGGGAAGTGATTCCAGAGCAAACAGAATACATAGCTGGAAGATAAGCAGGAACTACATCCCAAAAACCAGACAAACACTTGAGTTGCTTGCAGACTGAAAAAGCTTCAGCTAGGTTCGAATATATATCACTTCGAATTTCAGCTGAATAGGCACCCGTACCAAATTCAACCAACTGGGGGGCACGGCGAAGAATGTTAGGGATCTTCTCAAGGGGTACAGCACGGTTCAGCCGAAGCGTCCTCAAGTTAGGGGACCGAGCAACCAAACGCTCCAAGGCAGAGAAACTCACCTCAGAACCTAAACAAGACATGTTAAGTGATACCAGTGAAGTACAGTTATCAGGAAAATGGCTAAGCCAATGCCCACTTAGGTCTTCCACTTCACTCTCCCTCAAATCTAGTTCTCTCAGATTCCTGAAGTGGAAGATTAGAAATCAGTTACTCCATTATTCAGTTATGACTTATAAAGGTAAATTATCAAACATAAACAGAAAGTACCAAAATTTAAAAAAGAAGCAACAAATTGGTGATAATTGACAAATATGGTATAAACAGTAGGGTTGCTACGTACGTTATAATTGAAAATACACATTTAATTTTAATTCACAAAATCAAAATGCAAGTGGCATTACCCTACTTTGATAACTTACAGAACCAATAGATTTTCCACTAAGGGAACTGCATAGATAATGAGAAAAACAAAAGGAAAGAAAACAAAGAAAAAGGTATGATTATTCAATAGTACCCTCATAAGGTAGGGAAACATAGAATCTAGTCAATAATTCAAAAGCCAAACAGACAACAAATATTCTACAAACTGAACACAGGTCATTATAATCCAAAGACAACTAAAAATGAATCATCCACAAATCAGCAAACTAAACACAATAATTAATTTGGATGCATCACCCATGATTAAACCAAGTCTTTGAAGAAGATGCACTTCCAATTCTAAGCAGCTGGAAAAGAAAATTCCATCAAAAAAGCAAGAAACAGTCAGATCCCTCTATCACAAACCCTAGTTGAATGCAACTCTATGTAATAAAAACATCATCTTGTGATCTAATATTCCATGGGAATGAATGAGCCACAAATTGAATATCTTAGAAATATGTTGAATCTCATCGCGCATCCACAACCTAGGAAGAAAAATAAATGCTTTCTCTTTCAAGTCAAGGGAAGGTATACAGTAACTTCAACATAATACCAACGACGTACATTAACCCTCGATAAATCTTGAATATTACGACATTGCCACTCGTTAACTGTTTTTCATCAGCAGAAACTGAACCAAAAGGAGAAAGATTACTTGTACCAGCTGAAAGGGCAAATTGACTTCATCATTTCCACAGAATCCTCATTCAACAAATCAATCCACCAGAAATAGCAGAGAAGTATGCAGCAGAACTAACCTGCAATTAGCTGCAATCGACGCGAGACCATCGGTGGTAAAACCCTCGCAAGATGCGAGGACCAGAACTTTGAAATTCTTAAACGACTTGGAGATCAGCTCCAAGCTCTCATCCGTGACCACCATGCGCTTCAGCTTGATCTCTTCGAGAAACGGATAAGCCTCCAACATCGCCACGATCCAGGGGTAGAGGTAAGCGCCCCAACCCTCCGGCACGAGGTTGAAGTCGGCGAAATGCGGTTTCCCCTTCATCTCCAACGACCTCAGCTCCGGGAAGCGGCGGATCACAATCTCCGGCGATACAGCGTAGCAGTTCCCCACAAATATACGGCGGCGGCACCATCGCTCAATCTCATACCAGGACTTGCAGACCATGGAAACCGCGTTTCGGTCCCGGTCGGAGCTCAGAAAGGAGAAGACGTGCTCCAGAACTTCTTCCGGAAAGGAGTACGCCATTGGAGGGCAAAATGGTAAATTCGGGTCTGGATCTGAGAAGCAGAGGTGTAGAAGGGGGTGTGGGGGGGAGAGACTGTGAGGTGGAATGCGAGGCCTACTGAAGAGAAGATAAGGTTTTTTTAAGTTTTTATATTTGGTTCGCCTTTCCTCATGTTAAGATTTAACCAGCGTCTCAACCAACGAGTAGGAAGATTGCACGTGTCCTTGATTTATTCTAGCCGTTCGATCTAACGGTGGGGGCCGTTATCTTAATGAAGCGAATGCCTACCGTAGAAACATGAGAGAGGCGGTGACGTGTCCAATATGAGCGAATAAACTCCTAATTTAACTTTTATTAAATTCATTTTTGGTATTTTCTATTTTATCAAATAAACAAAGAATTTATTAAGAAAACAAATGGTATCAAATCGGTTCGAATACACTTCATTTTCCAAAATGAGTATTTTACTCCCTACATACCTCAATAAGATATCACTTTTTTTCTAGGTGAATTAGGATGTATTAATATTTTATTTTATAAGTAACATGTAGTTATATTAGTGGTTTATATGGAAATATGCATGAGTGAGCTATTTTTTAAAAAATAAGAAATTTTTTTTAAACTATAAGTTTAAAATGTTAAAATGAATATCTTATTAAATTACATGTGTTAAAATACTACTACTATTGTCTTAAAAATTGTAATTAAATTTTTAGACGTACACTTCCCGTCAATTCTAAAAATAAGTTATACTATGAAGTAGCATTGATTAAAAAATGAAAGTAAAACTATTACAAAATGGTTGATAACATGGTACAATAATTTTCTTTATGTCACAAAAATAAAAATAAAAAAATGAAACAATAAAGAAAAAGTAAGAAATTTTAGAAATATCTTGGATATTAATTATTACCGTAAAAACACTGAGGTTGGTGAAAATAGGGTGAATTATAAAAAAAAAATCATAAACTTTATTCATGTTATAAATTAATCTTTATTTTTAAAAAATTATAAAAAATAATTTCACCTTATTTCTTACAACTGGTCATGTGGTATATTTATTTTTATCAATAAAAAAAATACAGTAGGATCCATTCCAAATAGTCCTTTGCTAAATTTTTAACGCATAAAATTGTATAATATGCATAATTAATGTTAAACAATTTCACTCTTTTGTATGTTAGATGCTTTGCTCTTTTAATTCTTACTTTTATGAAAAAAAATTAATAGTACTGCTCTCTTATATTATAAAGAACCCTAATTTTTTAAAAAGGTAATACTCTATAAATATTCGAAAAGTAATGGAGTACTACTATTTTCTAAAGAAATGACATGATATTCATTTATTTATATATATATATATATATACTATTTTTTTAACAGATATAAATGTATACTATTAATAACTTCGAGGCCAGAGAGAAGTTGCAGATCTTGAATTTTCTGTTATATTTTGGTGTTACAGATGAGTGACACGTATGCGGAGAGAAAAATCTCAACATTTCCCCTTATGGTTGATTGTTAGGATATAGAATAATTTGTCCTACGTATCAATTATCCAACGGTTTGTAACAAGAGATTTAACATCAAAATATAACACGAGATCCGAACCGGAAATTGCATAGTTTGATTTGCTTTCACGATTTACCAGTACATTTTTTTATTATTATTATTAATTAATTTAAATGTACAAGGTGAAATGAGATCAATATGTACATCCAATAAGAATTATATATTAATAATGGGTAATTAAAAGTAATTATTCTTAATCGGAAGGATAAAAAAAATCGAAAAATATTATGGAGGCTGAGTGAGTATACGTTTCCAATAATGTGAAGAATGCAATAAAAAAATGAAGAAATAATTGTTACTGTGAGAATCTCATGATACTATCTGACGGACACTGGAGTGGAGGCCGGGTAACAAAATGTGTTCATTATGAAGGAAAAAAAATACTACTCCTTATTTAAAATAAAATAAATTTTATTTAAATAAAATAAAATAAAATTTACTACTCCATTAATTATGACACCATGGTTATCTCCTATGCTAAAATCACTGTTAAAGCACATTAAACAATGAATTAGCATATCTTCAATTCAATCATCAACGCAAATTTATTTATTGTTCTGAATTAATAATACCTGAAAAACAAGGTTAATAATTTATTCAAACATTATTTGGTAAGAGCCTACCATTATAATAATGATCTACGTACTCTGATTTCAAAACATAACAAAATCAATTTTAGAGTAAAACAGTGGTCCAAATTGATAAATAAATGAAGTTACTGCAGAGAATTAATAAGCTAATAATTCAATGTAAGACGTACAATATATATATATATATATATATATATATATATATATATATATATATATATATATATATATATAATCAGTAGTAAATCTGAATTTTCTTTTTCTTTCGTTACAGCCCAATGATGCAAACTACTCGATATTAGAATTATGGGGTGGGTGAATTATTGCAGCATATAATGACATGTGTAGCAAAGAGGATTAATTGGATATCGATATGATCTAAAGGGATTGATATATATACTGCTACCAATAATTACCACTAACATAATGGCATTCAATTCTTCTTATAAGTATATATCATTGACTTTTGCAATTCATTCTAACGTTGTACGAAAGAAATGACGGCAAATTAATAAATCCAACCCAATCATATTTACATATATTATCTAAATATTTTTTCATTTTCTAAATTTAAGCTAGTATTAATTTTACTAGAGTTTGTTAGTTAATCGCCTAATTAAATTTAAGATCCAGGCTATATTAATCATATACCCTTCATTTAGTCTAATTTATTATAAAGTTAAAAATATTAGACATTTTGCTAAGATATATTAGCATGCACATATAAAATTTTAAAAAAAAATCATTTGAAAATAATTAAAATTAAATTACAATATGCCTAAGCACAATATCACTAATCCTCTAAGTTACACTACTAAATACAGTTCTAATTTAAATTTATTTAAATATTTTTTTATATAATTATACAAGATAATAATGGCCATGGTGTTGTAATTATTAAATAAATAAAATGTTGTAGACACTGGCGTATTTTAAAAATATATAGTATATAATATATTAAGATTTTCTCATCATCTTACATACAATTATGAGTATATGTTTTCTTTAAACGACTTAAATGAGTGAATCTATTATTAAAATTTTGATATTATTATATTAAATATTCATAAATGTAATTAATGCAGGAAAATACACGTTAATGGGTAATACTCCAAACTTCAAAATGGGTAGAGATGTAATTACGCATGTGCATGAGATTAAATTTCAAATAATGTTTAATATACAAATTTCAAATATTCCAGTACCACTCACAACTCATTGCGAGCTGTGCATTACGGCCGACCAAGTAAATAATTACATATACTATGCAATAAAATTGTTTTAAACAAAATATGAAATTTCAAGAACTCATATTTATACATCTTCAAATTAATGTTTTATTTATTGATTTATGTTAATTAGCTAGGTTTATTGTAAGGTTCTATTTTCTTATTTCTTATGACATATGATCGATTCATATATGAATGAATATATATACTGACAACATCTTTCTTTTTTTTTTCACTTTGATAATTGTAATACGTGTTATATCACATTCTAAACATGAGCTAAGACCCATTGACTAAAAGAATTTCATTTTGATAATTGTAATATGTGTTATATCTCGTTCTAAACATGAGCTAAGACCCATTGACTAAAAGAATATGGAAAAAGGCACAAGACGCCGTAAACCCATCAGGTTGAACACATGGGCCGAGGATTAATCTTGCCGTAAGATAACCCGATGCAAATAAAGGCACGCTGATATTGCATTTTAAAGGCAAATAAAGACAAGATTAGGAACCAAATAGCCACATTGTATTTCAATTATTAATTTTGTAAAATTCGAGGCATTTTGTCAAAGGATAGAGAGATAGAACTCGTTTTCGCATTGTACTTATGTACTTTGTAACTGTTTTTAGTGAAATAAATTTACTAATTTCAAAAATAAAGGCATACTAACGACAAATGTTGTATAAGGATGAGGATAATCAGATATGGTATCTTCAACCTTATCACAAGTCCAGTATGAATACATTGAACTGAGCCGACCTTATATATGTCTGACTCATCGAGAAACACCTCAGCCAACCTTATAGAGGTTTGGAATACGTACCATATACACATAAGATGTGGTGAACAAATATTGAATAATGAATAACTTTTAAATCTCTGACATGAAGATCACTCAATACCTCTCAAATAAATCGAGATCACATCTACAATAGTATTACTGCACCCTCAAGACATTTGACATTCACCCATTGGGGCACAAAATATGAAAAACTCTAATCCCCTTGTGAGATAAATGGATAGATATATACTATAATTTACTTCATGAATTGTAGGGTAACTTAGCTTATATTTCATTTCATTCACTTCAAATAGAGGATAGAAAGTTTGTGTTTATGAACAATCAAAGCATCTGAGCTCAACATCAATAAAAAGAAAGTGACTCTGTTCCACTATTACTTGTTTCATTGATTGTTTAAGTCCATATATCATTTGCTACTCCAAGCCATCATCACCAAAAGAAAAAAAGAAAAAAAAAACTATCAACAATAGTATATATAGACATGTTTGTAAATATGACATCCATATATAGTTGTTGATGATCTATGATATTCAAACCCATTCACAACAATAAGTATTGTTTTGAGTTATAAGGAATATATATACAGTTAAGAAAAGTGAGGTAATTAAATAAATGAAATAATTAAATGACAGAAAATAATTGTTTTACGCAGTGAAAGTTAGGTTTGATGGTCCTGATCTTACAAAAGTTAATACTAATTCAAGTGTTTAGTAGAGTGGTAAATGAGGATCAAAATTGCCCAATTTTGGGATGGAAATTTTCCTAAATTTTTAAGAAATGTGGAATTTTATGTGACATATTAAATGGATCTTCTCCATCAAGTCTACTTAAAATTTCGTGTTCTTAATTATTTTAATTGAATTGTTCATTAAATCACTGGTTGATTAAAATCAAAATAAAACGTCTGATTTTTTGATTTATTTATTTTTTAATTTTAATGATCTTGGTTATTCTCAGCTTAAACAGATTTGAAGTGGAATTTTAGATCATTTCAAATATCATGCGTGTGTATTTTTTTTATTAAATTTACTTGCACCTATTTACTCACTTCATTCTAAATAATAATAGTATTACTTATAATAATTAACAACCTAAGTAAATTAGTACAATATATAATTATCACTATAACTCATAATTCAAATATATCAATAAAATACATGTTAAAATATTTCAATAATATAAATGAAGAGAAAGATAAACAGGTCAACGACATGATGAGAAAAAGAAAAAGAACAGTATTATATGAGATAATCTGAGACAATTTTATGAATTAATTGTCATTAAAAAAATTAATTATATATTGTTTTACTTTTTTTTCCTTCTATAAATTATTTATGAAATAATTCAATTAAATATTACTCCTTATTTTCATTTAATATTATTTTTTATTGAAAATATTATATAGTTATCTAAAAAACTTATATATAAATGTCACATAATTATTTCTCTTATTATAATTAAGGGTGACGTGGCCCCCCAACTGGAGCACTGCACAAAATGTTACAACAGAGCTTCAAATTCTTTGAGGAGTTAATGACGAAATCACCCTCAGTCAGATTTAGACAATGGAATTCCTCATCGGAGTAAATTAGGGGCAATATTGTCAGTACATGAAAGGGACATGATATAATGGGATGAAACTGTCTCAGTATGGACACCATAGACCTGTCCCTTTTTATGTCCAAAAGCTGATTCTTCACTGCCCCAATTTCTCTCACTATTTTTAAATTAATTTTCTTTATTTGAAATTTAATGTAATGTTACACACTAGATTTTATCCTGACCGTCGATCTCCTTGCAAGGCTGTGTTTGGGATAAAGGACGAAATCTTTTCTTATTATTATTATTTTTATTTTATTTTTTTTGCATGAAATTCTTAAGAATTTGATATCCCTTTGGAAACGATGGAGACACAAAAATATTCATGAAAAAGGCTATTTTCAAATGTATTAAATTATAATCCGTTTGTTTCTTAATTATTAAGTTAAATTTCAATATTTTAAAGTTGTGTTATAGCTAGCTGCAAAATGAATCTGTTAAAAAATTAAAATGTTATTTATAGTGATTACAATATATTATATAATTAATAGATATTAAACTTATCATAAAGTATTTGGATTTCAAATAATTATATCAATAAAAATATCATGATTATGTGCTCGGAATTTAAGATGCAGATCAGGTTATCATTAATATTACTATTAATAATAAAATGAATTTAATTTAGAATCAAGTACGCAGAGGTGATGAGTTGTAATGCACGTAAAGTTGATCAAAATAATGGGATCAAGATTTAATTAATTATTAATTAAGATTTAATTATTAAGCCCACGCATGGTTCTCCGGGAATCTCTCCTCCCTCGAGTGGGATGGAGATTGGACTTTGCTGTATTTATTTATCTGAGTTTTTTTTTAAATCATATGCTATAGTTTTATTTAATCACTTTTAATTAATTATTATACAAATTATTATTATGAAATAAGGTAATAATAAAAGTAATTGTTTAGGACTTATAAGTAATATAGTTTCACAGTCATTAATTTATGAGGGTACATCTTCTAAGGCTGATTGTTACCCAACTCGATTAATCATTAGAATATGCTAAAGTAAAACATGCGTATCGAGAGTTATCTATAGTAAATTGTATTATAATATTCATAATTACATTTTAATACATTATTTATTATATTTTAAAATAAAAGAAACATATTTTAATTATCAATAAATATACTCTATTTATATAATAATCATATTTTAATAGCGTCTCACAACAAATTTTGTTAACTTTAACTTATTTTTTTTGGAAATGAATTCTAGACCTTTTAAGTGATAAGTCGTAATTTTACCTCATTATTTTAGATGAATTTATATATTTTTTTATGTGAGTTGTGAATTATTTAGTGTAAGTACGACTTATTTCTATTTTATAAACTTGAGCTTTAGTTATTTTATTTCTTATTGAAATAGGCTAAAATTGAGATAAATTATACTGTCATAATAATTTATATTGTGACTGTTACAATTATCATTATTAAGTCATAACTATTTAAAATTAAAATAAAATGATTTTATTTTATTTAATTATTTTCGTTGCCATCTTCAATGTCATGTACTCTATAGTAATTTTTTAATTTTGTATAGGGTTTTGTCCCATTCTTCATGGTCCAATGTTGTATTTAAGACCATGATCTGTACTTTATTTGTCTAATTCTAATTTCATCGAGAGTGTAATTAATAAATAATTAATACTATTCCATATATATTAAGAGCGATATAGTTTGAACTTTGATCGTATACACTTCAAATTTCGACACTTGTTTATCAATCAATCTAGATATGTATACTGTAGTTATTGTTCTTTTTTCATATGAATAATGTATAATTAAAGTATTCGTAATTAATGCTCATTTTTTTAAGATTTTAAGTTTAAATAACAGATCCTGCCTTGATGCATTAGAAAATAATTAAAGGATTTGGAATCATTTCAACAATTGTGACATGTGGTGCAATCAACTCGACTAAATTAATGAATTAATTTTCGTTCATTTTGTAAAAGTACTCAAAATTAATTCAATCCAGACCACTCAAGCTACCCCATATAGTAGGAATTTAAATTGTCAAAATTTTCAAATTATATGGAGTATATATTAGAAAATTTTCCTATCATGTCAATTGAAATTTTGAAAAATATAAAATTATTAATTCATGATCAACAATTTTTTTTGTTTTTTTATCGGACAAAGTTAATTGTTAGTATAGTTAGTTTATCAAGTCTCCATACACCCTTATTCTTCAAGTCTCCTTATAACTCCCCTCCTATTCGTTCTCAATGAGAATCTCTTAAAATAATTTATTCACTATTATGTTAAAAATAGAAAAAATAAGTGTCCAACTTAAAAATAATTTTGGATAGCTATATAAAAAATAAAAATAAGACAAAGATTTCCGGTCCTATATATAGGATCGGCACCTCTCTTCTCAAAATTTAGTTGTGAACTGGTGAAGAATTCATTCGAATAATTGAGATATATTCTATAAAAATAATTAAATTACCTCATTCGAATAAATTGGATTACCTTATAAAATTAATTTAGTTACTATTTGAAAGATACGGTCCTATACATTACTCCTCCTCTAAAAATAATTCACATAGTTAAGTCCTAATTCATTTGATTTAGCTTTGTATGAATGCAGCATATACAGCACGTGGTTTACCAAAAAAATTCAATGTTGTATAGTATTTATTGAATGGGAAAGGGATTTGCTGAAGCCTATAAGTAGTAGGAGTAACATTTTAATAACATTTTAAATAATAAAAGTGATATTCAAAATAAAAAATAATACTGTAGTAGAATATTTCACGAATAATTTATAATAAAAAATAATAACTATTTAAAAAATAATAATAATTTGGCGTCTCTTATCCAAATTGATTGGTAGGGTGGCGTGGGGGGTGGGGTGATTGGATTTGAAGAGTCAAGGGTTAGTGGAATAGCAACCAAAAGTCATAGTTGTAAAAGCCAATGGAATTTGCATATTTCTTCTTCTTCCTAAATATTTCTTTTGACCCCTCCAATTATTTCTCTACACAAAATGGCATACGCAATTTTCCATTACTCATCATCATTTTCCCTTTTCAACCCCTATTCTCGATATTATATTATATATATTGTGATTATGTAATTAAAATTAAAATACATGTCACAATCACCATATATAATTTCAAATACATGGAGGACGTAGTTGTTTTAGTAGGTTGATTATTAATTTAGATTACATTATACTTTAATTCTTAGTCAGTATTGATAAGGTTAAAATTATAAAAAAATACTCGCGTAAAAATTCGTTTACTGTATAATTTTTTAATTTTATTATAAATTTTATCGTTCGATGCTTTAATTATCAATTAAAGTACGGACTATTATTATTTCTTTACATGAATTGTTGCCGATTATTAATAAATTAAATGACGAAACTCATGAGAAATTTATTAGAAAAAATGAAAATGAAATTAAACTTGGTTGGTTCAGATAGTTTGAGTGGTATCCACCAACAACAGATGATAGATTTGAAAAAAGTTGGGCCTACCAAATTGCATAATAGGTATGTGAAATAGAACATTATTGAAGTTGAAGGAGAAGAAATAAGTGTTGGATAATGAGGTGGGATCGGGTGGGTCGGATCCTTATAATGAGTGAGAACCAATAAATGAAGATAACCATTTCACTAAATATTTGGACCCACTAATCATGTGGATTTATAACTCATTTGTTTTTCTATCCTTTTCAATTTCTAAGACATTTGTTAAAATTCATTTAATGTGTTATTTATTATCATTGTCTAATATATTAATTCCTTATGTTTTATAATAAATTTTACACTTTTTATTTATGCTCGATTTATAAAATAATAAACTTCACACTTTTTTATTTTCACATGTTCCACAATAAACTCACTGTAAAATGAAACACCATTCCAATCATATATATTCGAAAAATATTTAATTTTAAAAATTATAATTCTCACATAACATACATGGTATATTTTGCAATATATTTTGTATTTTAACATTTATATAAAAAGACTGCATTAGCTCTAAGAACTACTCTCTCCATCCCACTCAAAGGGTTCTTTTTTGTTATTTTGGTTGTCTCATCTAAAAGGTCTCATTTCCTTTTTTACACACATGAGACTCACACACCCCTTTAATACAATTAAAATATGGGACTCATACTCCTACTAATACAACTACCTACTACACATTAAATAAATAATAATACTCCTTAATCTACGTGCCAAAAAGCAAAAACAACCCTTTGGGTGGGACGGATGGAGTATAGAGTTACTAAACTTTTTTTTTTCTTTTTAACTCCATGTCTATCGATATAATTTAATTTGGAACATATAAGTATATGATTTTATATGAATTCAAAGTTGAATTACTTGGACCCTAATAATAAAATTATAAATATATATATATTTTAACAAAATACGGTTAGTTTGTGTTAATATTATTTATCCACATGTCATATTAATTCATTATTATATATATGTGTGTGTAAAGTGTAATGACACTTATTGGTCCATAATTAATATCTTGATTGATGCTTGTTGTTTTACTGTTGTATTTTCTGGTGACATAAGTACAAAAGTTTTGGCAACTATTTATTTGTAATTATTTCAATTGAATATAGTTATTTGTTTGATTAGTAATAGCTTTAAAATTTTGTGATGTGATAAATATGCATGCAAACGATATTCGACCACACTTTTGAGATCTAATTTATAATTTGAATAAACCAATTTCCGATCAATTATGTATACTTAATTAGCCATATTATATAGTAGCACTGGATGGATGCATAATTTTTTTACCGTGATGAAATCATAAAATTGCATTAAATTTTCATGTACTATTAATTAATTAATAATAATAAGAACGCGGAAATGGTGGATTATATTAGTAGAATATCAAAAATAGAACAGAAGTTTGTGTATATTCGAATATATGCATGTATTTATATTTTTATTAATATTGTCCCGCTGTGTTTTAACTTTTAAATATATTATTTATTCTTAGAATTTAAAATATGTATTATTTATAATTTTTATATTCAATTCATTCAAGTTATTTAACATTTTATTTTAAGGGGGGTATTTTCAATGTAATTACTATTTTACTTTTATTATATAGGACATATGACTGGTTTAAGTTGTTTGCTAGCGTAATAACTATTTTATCCTTCTAATTTTGGGTTTATTCCTTAGATCTAGTTATTATGGAATATTATACATGTGGTTTTGGGTGTATTCTTTACCTTTTATGTTTATTATACTTTTTATTAAGGAATTTTATTGTACTTTTATTTACTGAAAATGACTTTAATTTAAATTGGAACGTTAGGATAACACTCCCAATTTATATTGTTTACATAACGGTTGTGAATTGCATGGAAGATAAGCGAATAAATAAAAAATAAAATAAAAGAGAATTTAATAGTATGAAAAGTAAATTGGTCAAAATAGTAAAAAGGTAAAAAGAAGAAATAAAGGGAGAATTAATTAATTTAATTAATAATTAATAATAAAAGGCAAGAGAAATGAGAGTTAAAAGAGGTAAGGCGAAGGAGATGTGTGGAAAGTGGAGGGCTAAGAAAAACAGTTGACTAAATAGTGGCCTGAAGGAAATTTAATTGGGGGCCCAATTTGTAGGAATACCTGATAAGTGGGCCCATCACCTTCTATCTGCCTACTGCCGGCCTTGCTCTGTCTTTTCATACTTTTTTGCTCCCCCCACCCCCACCCCCACCCCCACCCCCACCCTTACCCTTCTCTCTCTACGTGTGATCTCAAAAATAAATTATGCAATTACTCATTCATTTCTTATGTAAATTTATAATTACATGGCCATACTATATTATTGAGACCACTTACCTAACCCCCTCCATATAGGGGTGCATATGCACCTCCTTATAGAAGGGATGATTGTCAAGAATCACCCTATATTATTATGTAGTAATAAAGTTAATAATTATTCAATATTTTAGTATAATCATTATAATTTTAGAGCTATATTTATATTATTATGTATTAATAAAGTCAATAATTATTCAATATTATAGTATAATCATTATAATTTTAGAGTTATATTGATATTTTCGATATGTCAATTTTTGCCACCCTAGCAATATTGATGTACCCATATTATTTTATTAATTAATTCTTTTTTCCAATTAGATAGTTTTTATAAATAAATAATTTCAATTTATAATATGGCTAATTAGCCAAGAAGCACCGACAAAACAGATTCAACTGAAACCATCATTTGTCGAGGGAATAGAAAAAATCTTACTATAAAAAGACAATTCACACATAAATATTAAAACACTTTACAAAGAAGACTAAACACTCTTACAATAGGAGATTGAAAAAAAAATCAAGACTCATTAAAAATTTGAATATAATTTCATAAAATGCAATCTAAGAAAATTAGATTTAAATAGTTTATTACTAAATTTGAGTTTTATTAATATATATTATTTGAATAAGGAGATGAAGTAATTAAAATGTTGAGTAATTTTTTGTTAGTTTTTTTATTTAATCTTATTTAATAATTTAATAGTAAAAACTAAAATAATTCGGTGCATCAATCCTAAGTAGGTCTCATAATTTAATTATAACCGACAAACACTCCCTCAAAATTGTCCTGGCGTGGCCACACCCAATACTATGACTGTTTAACCCATTCACATAGTTTAACATTATCCCCAATTATTTAATATTTCTAGATTTAACCTTTTCTTATTTAATTTAACGTATAAAACTTTGAGGTTTATTAAAATATGACTTTCATTTAAAAGTCTTGTGTTAAGTTCTCTTTAAGTCTAATCAACTTTAAGAATAAAATATCCAATTGCTTGATTATTATTTTTTCTTTTTTCTAAAAGGCTAATCCACATTCTAATTGAAGTTATACCTCACAAGATAATCATAAGTATATTAATAAAGTAAGACGACTACGATAATTAATCACGTATTAAGAAATCATGATAAACATGTTTTTCATCTTTTTTTATATTCCACTACTTTTTTTATAGCAAAATTAAATGCTATGCTTTAGTTGACTTAAAATCCATTTAAGCAATACATAAATGAACTTAAAGAATTCTTAAGCCTAAAATATTTAAATTGAAAAATATTAATAAAAAATATATAATCTATACCCTACAAATAATTTGATTTTTTGTTTGTAGAATATAATAATATATTCAATGTAGGAAATAAATTAATAAATCTTAATACCTTAAACCCTATTACGATTAACGAGATCAAAATTATAATGCAGAAGTGTACCTAATCCAATGAGTCTCTAGGCGGAACACGAACTCAGGATCAGTGGTTATATGACCTTCTTCAACTAAGCCCTCCTAATTCCTTTATGGGGACCGTAGTAATCCCTCCCGATGGGGAGAAGGGAAGACCATGTGCGGCTTAGTATATTGGGGACCATAATCGGGTAACATTTATATACTACTTGACTAGACCACCCATAATCACCAAATCACGTAGTATTGGGTATCTACTCATTTGGTCCATATTAATTATTATTATAGCACATGGACTTTTAATCTTAATTGGATCACTTTAATTAAGTCCATAAAATAATTGAATAGCTAATATAATTGTATAATAATATATTGTCCACAATTAGATTATAATGAAAATTAATAATTTCCAACAATCTCCCACTTGGGCTATATATTTTCCGTTAGCAATTATATTAAGAGTCCTTAGTTGCGCAACTTTATGTTATTCCTCTTCAGGCTATACTTAACAATCTGGTTCATCTCATATACTAATATGGAACTACCACGACATTCACCATATTATAAATCGTGATTAAACCCCGACAATCACCATATCAATATACTCAATGACATAGATCAAATATGGTGAGTAGCATGAAAATTACATGCAACGTGATCAATATCATGTCTATTTCCAACTGGTCCAACTTTAAACTTTAGTGAGATCAATCCATAATGTAAAATATTACAAAATGAAATTACTTAAGGGAATTCACAATGAATTCAAAGCCATGAACTTTATTCTGCAGAAAACTGAATTATCCAAATCAAAGTGTCTTGAAACTTTAAAGAGCAATAAACATAGACTCCCACTAAACCAATGTATTCTAAAACCATATAACACCCATATGAGTAGCTAGCTCATAAAAATTACAGGGCGTTGAATACATAAATAACGGATCCGAATTTAGAGTCTATCATAATATTCTTTACTAAAATTTTATCCACACAAAACACTTTGTTTAACAACCACGAATTTTGTGTCAATATGCTTGACTTGTAAGTACTTTTGTTGTTAATACTTTACTGTGAATTAACTGTCACAATAAACTTTATATGACAAAGTTTCGCAACCTTTATTTCATGTTTGAATGCCCTTTAGTATGCTACTATTTCTGTTGTCATGCTTAATGAGCTACAATTGTTTGCTTAACACTTTTACTTATATAGCTTTCAAAACCAACAGAAGATGTAGTCTGAAATGGATATTATACTATATTGGCATCCAACAAACTCAAAATCAGAATTCATCATGATCTCTAACAAATCTGATCCCTGATGTACATGCAATTATTCTTAGTTCTCTATACATATTTTATAAAGATCCATACTAGAGTTACTTAAATGTCTACTTAATATACCAACAACATAAGCCAAATTAGATCTTGTAGAGACCTCATCATACAACAACTTCCAACAACCAATGAATATGGAATGTTTCTACATTTCTTAAATCTTTAGTTTAACTTTAGGACACCTGATTGAGACTGCACTTGTCTCCCTTAGTTTAGTTTAAACATTCTCCCACTGAATCACATAATCATCTACATTAGTCTCAAAACCAAATGAGACACTTACTTCATGATGATACTTGTGATTCATTTACGAAAAAAAAATTTGCTTGAATGCATAGATGAATTTCCTATTAGTTCTTAAACTATTTAGATCGTATCATCAGTGTTGCGATCAAGGAACTTTATCTTTACATCCATCTAATATGATTCAAGATCAAAATGTGCTACTAATGTCACGATTATCTTATAATAATGCCTTCCTTCCCTTTTGAGTATAATCCTATATCAAGATGCAAACCTAATCATCTTGTATTGATTTATACTCATAACTTATAACATTAACACACTTTGGAGTAATTGGACCTTCCATGGTTTGATGAACATTGTTTGAATGTTCTATCATTAATTCTATAGTGTCCTCATTATTTAAGAGAAAAACTACATAATCATTTGAATTGTCTTTCACCCAACTCTAGTGGTTTTCTTAGTGACATTAATTCTTGAGGTTGTTGAATTTGTTATTCCTTAAATATTATTGATATTGTCATATCGTTATTCTGAATTTGCACAAATTCTTTAAAGCATAAGTGGGGATCGAATCGATTCCCCCTTAAGGACAATGTCTCTAATATTATTCTTCTTCAAAAATCAACATCCTCACATAATACCGTATTGCCCTTCTCAAATATGATCTGATCAATTGGATCATAAACTTATTATCTTTATTTAATACCAATAAAGTAGCTTGTATCTATTTGAATCCAATTTTCTTTAGTAGATCCCAATGATCTAGCCTTAGTTGGATATCACCATATGTGAAACTCAAAGAGTTCTCACAACTACTTTGGTTGGAACTTTATTGAGACCATAAGCTGCAATCTTTAGTATTTCTCCAATTAGTAACCACATATTGCGGAGTACTATTTTTGTCTTTTAACTACACCACAACACCATTCATACTAAGTAATCTTAATGTGATATATTATAAAATAATTCCACAAGCCTTTAGGAGAAAACGAAAGGTTATACTTTAGTTTCTTTTTAACAGCTTTCCAAACGGGTTTTTCTTTGTTGCCCTTATACTTTATTAAGACAGAGTTTGTTAGAAACTTATTAGTTCATCCTTATTGTTGAAGTTCTCATCATGTATAATTTTGTTGTTGACATATGTTAAACTTAATTAACAGACTTCTTAATTGTACAGAGAATTAATCCAAAATGATTATCATGTTTGCATTAAATTTTATAATTTTTCAAATTTTAAATAGTTTAGAATCATCTCAAGGAATCGAGCACAACATTAGTATCAAGTCCAATGACAACAATACTAACTTGTAAGTGGCACCTCTTTGTAGTAGTCAAATACTGACAATAAAACTGTCAAGCAATAGCCTTCCTTTGGGCCGACTTATTACTCACATGTTAAGCAAATAATCATCACATATTTACCACCACAGGTGCTTGTGTATTTCTGCCAAATATTAATCTACCTATGGGCCGATCAATACCCGCATGAAGATACACTTGCACAACATTATTAATTAGGGACCCATCACAAGACACTTTGTGCAACATTAACCTCGTCTATGGACAAAAATTAACTGCAGGGGTAATCTTGGTGTAACAATCAAGTATTGACAATAAGTTCTGTCAAACAAGGTCTATCTGTGGACCGACTCATGTTCACATGAATAATTCAAATAATTATCACATATTTATTATCACATGTGTGTTATTATTCTGTCAAACTGTGCCTATATGTGGGCCGAACACAGAACACATAAATAATACCACACTCATCTATGTAATTTCAATAAAACTTTTCTCCACACACGATATTGTTGTGGCAACATGGTGCTTCGATTGACTAGATTGAAGGTTTACTAGACTAATTAAATAAATATTAAAATATTTAATTTAATTAAACGACATTTAACTGTCTCCCCAATTTAATTTAATTTTATTCCACTAACTAAATAGGAATATTAGATGATTCACTACCTTATAATGATGAAAAATCTCCTAACTTAAATAAGAATTTCAAAGTCTTATTTACAATAAACTAAACTAGGCCAATATTCTTATATTTATGTGAACATAAAACCAAATCAAACCCATTATAAAAAATGGGAAATTAATCGTAAATAATTATGCTTGTCAATTAATTCAAATTAGATTTCATAATGACAATAATATGAGTTAATATGAGTTACGATCCCAACCAAATAATCCTTAAATCATTAAAGAAGGCAAATATATATCCAATAAATCATATGACATAATTCTCGTGGTTTCCAAAGAAATGCATTACTTAACATATGACAAAATTACTACCATAAATTAATGGTAATTATAAGTCACCAAAATCTAAATTTGATAACCAAAATATCTTGACAAAATTATTTATGCATCAAATTTTAATGATACATGCCACAAAGGCAACCCAATGCCGTATTTGTATGTTGATCATGAACGGATACAACAACATAATTTTAATTATAGGTCCAAATTAATTAAAATTAAAATCATCACTTGATTCAAAAGAAATCCAATTTATAAATATGGAGTAATTATTAAAATTTCACGATCAAGTAGAACCTTAACACTCCATTAAACAATAAAAGAGACAACTTTATTTGGCCTTTATAATTTCATACATATCTCCATCCTTTTATTTCCATATTTTGGAACATAAATCACATCTTAAAAGAAATTAACTATTTCCATAAAATGACAATTGGTCCCAAAAATAAATTATTATCACTATCAATTAATCGTGATGTACCAGTTTATCATCCATAATCCAAATGATGAAATTTATAACAATTAAAATATCACCCATGATCCCTTATTAAATGTGACCGTAAATATTAATCTATTAAATATTATAAGATGAAAATGTATGTTAGTATATACTTATATGTTAGTATATACTTATTTATATATATATATATATATATATATATATATATATATATATATATATATATATATATAGGGAATAATAGTCATGAACCCTTTTTATCTTTCTACAAAATGAGTGTCACGAATATATATGCTAAAAAGCACTACTATCCATTAACAAAGTCATAGTATTAATTAATCAAGATTAAGATGCTCATCCATATTTTAAATTAAGAAATTAATCAAAAGCACAATCTCCTAAATTAAAAAGAACTCAAGTCCATTATGTGGCCGCAACACTGGATCCATAAACATGGATTAACATCATTCTTAATTTTTCTTTTTTTTATTCGTTAATCAACACATAAATTCATGGGTGATTCAATAATCAATAGAACTTGTGCACAACCTGAATTAATAAGTGCCCATTCAATGATATGTTTACCATAAAAACAAAAACTATACTGAAGTTATCATATATGACATTATATATTAACATCCAAATAATTACCATGTGTATGCAATCAGAAGGTCATAAGCATATTGCATTGTTAATAAGTGATCGCGATTCCAAATTTCATAAAGCGCCTCTAATTAATGAAATAATCCAACCTTCTGGATTCATAAACGGCGAGCCATTGAAATTTAATTCACCTTTAAAATTTCTTGAAGAATCACACAAGATCTTATTATCAAAATATAATAATATTGTTTCAAATCTCAGAAAATCATACATAGGATGACTCTGATACCACTTGTAGGAAATAAATTAATAAATCCTAATACCTTAAACCCTATTACGATTAACGAGATCAAAATTATAATGCGGAAGCGTATCTGATCCAATGAGTCTCTAGGCGGAACACGAACTCAGGATCAGTGGTTATATGATCTTCCACAACTAAGCCCTCCTAATTCCTTTATGGGGACCGTAGTAATCCCTCCCGATGGGGAGAAGGGAAGACCTACCCAATCACGTAATATTGTGTATCTACTCATTTGACCCATATTAATTATTATTATAACCCATGGACTTTTAATCTTAATTAAATCACTTTAATTAAGTCCATAAAATAATTGAATAGCTAATATAATTGTATAATAATATATTGCCCACAATTAGATTATACTAAAAATTAATAATTTCCCAACATTCAACTCTATTCATATATAAGTTGCATTATTGGATTGGATCTATAATTTGATTTGAAATGAGTTCCGGGTGTGGTGCACAATTTCTTGGCTATTTGCAAAAATGGATAATCTTATTTTTTTCTTATATTTTTTTAGTTAAAGTCATTAAAAAGTGTTAAATTTTGTCAAACTTAAACAACTCTTTTCGGTGCTTAATAACGACTTTTTCATTAATCATTAAGACTATGTTTGTATTGTACGGCGTACTATATTTTCCCCTCCTCTGATTAATTTAATAGAAATTATATTCAACTTATACAATCAAGAGTGTCTTTGATTTATTAAAATTATTAAATGTGTTAATAAAATTTGAAAATGTTATAAAAATTAAATGAACATAAAAATTATTTTAATTTTTATCAGTTTCATTAGTTATTGTAACTCATAGAGCCATTTGCTTTAAACAATCATACTTAGAAAGAAATTAATCCTGCTTAAATTTAATTAGTGTATAAATTCTCTTATTCTTAGTAATATTTTAAGACTCACAAAATATTATTAACCGAACCAAACACTATCCTAATTTGTAAAAGTCAAGAAATGTAAACCCACTTTGTACTAATAACTAATTTCAAATTATGATGTAAGAACTAGTCTCTCAATTAATCTCAAGGAAGTTTCACGTTAATTCAACTCAAAATTATTATTATTATTGATATTATTATTGTAATTAGAGATAAGGAACCAAAAAAAAAAAAGTGAAAGATTTGATGGATGTAATCCTAAAATCTAATACTGTACGTGGAAGTATCAAATCACTTTAAGCCATAATACTCATCTTCGGACCAAAAACTTTCAAATCACGAAAAGATATTAAGTCTATCTTAACACACCTATTTCCTTATCCATCCATTGCAAAGTATCGAATTTTGATAAAGATATTCCACACTATACTATATAATTAAAATGTGACAATTTGGCAAGTGAATTCTTAATTTTTGGTCAAATTGTGTAAGCATTACAATCAAATAACTACAAATATTTCAACATTACGAGAATCATTTATTAAATCTTTAATTTTGTGGAACGCCGTTTCAGGGGGAGGTTGAATAGTGGGGCCATCCCAGAAAAAAAATATATCACACTTTACGTTAGATCTTATGTTTGAAAGATATTTAATTATTTAAAATTAATCACTGGGAGTATAGTTTTCCTAAATACCATGTGTTAAGGAAAAAACTGTGTGCAAAGTTAAAAGAGTGAATAGAAAGGAAAGCATGATTTCATTTTATTTTTTAAAATCATATACTCATATTTAATACTAATAAAGTTACACATTGAATTTTAATTTTGAAAATTGTCATATAAGGTTTTGGGCCATATCAGAATGTTGGTTTTGTAAACTTCTTAGTAGTTGTTTATAATGATTTTTTATATAAATAATAATAATAATAATAATAATTATTATTATTATTATAATAGCTTGATATAGATAATACTCCTATCTTATTGCATTTTTATTTGAAGAGCAATAGTATCAGTTAAAAACTTAAATGCCTTTTAGAAGAGATAGTATCAGTTAAATGACAAGCCCAACAATAGCTTTCAACCCAATTCGATGGGCCTTAATTCGGGTCATTGATCTTTAATTTAGCGTCCACCTCTAACCCAAGATTGGACCACTCATAGTGTATATTCTCTCATTTCATAAAAAGAATTACATTTTATTAATTAAAACGCCCTATAAAAAGAGTAACATTTATCTTTTTAGTAGATATAAGACCTACACAAAATAATTAGTAATTTTCAGTAAATGTAACTTTATTTGCGGAATGGATAGAGTGTAATCCCCTGAAAATTCTTTTCAAAACGAGCTCCAATTTTTATTTTTTTAATCACTATTCAAGTCATACTCGAGTAATTGATTTATTATTTTATAAACTAAAATTAACTGCACAAAAAGGGAGCATCTTCTTCCTCAAGAACTATCATAATTCATAAAGGTTCATCATGACCCATATAATGATATTTTGACAGGCTAATATAATGTGGGCTTTATGACTGGGGCCCAAGAAAAAAATTTCATGGGCTTTCGGCCCATCAATGAGTATATGTTTCTCGCCTCACTCGTCAAACTGTAAGCCTAATTTGATTTTTGCTGCCTCAGGAATCCAAGTCATGTTTTCCGATAAACAAACGATTTTAGTTTGATTTTTCTTTTACAATTGAATGTTTTGGTTTTTAAAAATGATTGCGATTGAATATCGGCGATGATGAAAAGAGTATTGGCAAGAGCTCCGACGGCATTACTGCGCATACACGGGAGAACCGTGTTGCTGTTGTTGCTATGATGAATGTGCCAATATGCTAATCTGATGCTTCCATTATTTTTTCATCCTATTTTCTGGGATTATTGCATCATATTTTTCCAGTTTTTCTTCAATTTCAATGGAGATATTCTGACTTCGTTGTGTCGCTGTTTATAGATTTGGAGGGATGAGATGGTGTTTGTTAATATGCTGCAGAGAGATTTTCCCAATATTTTTTTTCTGCTTCTTCTCTTTTTCTTTGATTTGTTCTCTTAATTGTTATTCCTTCATTTCTGCCTAATACTATTTGATTTTCAAATTTGAAGTACATGATGAGTCAAATGATTTTGCTGCAATTTCTTTTCTTTCATTCTGAAATCTAAAAAAAAACTAAAATCCTAGTATGTGGTGTTATGTCATATTTGAAAATCCTAGTATATGCAAAATATGAGGTTTGATCAGGTGGATAATGTGATCAAGAATGGCCTTTTTTAAGTGGGGTTCCTTACTACTATCACTATGTAGTATTCAAGAAAGAAATGGACAAAAGATTAGATTTGAAATTCCAATCACAATGGTGCAAAAGCATCTAACAATGTAGCAATCTGCAATCTAACCCAACATAATAATATCACCTAAAAGGCCATATGTGACCACAAGAGTCGTGTAGGATGCTCATTGTGTCCTAATGAGTACACTTAAACATTGTCCTATGTAATCTTTGTTATACATGGTGATTGGTGAAGGTGTCCTTCCCGAACTGGAGAACTATGATGTTCTCCCGTTTCTCGGATGCAACGAGCTGAAAGTTGTTGCCCAAGTAACCGTTAGACGCCCATTGAAGTGTAGACACCAGCATTGGAGCTGCTTGTGGCATCCTAGGAGCTTTGTTTATCAAAACCAGCATTTGCTGATAATATCTCCAAGTGAAAATTATCCATCCGACTTGATTTTGATCTGCAAAACGAACGGATCGAAAGAGTTGGTCTTTCATGCATCTGGATTAAACCCTACCAACTGGGGGTAGTGTTTACAAAAACTTTGCCAACAAGAAACTAAGGAATTAAGTTGAATATGAAAAGTGTATCAAGAGTAGTTGATGTTGAGATTAGATAACGTTAACTCATAATAGTAATTTTCTGTGGTGCGCCACTGTTAACTCATACGCTCTCTTTATTAATCAATTATTTATATTCATTTATTTTTGATAATTTAAGTTTAGGATTTCATGGGACAAGTTTGATCTAGTAAAATTGCACTTGTCAATTCTTTAACTTTTGTGTTTTGAAATACTTTATAATGTCTTTTTTTTTTTAAAAAAATTTGTGATAGAAAGCCAAAGAATGTATTATCATGAATATTTAATTGATGAAAGAAAATATAAATTGAAGATTAATAGAGTTGATATGGATGAATTTTCAAACATAGAATTGATTTTAAAAATTGAAAGTTTGAAACAAACGTGGACTTTGTGTCTTGCACACAATGGTAGTTTTGCACTTGTTTTGGTCTCTTGTGATTAATCTAATATGGAATGAGTAAATGCGAAATCCACTTGCATTATCGATGATAACTCAACTTCAAATTTCATAAGTACATGTAATAAATGTGCCCAAATGGGGTATGGATCATCATCATCCTCAATTCATATGTACTTTTAAGGAAATTAAATGCAATAATGTTCAACTTATAATATGTTTGAAAGAATAATGTTATAAAATATAATTTTCATACTAAGTTTGAAAGAATAATGTGTACAGTGAACTTTATAATCAATTATCCCATTTATCTAATTATCCTTTAGGATCAATTGATCGAACACTGTACGAAACCAACTTTTGTGTAGGATGAAATTATATTAATATAATAGTAATTGAGTTAATCTTTTATACACTGTAATTTAATATAATTGATTTTATATACTAACTAGATTCAAAATTATGAATTTTTTTTAAAGCAAACAAATGAGCATATATTAAATAGAACAGGAACAATAGCTATCGAAGGGCATCCGCAAAGTACTCGACCCAAAATTATGGTTATTACTTACTGTAAATGTATACGAATTCTGAGCAGTATATGGCAACATGAGCAATAACTATAAAATCTAAATAAACATTAATTTATTATTATCAAATTAAATTCCCCAAAGCCCAAAGTCAATTTACCAAGCCATGATTAAATACTTTTTTTAATCACATTACTTATGCTAATCAAATTGAACCACGCATGTCATGATAATTAATTTTTAATAATTAATCATTCAAAAATTAAGTTAGATAATATTTAGTTAATGAAAGAACTAAAAAAAAACCTGATTTATTGATAATAAGTTAAATCATAATACTCCACATACGAGTTCCATTTTTCACTGGATCTATGTTTTATTTTAAGTAATAAAATGAATATTCAATATTTTATGGAGTAATTAATTTTAGTTTTTTAGGTAATATTTCAAGTTTTCGACCGTTGGATCGCTTTTTTAAGTATGTTGATGATGGAGGGAGGAGACGCTCCCACACAGTACAGTACATGAAATCAAATACAGTATTCTCTAAATTACGATTTTCAAGATTAATATGAATTTACATATTCACCCTTACCAAACCCAGAACTTTGCATTCGGCTAATTGTAAATACACTGTCTTGTCGTGGGTAGAGTGGTCAATGAAAATGGGATTTAAATTTTGCATGTGGAAATCCCGATGTCAACTGCCACGTGGCAGTTCATCGTTGGAGGAAAAGTGAATTAAAATAAAGAGTAAGACAAATATCGAGGCTATGAAGTTTAAATTGTAGTACAGTCCTCTCTTCCACTGGTATAGCTTTGGAGAGAGAGAGGTGTGGCTGCTCTGTCTACGGCGTCGTTTCGAGGTATAATCTACGCAACATTCTATTTCTCTCTCTCTTTTCCCTCTTCTTTTTTCATATGGAGTGTATCAGAAAATCAGGGTGCTTCCTTTCTTGTTCTTGTTTAGTTGTTTTTGTCACATTTGCTTGATTCCTTAGTTTACGCGCAGTGAATGTGTGAATGTGTTCAAGAAACAAGAAAAGGGTTTTTTTTTTGTTTAATTTGTGAATATTATTTGACTCCCTTCATTGATTGCAAACAATTTACTAAAGAGTTGAAGAAGGTATAAACTTTGGATTCTTGACAGCAAAAGTTCAGATACATTTATTTGATGTGTCCAAGATTGGTTAGAACGCCTGGGTTAATTTTTCAAAATTTATGGTAACAGTGTAGATCATTGGATGCATTATTCAAGTGCTTTATTTACTTTATGCTTAAATTATTTTTATTTATTGAGCTGTTGCAATCAATGCTCATCATATCTATAGCAAAGAGTTGACTAAAGACTCTCTTTATTGTATTTCTAGATCTTCAGTTTTTAAATTTTCTTGTTTCCCGTTGGTTAATTTGACCCCATCTTTTTTTATCACTCACACTTACATTAGCACATACTAATGCACACATATGTGTCTCCTTTGGTTGTGAATTTGTATATTTGTGAAGGTAAGAAGAAACAACAATGGTGGAGGCAAAGATGAAGGAATCACACTGGTGGTGGTTTGATAGTCAGAACAAGGGCAATTCAAACCGGTCTCCGTGGCTTCAGACAACACTTGCGGGTAATTCTTACTTCATTTCTTATCTTTGGATGATCTTGTTTGTCTTATTTCATTTTTCTGAAGAATTAGAACATAATTGCCTTTTTCCCACTTTAGAATGTGTATGTAACCGTTGGAGATCTCTGTAAACGAACATTGAGATGATAGAAATCTTGATATAGAAGTAATTTGTTTGTGCCACATATTCTTGAGCTTGATTATGGATTGAGCTGTTGGACCTCAATAAATTTAGCTGTCTGTCTGTTGGAATTCATGGAGAATTTAACTCTGATTCATGTTTGTAGAGCTTGATGATAAAACAAAAGCAATGATGAAGGTAATCGAGGAAGATGCAGATTCGTTCGCCCAACGGGCAGAAATGTACTACAAGAAGAGGCCTGAGCTAGTTAGCATGGTTGAAGACTTCTACCGCACTCACCGTTCATTAGCCGAGCGATATGATCAGGTCAAATCGGAACCTGGAGCCCGCCTCCTTTCGTCACCATGGTCATCTCCATTATCTTTCACCAAGTACCGGCTGGAGAAGTCACTGAGCTTGAATGATAAAGCTTATGATAGCTACTCTGAGGCCTGTGGACCAGAGGAGTTCGATGAATCTGAAGTGGATGATCCAGAAGAGGAAGAAGACACATTGCAAATTCATTCAATTGCATCAGAAACCGAACAAGTTAAGGAGCTCATGAGGTTAAAGGAAGAGGTGGAGAGGCTTAGGCAAGAAAACGAGGCTCAACGTGGGCAACTAAAGCAGAAGGATGAAGAGAAACGCGATGTCATAAGGCAACTAAGTTTGGCCCTGGATTCGCTGAGAGAAGAGAATGCAAAGATGAGACAATATCTTGCCAAGAAAACTCCCATCAAGAACGAAAACCAATCCGACTACAACAAGTTGAAGGAGAGTTTCCTTGGGAGGTTGTTCAGTGGATTTGGGAAAGCGAATCTTGTGGCTCTCTAAATGTGATTATTATTACATAAGGATTATATCCAATGTAAGATATAGCTCTATACATGTTGTAGGAATTCAATTTGTATTGGCAAGACTAGTAAGTACTCTCTTTATTTTAGCATAAAACTATGTGGATTGTATTCTTTATTCATTCTTTTGTGTGTATTTCTTCTTTTCTATTCAATGGTATATGTAATGTCGTTGGTAATTCTTTGTTCCCCAATTTCTTCTAATTTCCAGTAAGGATGTGAAAACATATTTATCTCTATAAGATAATATTCATTTTCTGATATAGAAAGCAATGCTTACAATACCTATTGATTAAAAGTACACATAATGCTATAAACAATGCCAGAAGTAAAAATATAATAATAATAAGAAAGAAAGCATACCTCTCAAATTATCATTATGCCTACTAACCATCTATACACTAACTCAACATCAAACCAACAAATGATTCATAGTCATCAAACATAGTGTTTAGTAAATTAGAAAGATTTAGAAACTAATGGAGTACTTATGAACTAAATCTTAATTTACCCAAATGCCAGCCAAACACCACCACCATTGAACTCAAGAACACTGCCACATTCAGCCCACCTGAGGAAGAATCCGGCAGAACCCCGGATGGCGAAAACGCCATTCCGGGGCCTGGAGCTTCCATTTCATCAGGATTTGGTGGGCTTGGACTTGAGGGGATTAAGGGAACAGAGGATTCACTAGGTGAAAGGTCAGAGCCACTAGGTGAAGGAAACAGAGGACTAATATCTGGAGATAATGCTGGTGGTGAAGATGATGGAGCTATGTAATCAGGTGAAATTGCAGGTGCAGCTGAAATAGTTGAGGCAATTGAAGATGATGAAAATGCCATAAATGTTGTAACAAGAATGATGAGAGATGGGGTTATGGAGAGAGCCATTAATGATAAAGGTCTGTTTTTGGGAGAAAGATCAAATCTTTGTGTGAAATAAATGCAGCAGAAAGATGGAATGAGTGGAGAAATGATTGTGAGACTGAGGACTAAATCATACCATGATGAGGAGAAAGTGAGAAGGGGTTATATCTGGAGAGAGAAAGAGAGTGGTTGTGGGGCCAGAATGAGGAGGTGGCAGGGGGTGATTGGGTGGTGCACCTGAGGACAAAGCTAAGACATGTTGAAGAAATGGACAAGATTTGATGAATGATAACACATGAAGGGTGGATTGGTAGATGTTTTGTTCCTAAATGGCAGTTTTCTGCTGTTCACAAGTATGTGAAATTCTTGTGTCTGTTGAGAGCATATTTCAGTAAATAGGGACAATATTGTCCTTTCAATTGGGAATATATTTGGAGGATTTGAGGTGTTGAGGCCATAGGGGAAATTTTAAATTCAGCTAATTATTTGGGAATTTGGAAAGGGTTAAAAGAAGACAGTATGTCATCAAGATTGAAACTTTAAATGGTATGAAGATGACAAGACAAAAGTAAAATTATGGAGAAATAAAGTGTTTTGTTAGGTAGTGAATAATTTTAATTGGAGTATAAATAATTAGATTCATGAATGGTGATTAAACTCCATCTTGGGTTAAACCACACTGGTTAATAATATGACAGATCCATTTAGCTAAATGTTCAACCTATTTGGTTTACATTAAGAATGTCGTTTTATCTTTAATATTTTTTTTTAATTGTACGTAGGGGATATAGAATTATTTTTATGATTATAAAGAGTCAGCAAAAAGAAAAATTATTAATTGCAAAATATATGTAATAAAGTTTCATTTATCAAAATAACATTTTTCTTATTAAAATCTCCAACTTGTTTTAAGAAGATATTACATCTTTCTCACTCAACAGAATGAAGTTTGTAAATAGTGACTCGTTTAATAAATACCTACATTTTAATTAATACTAGTAAAGACTTAAGAGTAATAATCTATCTAGTTAACATGCTGGGTTAACCTAGATGGGCTGGCTTGGCTCTAGTTTCCACCACCCTATATATTAAATATAGATTTTAGCCGATGCCGCGGAAAATTTTTCATATGACAGGAATCAAACCAAAAGTATTCCTTTTCCATTTCTATACCTTTTCCACTCCTCTCTATTATTCATCAACTTTTAGAAAAAGAAAAAACTAATGTGACTTATTTAGTAAAGGTGGAAGAGAATAAGGAAATTTGCTTAGAATTCATAACTAAATGTTGTGGGCAGGCTTATCAAATCTTACCTATTACCTCCAAGAACCCAACTTAACATTAAGAGCATAGCAATGTTAATGAAAAATCAACTCTTCCAGGATGAGGTATTCTAAACTTTGTCAGGAACTACAAATCAGATAAAAGATATCTGTAAATTTAAGGGATCACTTCTCTAAATTTTCAAGTGTCTTTTCATGTTAAGGAATATTCTGCAACAATTCACATATTTATTTTGGAGAATGGCATGATTTCTTATGGACAATGGTCCAAGCCCAGCTCCAAGATATGCATTGTAAGTTGTTGCCATTATTAGTTTAGTCTTTATCCATTTTGATTCGTTATGCTTTTCCTTTAGTTCACTAACAATCTGCTTAATTTTTTATCTTATTAGAACCAACGCAGACAGGACATCTCTAGGTATCCATTGATGTTAGTTTTCCCTCCCTTTTTGTGACTTATCTTCACTGAGGTTATTGGTGTTGAAGCTTATAAAATTATGGATGACCAACATATTTTGATATTTACTACGAAAAACCTTCCATGGTTAACTGGGACTGCTGTCAACCCTCTGATTTGTGCACCATATCTTGCAAAAGTTGATAAAAGAAAGGTTACTTTGGCGATTCCTTGGTTGAAACTTGAGGACCAAAAATCTACCCACATTCAGAACAAGATATCTATGTTCGCTGGTGGCTTGAAGAAAGGATTGAAGTTTTACAATACATTTGAATGTCTTTGATATTGATTCATTTTGAGGTGTCTTTTCAAGTAGCATTGGTTTATAATGCAGAGCCAGACATATACATATTTTGACTTTTTAGTCGCTACACTAATTGAGAATTCTTACTGATCAATACAAGTTACGTTGCTACATTTCGCTACTAAATACAGTTCGTTATCCTGCAGTTTTCTATACACAAAAGAAGCATCCTTGCTCTGAGGGACAATACTGACATCATGCCTAATGAAGAAGCAAATGTTTATGTCCTACAGGAGCCTCCCTATGCTGGATTCGCAAGTCCCGGCCTGTAAAGATGTTTGCAATTTTTTATTTGCTAATTTTTTTCGCATAAATGTGAATGTATTATGTATTAACTGTGGAGTTGGAGTATACCAACGTGTCTTAAAGTAATAAAGCAATGAAAGGTTAAGGTGTACTCTCTTAATCTATGTGAAAGTAAAGTTCTCAATGCATTTTATCTGATGGAGTATTAAAATTTAAACAATCTTAATGACAATAGAAAGTTGGAGTATTAAAAAGTTAGGAATCAATCCGTACTAATGACAATAGAAAAAATTCTATAGGTATTCCCAAAATGATTTGCAAGTAATTTTCATGAATTTTAATATTTATTCTATATTAAAAGATGACAAATTTTTTAACGTATATGTAATATTAAATTTATTTAATTAAAAAAATTTAATTGTATGACTCGACGACGGCGAGCGGAGAGATGAATAGGAAGCGGCTTTATTGTCACATATAGAGAGAGGTGGGGGCAATGTGATAACTCCATTAATTAATTAATACTAAATTTCATAACCAAAACGTATGGTAACTTTGTGTAAAAATAAAAATAAAAATTCAAAATTTTGTGAAAATGACAAATCAGCCTAGGTTATTGAGGAATAAGAGAAGGATATACTAATGGGTACTGTGGAGAAAAGAGGAAGAAGCTGGGTAAAAAATGAGAAAAGGGAAATGAATGTTCCGTTACATTACAGAAATTAAGAAATGTAAAGTAAATTTGAGAATTTTACACATCAGCATTGAGTTCCTAAGAAATTGACACATAAGTAAGTGAAAATCTTCTTTAGTAGATTAAAGATTAAAAGTGGAGGTTGGCCCTGTGACATAACTAAAGTGGAGGAGAGGGTGAAAATGTCATTTAACTGAACTGATAGTAATTAAAATGCATATGATATGGATTTAATCATTGAGTTCGAATTCTTTTTTTAGCATGTATTTGAATCCTAATATCATGAATTTGAATTTAGTTCAACCCCTTTAAATACAATTAAACAGTAAATTCCCTTTACAGTAGATGTAGATTCTTATAAATCGAGTTTATATTATAAATTTTTGTAAATGTTCATCTTAATTTAAACATCAATAATACATAAAGTATACTATTCCTAGAGTGAGATGTGTTTTACTTTTTACATGAATTAAAGAATATTATTATTTAATAGTTGGTGGACAGTTGTATTAGTGGAAATATGAATTTATATTTTAATTATTATAGTAAATATAAGTGGGCCCTATGTGTAGAAAAAAAAAAAAAAAACTAAACAGTATCCCATTACACCAGTGGTGGTTGAGTAGTCTGAATCGAGTTAGGCCGTGGGTCCCAAATCCTGATACTACCACGTCCGCGTGATTAATAAATAAAAATAGTATATCTGAATAGAATCCACCAGCAATGGCGGTAACAATAGTCGGAGGCGGTACCTCCGGGGTGGCCATGGCGGCGTGTCTCCACCACCACTCCATCCCCTACACCCTTCTGGAGAGAGAAGACTGCTTCTATCCTATCTGGCAAAAGTATGCATACGATCGGTTGCACCTACACCTAGCCAAAGAGGTATGCGGACTCCCCCTCATGCCAATCCCTTCCACCGTCCCCAAATATCCTTCCAGAAAAGAATTCCTGCACTACTTAAACGACTACGTTTCGCGCTTCGAAATCGCGGCGACATTCGAGAGATCTGTGGAGGCGGCGGCGTACGACGAATCCGCCGGGAAATGGAAGGTAAAGGCGAAGAATCTCAGATCCAGCGAGGTAGAAGAGTATTCCTCCGAATTTCTGGTGGTGGCTACTGGGGAAACATGCGATCCTCGTGTGCCCACCGTTGAAGGTTTGGAGACCTTTAACGGCCAGGTTCTGCATTCCACCAGGTACAAAAATGGCGCCCAATTTGTTGGCAAAAATGCTTTGGTCGTCGGAAGTGGGAATTCCGGCATGGAGATTGCACTTGATCTTGCCAATTACGGTGCCAAAACCTCCATTGTCGTCCGGAGCCCGGTAAAAACACTATTCATTATTAATACAATTATTTACTAAATATTAAATAATAATACTAGTTAATTCAACCGTCCAAATATATTCTTTTTTAAGTGAATTTTGTAAAAGGTCTTGTTTTGGATTTTGCAATTTGATGTTCAAAATATAAAAATATCACTGGCTTCACATGTGCCAAATGCGGCTGACTTCCTATTTCTGGTATATGCCATGTTCCCCATTACAGATTATCCCTTAATAGTTCATCTCCACTAGCAAACGAGCTCTAAATGTATAAAAATGGAAGTGATTAGTGTGTGGTGGTATGCAGATGCATATAGTATCGCAAGAAATGATGTACGTAGGAGGAAACCTATTGAAGTATTTACCTTTCCAGACTGTTGAGTCATTGTTGACAACCATGAGCAAGGTTGTGTACGGCGACTTGTCCAAACATGGGATTCAACGGGCCGAAGAGGGCCCGTTTACCCTCAAGGCTAAATATGGAAGGTTTCCCGTTATTGATGTTGGAACCTGGGACAAGATCAAGTCCGGTCACATTCAGGTATGTGTAGAGTGGCTACATATTCATGAAATGAGGTGAGCTTAATTATATTTAATATTTGCACCTCTTCTTTGTAGAAGAGGTGCAATTTAAAAGGAGACGGAGAGAGTATTAGATTAGATTAGATTAGATTAGATAAAGATGATGTATGTATGTATGGTACAGGTGTTACCAGGAATAATGAGGATTGAGGGTGATTATGTGTTATTCCAGAATCAAGAGAAGCATCCCTTCCATGTTATAGTGTTTGCCACTGGCTTCAAAAGACCCACCAAACAATGGCTCAAGGTAATCACCTATTAATCTCTTTTTTTATTTTTATGTATTTAATGGGTTTAAAATGCAATTATATCATTAATTAGACTTAGAAACCCAAAAGAAAGTGAGGATTAAATATAGATAGTGAGCCACAAATTATGAAATTTCAATTATAACATGAGAAATATATAGAAATCCAAAAGGTATGGATTAATTATAGAAGTAAAATAGGTGAAAAAACAACAACTATATGGAGAACGTGTTTATTAGTAGTAAAAAAATTCTTACTTGTGTGTTGGAATAATGTAGGGAGATGATCTGATGTTGAATGAAGATGGGTTTGCGAACCCCAGTTTACCAAATTATTGGAAAGGTATGAATGGGCTTTATTGTGTTGGGCTGGCCCGTAAAGGATTTTATGGCGCTGCCATGGATGCCCAAAATATAGCCCATGATATCAACAATCAACTTCTTGGTTATCCCCTGTAATATACTATTTATTCAATTTTATGAGTATAAAAAATGAGTGAAAATTTTGAATAAGTTAACTTTTAATGTCATTGAATAAATATAACTTATTTTTTAGATGTGATAGGTTTTGTAAAATAGACAAATGAAAGAAGTATGAAAAATATTATAGTGTGAAATGATGTTTTATGTAGATCAAACTGTACTTTCTATATTTCTAGAAGACTAGTATTGGAAGTCTACAGTCAAATAAATACTAAAAAAAAAAAAAATTAAATTATACTCCCTCCATCCTTTTCAAAGAGGATTTTTTTTCTATTTTGGTCGTTCCATCCAAATAGTTCATTTTCCTTTTTTACGTATATGAGACACACATACCTACTATATATTAAATTAAATAATAATATTCTTTAATTTACGTGTCAAAAAATAAAAGGCCCTCTTAGTGAGGGACGGAAGGAGTAAATTAAGCACACGCACTTAAAAACAATTAATTAGGGATAAATTACAAATTGGCATTAAATATAATTTCAATTAGCCAGAAGGTCCAGAATACTCTCGACCTAGTTGGGATAGAGTCATAAAAACGTTTAGATAAACAGTGAGACCTCTTTATAAGCCACTTGAGACATATCCTATGATTTACATCCTCCACCAATCCCCAAGGCAGGGGCGGTGGGGGCCCCTAATGGTGGGGTACACCATAAAAACGTTTTGATATTTTAAATTTATGTAAAAGTACTCTTTTGATAAATTTATATTACTATAAATATGGACACAAAAAAAGAGTAATTTATTGATTTTTTTAAGGTGGTTTGATTTATTTTTTTTAACATATAATATAAATTATTAAAAAAAAGTTTATGTTGTATTATATGGAAACAAAAATTTTAAGATAAAAATGTATCAGTATAATTTTATTATTGAGGCATTCAATTGTATGAAACCGACCTAGCGGAACATTTTCATGGGTGGGTCTGATAAAAAAACAATAAAATTTGAAAAAAAGAAGAAGATATTTTGCAGTGGAGTGACAATTTTATTAAATGAATGACGTTATCTTTAATTAAAAAATGATAACTATTAAAAAAAAGGGAAAACAGTATCAACCAAGTATTGTTTTTTTTATTATGTTATTATTATTACTCTTATTTTTATACAAAATAATTTTGAAATAAATAAGAAAATATAAATTTATTTATGAGAAGAAGTGTAGTATAAAAGAAATGATAAAAAAAAGAATAAAATTAAAAAAAAAAAGAAATGATATTTTACAGTGTACTAATATAAATAAAAAGTAGAGTAACAATTTTAATAAATGAAAGATATTATCTTTAATAAAAAGTAATAATTATTAAAAAAAAGGTGAAAACAATATTACGCAAATATTGTCTTTTTTATTATATACTCACTCTCTCTCAAACTCGTTGTCTTAGTTACTGTAGACAAGAAGTTTAAGAAAAATTGTTTTTTGACTAACTTCATTGACTTTTTAGGGATATTGTGGTATTTTTAGGTAATAATAAATTATAAAGTATATTATGTTTGTCAGGTGCGAGTGATATTTTTAAAATTAAGATAAACTTTTGAGGTTATTGGTTGATGTGAAATTTTCTTTTTTGTAATAAGACTTGGGACTGATGAAAACGAAAAATAAGACAACGAGTTTGGAACGGAGGGAGTATATGTTATTATTACTCTTATTTTTATACAAAAATAATTTTAAAATAAATAAGAAAATATAAATTTATGAGTTTGACTATGGTGTACCTAGTGCACCGATATACTTGGACAATGTTAACCATTAAATTAATTTTTAAAATAATTTATACTATTAAATATAATAATATAATTACTTTTTTAAAAAAAAACTACCACTGATGCATTTTAAACTATGAACGGGTACTCATAATTACCCTAAAATTATTTATGAGAAGTATGTAAAACTCCCACGGTCATTTCCAACACTAAATATATATATATATATATATATATATATATATATATATATATATATATATATATATATATATATATATATATTACGAAATATTTAATATTTTTCTTTAACGTTATCTAGATTATTGCAGGCCTGCAGGGCACTCTCTCTTAATTATTAATTGTTATGAACATATCTACCAAAAATTTTAATTGTAATAGAAAAATATTAATAAAATTAGTATAATCAAGTTATTTTTCAAGTTCTTTCTCAATTCATAATATAACTAATTCATTCAATCTTTCTTGTGATATTATTGACAGAAGAAAAGTCTTGATAACCTTATTTTTTATTCTCTACGATAATCTTTTTATTAAAATTAAAGTATTTATTAATATCACCCTCTTAACTTTTAACTAAAGTTCAATTGCTTTATTTACTCTTTTGATATCCAAACATATGATACTAATTAGAACAAAAGAACAAAAAAAAATGAATTTAAGAACTAACTAAATAGTTTAATCATACTTTATAAATTCACATTAACAAAAAAAAACAAATAAATATAGATCATTGAAAAAAAATATCATATGGAGTGATGATTTAACATAAAACACAAAAAGAAAATCATTAAATTACATACCTCTGTCGCTTAGAACAATTCTTCAAATTTTAAATCTCTTTGTTTTATTCTTCTCAATATATTATCACTACGTGTGTGATGAGTGATCTATTTATAGGTAATTCCTAAAAGATAAAAATAGTAAAAAATTATAATAAATATTTAATTAGAAATAAAAAGAAATCACGTGTAAATATATTTTAAAAGATATATTTAGATATATAAAGTAAAAACATATAATTAATATAATAATAATAATAATAATAGAAAGTTACTAAAATAAATTATAAAAAATAAGTAGGGAGGTCTATAAAAGAAAAAGATTTGTTTAAAAAGAATAATTAAAAGGATTGTTGTTGGAATGGGATAAAAGAGGAAAATATAAGAAAGAGTGGAATTCCTAAATTTTTAAATACCATCAATAATAAGAAACAAAAAGTGGGCTAAGCCTTAGGTTATTATAAAAAATTAAACTAAAAAGAGTTGGTTACCAACATATAGTGAGCTGAAGACTCCAATTATTTCAATTTCAATATATATAAAGGTACTGTAAAATAAATAGAGCCCAAAACTTTAACATAATTTTTGAACCTGAGTCAATTTACTAAAGCAAAGATGGGCATGACCAGAGTTGCATGCAAAACTTTGCCATACATATATCATCGAGGATTTAAACTTTATTACCACCACAAAAAGTAATAATAACAATAAAATAATAAAGTCTTAAAAAGGGGAAAAAATTAAAAAAAGGTTTCCAAAATTGTATGCGTCATATATTTCCTAATACGAATAAAAAAGAATGGAGACCCCTACTCTATTTCTAGACACCTGATATCTTAATGAGTAAATATTAAAATTAGTCATGTAAGTATGATTTTTTAACTTTAGTTCTTTATTATTTGTAATTCTCAATTTTAGTCATTTTCTGTTCACTTTTAGTCATTTTGTTCCAGTTTTAGTTCTTTTGGTCCAAATTTAGTCCTATATGTTAAAAAAATATCAAAAAATGGTCCGAAAGTGTATACATTTAGGACCAATAGAGGACTAAAAAATGACTAAATGTTAAAAAATGACTAAAATTGGACCAAAAGGACTAAAACTGAACTAAAATGACTAAAAGTGGACAAAAAATGACCAAAATTGAGAATTGCAAATGATAAAGGACTAAAGTTGAAAAATGTCATACTTATAGGACTAATTTTGATATTTACCCTATCTTAAAAAAACAAAAAATCCCCCAACCAAATCCACAACTCCCCAATACATTCAATTCCCCTGTTACACCCTCATATTATATCTTATGTTATATGGGGGTGTATGAGGGACGAGTGTCCTTGTGTGTGAAATAGAATACTTGTCCTCATACACCTCCATATAACATGAGATGTAACATGGGAGTGTAACACGGAATTGAATTGAATATATTGGGAAAAGTGTGAAATGGAACACTTGTCCCCCGTACACCCTCATGAGGTGTAACAAGGGATCCACCTGCCTTAAAATGACATGTTACTCATTTAATGCATGTAATAGAAAATGCAACACAACACTAAAATGTAATTAGTCACGAGACTTTTTTTTTAATCTTCTACTTGATCCTTTTTCACCTAGAATTACTTGACTCCTTGCAGCCCAGCTTCAAGGCCCAAGATGTTATGGGCAGCCCATCTTGAGAGTGAGTGGTATATAAATTAGGAACTGATACTGTTAGGGGGATAAGAATAGTTTGGGTACTCTGTTTCTCCACCCCGTTCCCCCTTCTCTCATTCCGTTTCTCTTCCCAGGTTCCCCTTCCCCTTTCTTCTTTGGAGTTGAACACTAACTCGAATTAGTGTTATGTATCCGCCCTATTTTAATTATAATCTATCGCTCGTCGTTATTTTACCATTTCATTGTTGAGTTTGGTGGTGTTGGAAATTAGGGCGTATCAGTTTCGGTCAATAGAGCGCATAGCATTTCGCTATCTTATCAGTAAAAAGTAATTTTACTTTGAATAGATATTCAATTTGGGTTGAACTCGTTATGGAATTGATCTTAGTTCCATCTACCACTTCTCGTATTCCAGGACCCTCACATTTGTGTTTCCCAACACATCTAGTTATCTTTTGATTTTGACAGCAGCTTAAGTATGGATTTTATCTCTTAAGACCCCATCTTCTTTTTCTAATTAGATCCAAAAAAAAAAAATGAAAGGAAGAAAGATCACCCCTCAGATCTAAATTAAGGATCTGATATAATTTCTCTATTCTTCATTAAGCTGGTGTTTACAGTATCTTTTGCGCCATTTTGGTGCATCATCTTCTGTGTCACACGATTGACACGTTGGGAAAATAAATTCAACCATTGCCCCTAGTGTTTAAGGATTAGATTAGGGTACAGTTTCTCTATAATTGCATACAACACAATTAAACAATTCACCTTGACGACAGCATCAAGGAAAGAAGCTTTCTCAAGATCAACCGCCCGCTAAAAAGGAGTGCCTAGAAATTGTAAGAAATGCAATCACATGAATAACATACCCATACATGCATAATAGAATAGAGAAAATGTCACATTTGGTCCAATAACAATTCATTCGATTCAATTTTAGTTTCATAGGAATTTACTGGTCTCATAGCTAGCGATTTTGGTCCCATAAGAATTTTATAACCATAATTTTTCGAAAATTTTCATCCCAAATTAACTTATATTATTATAAACTATCAGATTTATATTATTTTCTATCTTTCAACACAGACATAGTCCATTACGATAATTACCCTCTGTTTTTTCTCTCAATAAACATTGTAGTATTAGTTTTCTTTGGGGATTATTTTTGCAAATTATGGAATCAAATCTACAAGTTATCATTTTAGTCTTGCTAACCGTTCGAAATATTTCGTTAACTATTAACAGATTTTGATGAAAAATTCATACGAGACTAAATATGCCAGTTTTGGGACCTTTTTGACATTAAGTCATTCTTATGGAACCAAGTGTAATTTTCAAATAATGATTTGCATCACTGCATGAAAAACATACGTTCATAAATAGAGGTTCAATTTGTATTATTATTGTATTAACACTATAAATCTAAACCGTACTTCAATTTTAAGTAAATAATTTAAAATTAGTAATTTAATCGTGAATAAATTATTAATGCACCTGTTTTAATATTATTAAGCGAATCGCAAAACCAAAATTTAAATTTTGCCCCCGCTTATAACTGAACCCAAATGTGAAAGATTATTTAACAAAATTAATTGATATTAAAATCTCTTATAAGATGAGTTATTTGTGAGATGAGTCGACAATCGCTAAAGTATAATTATTGTATAAATAAAGTATGTTAAATGTTTATTAAAGTATGTTTTATAAAGTATGATGAATTATACATTAAATTATGATTTCAATGTGTTATAATATGATTTATTATTAACATACTTTAATTACAAATAAGCACACTTTAACTATACAATATGGGTCGACCCATTTCACACTCATATCACAAATAACATCTTAAAAGAGAGTATCTCAAATTAATTAGTACTTTAACAAATTAAAATTATGTGGTTTAGATAAAGAAACAATGCTACATGAGACAATTTTATTATGGAAAATGTTTTTTTTTTTTTTTTTGATAGATTCTATTATTATAATATTATTATGAAATATTTAATATTTTCCGTTTATTTTATGTCAAAATCTCTGTTGATCTTGAATTTCGATACAATCAAGATTATTGCAGGGCTGTCTCTTGATTATGTGAAGATATCAACCAAAATTAGTCAAGATTATTGCACCACTCAAAGATTTTATCAATGAATCGATCAATCTAAATACTATGTATGTATCCTGCAGGCGTTTCATCATAAAATTTATTATACTAACATTATATTTTAAAACTTTAATATGCTGTATCTTTTTCAGTCAAAAATCTATTTCTTTTGATCGAGTTATAAATTTCTGTCTCAAATTCACATACCACATACAATGCTTACTGAATTATTTATTTGTGTTTACTCAGGTCAAACAAACGATATCTATTTCATTTAAATTGGACATAACTATAACTAAATCTAGCGTTAGTTTCTGGTACACCTTGTGCATTCGATATAACATTATCAATTCACCGTGATGTCTTTCTGATGTAAAAGATCATGAGATCTTTCTGATGGAATTCCATTGGCTTTGAGGATGGTGTTTGAAGAAGCTAAAGCTGACTCCCTTTCCAACACAAGCAAAGTGCTATCTTCCAATTCAAAGACCAAGTATTTGTCCTTGCAAGCTGACCATGTGGTTAGTTTGTGGTAGATTATAAAGTAAATAATTTGATGATGAACAACTTACAATCAACTAGATAAGCAAGGTGGTGGATGTTTTTGATACGTGTTCCATTTAGCTTCAAAACCTGCAATAGATCGTTCAATGTCAGAAACACAAGGCGTAAAAATAATTTAGACGTGCAACAAGACTTGCCTGTTCGTAGCTCATATCTTCATATCCAGTGTTTACTTCATTTGCCAGAACCTGTGATAGGACCACAATTTGTTCTCCTTTGAACTTTGACATAGCATATTTTGCTTTTGTTTCTAACTTCAGCTGTAGAAGAAAGAAATTGTAATCAACTATAGAACTCAAACTAGTAACGAAATGCTGAAGGAAAAAGAAATTAATATTACCCCTATGCATCCCTGTTAAAGCAAAAAAAAAAAATAAAAAAATTAGGTAATCAGAAATTAGCTCATGATAGAAAAAAAAAGATTATTCAGTACTCTCACACACGTACTCTTCGAGAGGTTGTGTAAGTGGGGTGAACACTAACCCACCAACAATTAGATAGGAAGGTTGATTTCCATTGATATGATGTGGAACCTTCAAATTAATATAACTGATTCAACATCCATACAACTTCAAATATCAATCTTAGTACAAGAATATAGACGGTTACCAAATGCACTTTCGCGTGCAAAGTCAGTTCCACTTTCATATGTTGTCCATCCCTAATAATACCGAGTTCTGCTACATCACCAGTAAACCTGAGATTAAGAATCAATATCAGGTGGATGAAAGAATCAGCCATCAGACATGAATTTCATTCAAAAGTAGAATTTACTTTTTACTGATAAGATAGTCCATAGAAATGCTCTCAGTTGACCGGAAGGGTACCATTCCTTCATGTCCGACAGCAATATTATCGACACTTATAATGACATCCCTCTGAAACACAATTGGAAAGGTTTGTGAAAAAAAATTTCTTCCTCTTCGAATAAGTGCATGCAATTGCATACAAGAAATTACATAGGTAAGAAAATACCTCCTTCAAGGCATCACTGGCCGGGGAAGTTGCTTCAACCTTCCTTACAATGATGCCCTGGAATGACAAATACTTGGAGATTTAATTAAAACAAATCATCCTAAAAGAAGCATTATAGCAAGTGTAGCAATGATTCCTGAAATGGAAACTATTTTAAGTTTAAAAACACCAACAAACGGGTCACTTAAAAAATTCATTCTAAGATATACCTCATCAGATGGTGCAAGCAGTGCTGGATTCTCCATTTTTTGAAACGACACTCCAAGAGAAGGAAAACCTAGCCAAGATGGCAGATAATATTATTTTCAAGATTCACAAAATTGTCGATACAGTCCAGAGAAATATAGAAGGTGTTCGAAACAACTAGTTATATGTTAATCAAAGACATAAGTACTGAATCAAGTTTTTACATCATTGTCAACTGAACATAATGATAAGTCAGTTCAGCCATGGCAATTTTGCATGAACGATGTCTAAGATCTTGTTCTTTTAGTTTATAAGGTTTGGCGATTGTCACATGGTTGTATATTAAGATTTCAACGGTCAGATATCAGCTATCATGAGCAATATCGTTCAATTACACCAATTAGTACAACTTGATTATGCAAATGTGATGATAGAAAGAAAGCTCACCAGTGTATTTCCCATTCATCTTGTAATCTTCAAGAAAATGATTAATTACCTCTGTTGGAATCACATAGCCGATATTCTGCCTATCAGTGTATGCCTGAAATGACATTTCAATACTTTTTTATTAAGAAGAAGAAGAAAACTCCTATTTTATTTTATACTACTACTATATTTTTAGGTTGAATTTCGTTTTAAATACATATATTTGGAGATTTTATGGAGAAATCTCTATATTTTAATTATTTAATTTTCTCGTTTATCATTTATAATTAAATTAATGTAGTTCATAGGATTATTAATGTAGGTTGTAAAAAACTTCTTCTTTGATGGCCACAGGGAAAAAATAAAAAAGCCCACCCATGTCGTATCAAATTGGTTGAATTATTATGTGTATTCTAAAGGGCAAACGATCGATTTTGCTAGTTATCTCATGTCACAAATCATCCTAGCTTTTTTTAGTACCTGGAAGGCCAGCCCAATGCACTCTCCTTGATGATTGAAAACAGGTCCACCACTATTACCTAAAGACAGGTCTTTAGTTGAGCAATGGCAAAACAAATACAAAAACATAACATCTGTGGAGATATGAAAGAGTATAAGCAAATTGAGAGACTAACGTATAGTTACCATTATTTATTGCTGCATCTATTTGAATAGCAACTAATTCAGATCCATGACCATATGATGTTACCTGAAAGAGTACGACTAATATTAATACAAGCATTAGGCATATTTGTTGATCCATCCTTTCATAAAATTATGCTCATTTTGAAGTTTAATTTAACTTTTCATCAAAATGTAAAGAGCGCACGAAATTAGCTAGCCACATTCAAAATAGACGCTGCATAGTTCATATTAATAGATGTCGCAAAGGCCATGAGAAAGATCCAATGGATTACAATGAATTAATTTAAAAAAAAATGTTCATCAAAGATACAAGAGCTGAATTTCATGTGAAACACCAAAAAAAAAATGTTCATCAAATATGTATTTCGTTAGGGTTAACTGCAAAAAAAATCACAAATTTTACATCTATTGCAAATTAGTCCTTACTTTTGAGAAATTGCAAAAAAACCACTACCTTTAAAAGTAGGGTTTTTTAGGTTTATTTTGCAACAATACTTAAAGGTGGTGGTTTTTTTGCAATTTCTCAAAAGTGAGGATTAATTTACAATAGGTGTAAAGTTCGTGGTTTTTTTTGCAATTAAACTATTTCTTTAACATGTATAATTATGAGGCTCTTGGATCACACATTTCTGCATTAAATCTATTGCAGTTCTCATTATCAAATGAATGGCATAATCCAGCATGTGTTTATATCTAATCTTAAAGCTTCAGAGAGTATATCTAATCTTAAAGCTTCAGAGAGTGACTAACCTCAATTCTTGATACTACACCCTTAGTCACTGATATGGTTTCTCCTCCAACTGGATAACCAACAACTCTAATTTCATCCTGGGAGAAAAAAGTGTAAGAGTATATGCCTATCGTGGCTTTGAACTAAGGTATATGAGTTAAGAAATTGCCAACACAAAATGGTAGAAATTGCAGTATGATTCAAGAGATCATATGGCATGTCTATATAAAAGACTGAGACCACGGCGCAAATCGAAGTTTCTCAACTTGAAATTGGAGAAAAAACAATGAACCTGTAAATTTGGTAAGGGGCCAAACTGGAGGGGTTGGATTCCTTTCCAGAACTTATCGCTTTCAACAGTAAGAAGAGCTAGATCACATTCTACCCCTATTGCTAGAACCTGCAATTAGCAATGAGTATGAGCAAGTGTCATAATCAAAGATCCAATACCCAAAATAATATAACAATAGACGATATATAGCCGAGCAAACTTAAAACTTCTCAAGACATTTCTAAATAATATGTTTTCATATTGTCAGGGAGAAATCAAGCATGTATCTGAAACCATTATAATAGAATGAAGATACAATCCATAAAATTACCTTGGCAACATATTTTGCATTATCCCCTCTTTTTTTTACTTTAACCTGCAATAAGATAACAATTAAACAACTATATGGCAGTATAATGCAATTAACAAATGACTCATAGCATCAAATATCTAACATGAGAATTATGCTCGACACAATGTGCATTCGTCAACAACTTCCCATCCATAATCGTGAATGCACTGCATAGTATCCAAAATTTTGAGGAAGATCACATTAATACCACTATTTTGAATAGCTTTTAACTAAAACTTGAGTAAAATAAGATTAACTTTAAAAAAAACAAAAGTAGCTTAGGCATGCCTACTGGTACTTGTATATTGTTTTTGTTTCTGACAAGGAAGGGAATAATCAGGTTCAGTGTGAGTGCAGAATACCTTAATGAAGAAAAAAAAATCCACCAAGAGATTAGAGTTACCGTAGGACAACACTGTTAAACATTCACCTTGACCACAGAATGAAGAATAGAAGTATTCTGAAGATCAACCGTCTTGACCTGCAAAAGATAACTGATTAAGCTGAATAAACAAATTAGTAGAACTCAGCTAAACGAAGTGCCTAAAAATTGTAACAAATGCAATCACATGAATAATTATCCCCATACATATCGTGAAATTTTGATTTGCATCACTGCATAAAATCGTAAGTTCATAAATAGAGGTTCAATTTGTATCATTGCATTAACTATAAATCTAAACAGTAAATAATTTTAATAGAGAATAAATTATTAATGCACCTGTTCCTTGTTGTTCCGTAAATCAACAGATTCAGAGTCAGCGAGATCTTCTTTTACTGGTTTTGGCAGGAAGTTTTGGATGATTTCTCTACTCTGGATTTCAGAAGAAGAAAAAAAAAACGCATGAACGAGCTTCTTCGAACACCATTAGTATCAAATCAAATCAAATAAAAAGCGAAACATTAAAATACCACATTAATCGCAGATATGCAGAGTGATTTTCCACAGTTACCAACACTAAGCCCATCGGAGAAGAGCGGAAGGGTGGAGCGGCGTAGGGTGGATGTTACGGCCAACGAACACCACTTAAAGGCCATTTCGGAGTAATTTGATTTCAAGAGCGAATTTCAAATATTAAGCATTGAAAAACCAAAATTTAAATTTTGCCGCTACTTGTTACTGAACCATTATTACTTACTACTTTAACAAATTAAAATTATGTGGCTTAGATAAAGAAACAGTATTACATTACCAAAAATAGCCCTTTCTAATTATTATTATAAGATTATTCCGAAATATTTTATATTTTCCTTTAATCTTGAATCTCGATACAAGCTAGATTATTGCAGGCCTGAAGCGGCGCTCTCTCTTGTAATTATTAATTATTATGAACATATCTAAAATTAGTAGAGATTATTGCACCTCTCAATGATTTTTATCATAAATTTTCTATAATTGAAAATTTTATATATTAACATGAATTTTTTTTTTAGTCAAAAATCTAATAATTTTGATCGAATTATAAATTTCACTTTCAAATTCACATAATGCTTCTAAAATTATTTGTTTGCAATTTACTCTTGCCAAACAAACAATAATATCAATAATTAAAGATAATATTACAAATTTTAAAATACTAACGCGTAATAACAAAAATATTAATAAAATTAGTATAATCAAGTTGTTTTGCAAATTCTTTTTTAATTGATAAGATAATCAATTCATTCAATCCTTCTTGTGACAGTGTTGATAGAAGAAAAGTCTTGATAATCTTCACATTTATTCCCTACTACAACCTTTTTATTAGAATTAAAATATTTATTGATATCACTTGCTGAACTAAATCTTCAATTCTTACTTTATTTTTTCATCCAAACACATGATACTAATTTTTTTTTTAAAAAAAACATGAATTTAAGAACTAACTAAATAGTTGAATCCTACTTTATAAATTAACATTATCAAAAAACAAAAAAAAAAACAAATATAGATAATCATTGAAAAAAAATCTAATGATTTAACATAAAAAAAATACATCCATAAATTTCATACCTTTGAATAAAATTAAAATCAAGAATCTTTCGTCTAGAACAATTCTTCAAATTTTAAATCTCTTTATTTTATTCTTCTCAATATTATCACTATGTGTGATGGTCTTTTTATAAGTAATTCCTAAAAGATAAAAAAGGTAAAAAAAAATAATAATAATAATAACAATTAAAAGAAAAAAAATCATAATAATTATTTAATTAGACATCAAAAAAGAAATCATGTCTAAAAATATTTTAAAAGGTGTATTTAGATATAAAAAGTAAGAATATATAATTAAAAATAATAATAAAAATAAAAAGATACTAAAACAAATAATAAGAAATAAGTAGAGAGGTCTATAAAAGAAGAAGATTTGTTTAAAAAGTATTTAAAAGGCTATTTGTTGGAATGAGATAAAAAAAAAGCAAAATAAAAAAAAAGTAGAACTCCTAAATCCTTAAATATCATCGAACAAATAAAAAAAATTAATAATAAGAAACAAAAAGTGGGCTAAAGCCTTTAAGGGGTTATTAAAAAAAATTAAATTAAAAAGAGTTGGTTAACAACATACACTACACTTCCATCACTTGGATAAATTTTCAATTATTTCAATTTCAACACAATATAAAGGTATGGAATTACTATTAGTACAAAATATATATTAATATTATTAGGAGATACAAAGTATATATTTTATTACTATAAGATATAAAAATAGGTAACGAAAAGTGTAAACTACCCCTTATGAATGTCGCTAAATACAATTGTATTAAATACACTATCTTAACGTACAATTTATCGATTTCTTATTGTAATATATTATCTGATACAAAACAAATATATCTAAATATTTAGAATATTTATCTAAATATTTTTGAATGCATGCAGATTTTTTATCTTATACTCCCTCCGTCCCATTTATAAGATGAGTCGACCAATCGCTAAAGTATGATTATTGCACAAATAAAGTATGTTAAATGTTTATTAAAATATGTTTTATAAAGTATAATGAATTATATATTAAATGGGGTGAACACTAACCCACCGACAATTAGATAGGAAGGTTGATTTCCATTGATATGATGTGGAACCTTCAAATTAATATAACTGATTCAACATCCATACAACTTCAAATATCAATCTTAGTACAAGAATATAGACGGTTACCAAATGCACTTTCGCGTGCAAAGTCAGTTCCCCTTTCATATGTTGTCCATCCCTAATAATACCGAGTTCTGCTACATCACCTGTAAACCTGAGATTAAGAATCAATATCAGGTGGATGAAAGAATCAGAAAGTGCAATCAGACCATGAATTTCATTCAAAAATAGAATTTACTTTTTACTGATAAGATGATCCACAGAAATGCTCTCAGTTGACTGGAAGGGTACCATCCCTTCATGTCCGACAGCAATATTATCAACACTTATAATGACTTCTCTCTGAAACACAATTGGAAAGGTTTGTAAACAAATTTTTCTTCCCTTTTGAATAAGTGCATGCAATTGCATAAAAGAAATAATTTAGGTAAGAAAGTACCTCTTTCAAGACATCGCTGGCAGGGGAAGTTGGTTCAACCTTACTTACAAGCACGCCCTAGTGACAAATACTTGGAGACTTAATTAAAACAAATCATCCCAAAAGAAGCATTATAGCTAGTGTAGCAATTATTCCGGAAATGGAAACTATTTTAAGTTTAAAAACACCAACATGGGTCACTTAAAAAATTCATTCTTAATTCTTAGATGTACCTCATCAGATGGCGCATTTAAGCACGCAAGTAGTGCTGGATTCTCCATTGTTTGAAAAGACACTCCAAGAGAAGGAAAACTTGCCAAGATGACAGATAATATTATCTAAAATTCACAAAATTGTTGATACAGTCTAGAGAAATATATAAGAAGGTGTTTGAAACAACTAGTTATATATGAATCAAAGACATAAGTACTGAATTAAGTTTTTACATCACTGTCGACTGAACGTAATGATAATTCAGTTTAGCCATGCCAATGTTGCATGAATGATGTCTAAGATCTTATTCTTTTAGTTTAGAAGGTTTGACAACTGTCACATGATTTCAATGGTAAGATATCAGCTATCATGAGCAATATCGCTCAATCACACCAATTAATACAACTTGAGTATTCAAAGGTGATGATAGAAAGAAAGCTTACCAGTGTATTTCCCATTCATCTTGTAATCTTCAAGAAAATGATTAACAATCTCTGTTGGAATCACATAGCCGATATTCTGCCTACAACCGTATGCCTAAAGGAAATGACATTTCAATACTTTTTTTTATTAAGAAGAAGAAGAAAACTCCTATTATAATTTATAATACTACTATATTCTTTTAGGTTTGAATTTCGTTTTAAATACATATATTTGGAGATTTTATAGCGAAATCTCTATATTTTAATTATTTAATTTTCTCATTTATCATTCAAAATTAAATTAAGGGTTATTCTGCAGTATACCGAGTGTACCGGTACAACTGCAGTTAGTAAATTAAAAATAGAGGAGTGAGTAGTTTTTTTTAGAAAATAAGTTAAAATAGAGGAGTGGATAGTTTTTTTTTAAAAAAAAAAACTAATTATTTTATTATATTTGATGGTAGAGATCAAATTAAAATATAATCTAATGGTTAAGATCGTTCAAGTGCATCGGTGCACCCGTGCATGACAGTTGGACTTTTAAATTAATGCAGTTCATATGCTTATTAATGTAGGTTGTAAAAAATCTCCTCTTTGATGGCTACAAGAAAAAAAAAATGCCCCAGCGATGTGTCATATCAAATTGGTTGAATTATTATGTGTATTCTAAAGGGCAAACAAGAAGTACCCGGAAGGCCACCCCAGTGCACTCTCCTTCATGATTGAAAACAAGGCCATCACTGTTACCTAGAGACAGATCTTTAGATAAGCAATGGCAAAACAAATACAAAAACATATCTGTGGAGCAATGAAAGAGTAAAAGCAGATTGAGAGACGACGTATGCTTACCATTATTTATTGGTGCATCTATTTGAATACCAACTAATTCAGATCCATGACCATATGATTTTACCTGAAAGAGTACGACTAATCTTAGTGCAAGCATCAGGCATATCTGTTGATCCATCCTTTCATAAAACTATGCTCATTTTGAAGTCTAATTTAACTTTTCATCAAAATGTAAAGAGCGCACGGAATTAGCTAGCCAGATTCAAAATAGACGCTGCATAGTTCATATTAATAGATGTATCAACGGCCATGTCACAGATCTAATGGATTAAAATGAATTAAGAAAAGAAGCATTCTGAAAATCAGCCGCCTTGACCTGCAAGCAAAAATAACTGATTAAACTCAATAAACAAATTAGTAGAACTCAGCTAAAAGAAGTGCCTAAAAATTGTAACAAATACAATCACTTGAATAATAATTCCCATACATATCGTGATATTTCGATTTGCATCACTGCATGAAATCGTAAGTTCATAATTTGTATCATCGTATTAACACAGGATGACAGCGACGTTGTTGACGATGGAGTCCACTCTTCTGATGATCTGTTTATGTGACGTTGTTGAAGATGAAATTTAAGATGATGATGTGTTTTGAAATAGGATGACGTGACATCAAAATGATTTAAAAGATTAGGGTGTGTATTAAATTAAATTTGGATAATTTAGACTTTAGCAAAATATATAATTTAAATATATAATAATAGGAGTGTGTATTTATTAAAAAGTGGTGTGTATTTAGTGGAATTCTAAAAAAAATTAATAATAAGAAACAAAAAGTGGGCTAAGCCTTTAAAGGAGTTATTATAAAAAAAATAAATTAAAAAGAGTTGGTTACCAACGTACAGTACACTTCCTTCGATCACATTGACAATGGTTAATTATAAAAATTGGTTGTAAGTATGATATTTATCATTTTTAGTTTTTTTTTAAATTTTTAATTTTGGTTATTTTTTTGTTTACTTTTAGTCCTTTTAATCCAAATTTAGTCATTTATGTTAAAAAATGATCCAAAAGTATATACATTTAGGATTAAAAGTTGATCAAAATAACTAAAAGTGGACAAAAAAGAACCAAAATTAAAATTGCAAATAAAAAAGACTAAAATTAAAAAACGTTATAGTACTAATTTTTATATTTACTCCTCTTACAGTACTCCAATTATTTCAATTTCAATATATATATATAAGGTATGGTTAAAAAATATGAGCCGTAAGCTTCATCACAATTTTTGTACTTAAGAGTCAATCGACTAAAACAAAGATTGGAAACTTTGCCATACCGATACATATATTCCTTTTCTAGATTGACCACACATGACTCATACTCAACTTTAATATAACTACTCACTACATTTTAAAATATTATTTCTCTCACGTCAAAATACATTAATTATTATACTCCTTAATCAACGTGCAAAAAGTAAACGAATGCATTTAAAGGGGACGGAGAGAGTATTTCCTAACGAGTAAGGCTTGCGTGCGCCCGGTGCACACCGTTCGCCTTTAGAATTTAGTATTATGAATAATGGTACATTATTTTGTTCAAAAGGGTATACATTTAATTAATAAGAATACATTATTCTGTTCTAAAGGATATACACTTTCATTAATATTTTTTATTTTTCTTCAAAAAATAAAGGGTATATATCTTTATTTATACTAAAGGTATTCTAAAGGCGCACAGGGTTGTGCCCGTACTCCTAATTTACACAAGTTTCTGCCTTTCCTAATACGAATAACAAAGAATGGAGACCCCTACCCTATTTCTACACCACCTGATATATCTTAAAAAAACAAGAAATCCCAACAATCGAATCTACAACTCCCCAATGCATTTACTATTTTCTTACATGAAACAAAAATAAAATTAATGCTATAGAAGAGGGCTATGCCCAAACAAGACCGTCGTGACCAACCTCGGCATTAGAAACAGGACAATCACCAAACTCGTGCTGATCATCACTCAGCCCAACAGAATCGACGAACAGAACGAGAAGATCGTCAGATCTTTCTGATGGAATTCCGTAGCCTTTGAGAATGCTCTTTGAAGAAGCTAGAGCTGATTCCCTCTCCAACACCACCAAGAAGTTGTATTCGAATTCAAAGATCAAGTATTTATCCTTGCAGGATTATTCGGAATACGAATAAAAAGATGAGACGAACTACTTACAATCAACGAGATGAGCAAGGTGGTGGATATTTCTGATCCATGTCCTGTTTCAGTTTCTCAACCTGAGTTCAAGTTCTCATTCGTTGCACATAAAAGTAATACAATAAGTTGAATTATCCCAACTGAATATTTATTTTATTTAAATTATACCAATTCATTTCCTTCATCAAATTAAAATAAAAGAGGTCAAGTAATTCAAGGTGAAAAAGGATCAAGTAGAAGATTGAAAAAAAAAAACTTAAAGAGGTCAGTGTACCTCCTTCAATACTTCACTAGCATGGGAAGAAGGTTTAACTTTTTTTACAAGCACACCCCGCAGGGATTACATAATCAAAGGCTTAAAGAAAACCATACATGCATAATGGAATATTGATTTGCATGAAAACGTAAGTTCATAAATAGAGGTTCGATTTGTATTATTTTATTAATATAAATCTAAACAGTACTTAAAATAATTTAAAATCAGTAATTTAATCGAGAATAAATTATTAATGCACCTGTTGCTGTATAACGAACACCCGTTAAAGGCCATTTCAGCAGGACCCGATTGAGGTTCATGGGTACACTTGTACCTCCAAATTAAAAATATAGTGAATTCTCTTACTATATTCTATTAATAATTACAATACTAACTTTGATAATCTTTTCATTAATATTATTTTAACTCGTATTTAATTTAATAACAGACGTTGGAAACAACTTTTAAGTAAATAATTAATTTTATTAATTATGATTATAAATTATGATATGTTAATGGTTGAGCTAATATAATTACTAATTTTATATGAATTTTTTAGTGAATAATATTTTCTTTATTGTTTTGTATGCATTAAATTTAATTAAATTATATGAGCTTTCTATTCATTCATCATAAATACTTTTTAAGTTGTCCATGCAAATATAAATTTAATTAGTATATATAATCTATATATTCTTCGTCATTAAATATTTTGAGTCGGTCATTTAAATACTATTAATTTACATATTTAATGTAGAAGAAATATATGTTGCCAAAAATGCCGTAATGCTGAACTTCGCGGTATATAATACTTAGATTAATCACTCTAACACGCCCCTCATATATAGATATGGGTTAATTTGATTCAAGTCTTACATGTCGAATATTCTTATAAATAGATGGCTATGTGGTTCGAATCCTTTGTTAAGTCTTGACTTTGATACCATGTTAAATAACAACTTCATCTAAAAGTTTTAGCTAATAGAAAGTTAAATTGTTTAACATTTAATTAAGTCATTTTGATATGTGTTTTGGTGACTTAGACAATTCCATACCCCCAATTCTAAAATCCTGAGTCCGCCACTGCATTTCATTTATGTAATTTGATTTGAAGAGCGAATATTAAGCGTATTAGAAAAACCAAAATTTAAATTTTGCCACCGCTTGTAACTGAACCCAAATGTGAACGATTATTTAATATAATCAATTAGTATTTTAACAAATTAAAATGATGTGTTTTAGATAAAGAAACAGTGTTACATTGACAATTTGACATGAGACAATTTTATTATGGAAAATGTTTTTTGGATAGATTCTACCTCAATCCCATATTTGTCTTCACAAAGTTGTTTTTTGACCAACTTTATTGACTTTTGAAGGGTTGTGTTATTTTTAAGTAATAAATAAATTATAAAGTATGTTATGTGTATTAGATGATAGTGATATTTTTGAAATTAAGATAACTTTCGAGGTTGTTGGTAAATGTGAAGTTTCCTTTTTTTGTGTGGTGAAGATAAATGTGGGACGGACGAAAACAGAAAGTGTGAAAATAAATATGGGACGGAGGGAGTATATATTATTATAATAGAGTACTGTTAAATACAAATATCTTTTTATTAAATACACATCTTTTATTAAATACACATCCTCTTTAAAATTTTATTGTATACACACCCCTTAAATTTTCAATAATACCCTTTCAAAATTAAAATCACACTCCCTATTAAAATCCCTAATTAAATATTACTAAATTAGATTAACTTTGATTAAGTTTTCCTGCGTGAAGCCATCCATGGCTTTCAAGCTTCATCATGGCTTTCAAGAATCAATCTTTCATCATCTTTTTCATTCCCTTTCTCCTATCTTTCTATCCTCACAACAATAATATAGTATTCATAGCACTACAAAGAAAGAAATAGCATATCGTAACAACCTACCATACTTATGAGTATAATTGAAATATCGAATTTCATGAAAGTTGATCAGAGAAATATCAAGAAAAACATCTTAGTTCTCTTTATATTCCTTCATTGTAATTCAGATAATATAATCAAAGAATCAATTATTTAATTTGAAAATTTTGATGTTAAAATTGAGGATTTTTGCAGAGTTATAATGGGTTCTGCACAATCCTCTTTTCAAGAAAGTAGCGATCTTGATGAAAGAGCTCTTCAATTTCCAATGTTGAACATTTAATTAAACATTATTTGCACAAATCTCTATTTAGTAGTTTATACATTTTATGATTTTAGATTAAAAAATACGATTGGCATTAGAAGATATAAATGAAAACATCATGTGAGAATAAACGTAACAATCGAAAAAACTTGATGAAGATGATTTCAACGGTGAAAGAGGAACAAAATCCCCAAATCGAAGAACGTAGATATTAAGGATTTTATTAGATATGATTTCTATAAATAATTTAATTTAAAATATATAGGGTGTGTATTTAATAATTTTAAGGGTAATATAAATATTTTAAATATATAATATATTAATAATATAATTATAGAGTGTGTATTCAATAAATAGGGGTGTGTATTTAGTCTATATGCCTTATAATATTATGATTATGATGAAATATTTATTATTTTTCGTTTATTTTATGTCAAAATGCATTAGATGACTCTTTCTCTGTCGATCTTGACAACCAAGAATATTTCAGGCTTTTGCAGCGGCCCTCTCTCTTGATTATGAAGATATCAACCAAAATTAGTCAAGATTATTGCACCTCTCAAAGATTTTATCAAGGTCTAAATACTCTGGTATGTATTCTACAGGCGTTTCATCATAAAATTTATTATACTAACATTATATTTTAAAACTTTAATATGCTGTATCTTTTTTCAGTCAAAAATCTATTTCTTTTGATCGAATTATAAATTTCAGTCTCAAATTCACATACCACATACAATGCTTATTGAATTATTTATTTCATTTACTCTTGTCAAGCAAACTATATCTATTTCATTTTAATTGCACATAACTACATTAAACGTTAGTTTTTTGTACACCTTTTTCATACGAGATAACCACATTGTCAATTCACTGTGAAGTCTTTTTAATAAGAGAGAATATGCCCCTGTGCTGAAAAGATAGCTCTAATCTTCCTATCTGTTAAACCAGCAGTTCACCAAAAAACAATTTTAGTTTGTATTGGTGTAAAAGATTCTAAGAATTACTTTACACTTCATGGCAAAATGGGTATGGATAAGAGGAGTATAAAATAATTTTCCTATTTTTGAATACTAAAATTAGTGAATGACAATGGGTGTTACTAAAGGTTATGAATAGAGGAATCATGATGAAAGAGATCATTAGATCTTTCTGATGGAATTCCATAGGCTTTGAGGATGGCGTTTGATGAAGCTAAAGCTGACTCCCTTTCCAACACCAGCAAAGTGCTGTCTTCCAATTCAAAGACCAAGAATTTGTCCTTGCAAGCTGAGATGTGGTTAGTTTGTGTTAGATTATAAAGTAAATAATTTGATGAGATGAACAACTTACAATCAACTAGATGAGCAAGGTGGTGGATGTTTCTGATATATGTTCCGTTTAGCTTCAAAACCTGCCATAGATCGTTCAATGTCAGAAACAACAAGGCGTACAAATAATTTAGACGTGCTACAAGACTCGCCTGTTTATAGCTCATATTTTCATATCCAGTGTTTACTTCATTTGCCAGAACCTGTGATAGGACCACAATTTGTTCTCCTTTGAACTTTGACATAGCGTAGATTGATTTTGTTTTTAACTTCAGCTGTATAAGAAAGAAATTGCAATCACCTATAGAACTCAAACTAGTAACGAAATGCTGAAGGAAAAAGAAAATAATATTACCCCGATGCATTCTTCCCTGTTAAAGCAAAAAATAAAAAATAAAAAATTAGGTAATCAGAAATTAGCTCATGATAGAAAAAAAAAAGATTATTCAGTACTCTTTCACACATACTTTTTGAGAGGTCGTGTAAGTGGGGTGAACACTAACCCACCAACAATTAGATAGGAAGGTTGATCTCCATTGATATGATGTGGAACCTTCAAATTAATATAACTGATTCAACATCATACAACTTCAAATATCAATCTTAGTACAAGAATATAGACTGTTACCAAATGCACTTTCGCGTGCAAAGTCAGTTCCACTTTCATATGTTGTCCATCCCTAATAATACCGAGTTCTGCTACATCACCAGTAAACCTGAGATTAAGAATCAATATCAGGTGGATGAAAGAATCAGCCATCAGACATGAATTTCATTCAAAAGTAGAATTTACTTTTTACTGATAAGATAGTCCATAGAAATGCTCTCAGTTGACCGGAAGGGTACCATTCCTTCATGTCCGACAGCAATATTATCGACACTTATAATGACATCCCTCTGAAACACAATTGGAAAGGTTTGTGAAAAATAATTTCTTCATCTTCGAATATGCATGCAATTGCATACAAGAAATTACATAGGTAAGAAAATACCTCCTTCAAGGCATCACTGGCCGGGGAAGTTGCTTTAACCTTCCTTACAAGCATGCCCTGGAATGACAAATACTTGCAGATTTAATTAAAACAAATCATCCCAAAAGAAGCATTATAGCAAGTGTAGCAATGATTCCGGAAATGGAAACTATTTTAAGTTTAAAAACACCAACAAACGGGTCACTTAAAAAATTCATTCTAAGATATACCTCATCAGATGGTGCATTTAAGTACGCAAGCAGTGCTGGATTCTCCATTTTTTGAAACGACACTCCAAGAGAAGGAAAACCTAGCCAAGATGGCAGATAATATTATTTTCAAGATTCACAAAATTGTCGATACAGTCCAGAGAAATATAGAAGGTGTTCGAAACAACTAGTTATATGTTAATCAAAGACATAAGTACTGAATCAAGTTTTTACATCATTGTCAACTGAACATAATGATAAGTCAGTTCAGCCATGGCAATTTTGCATGAACGATGTCTAAGATCTTGTTCTTTTAGTTTATAAGGTTTGGCGATTGTCACATGGTTGTATATTAAGATTTCAACGGTCAGATATCAGCTATCATGAGCAATAACGTTCAATTACACCAATTAGTACAACTTGATTATGCAAATGTGATGATAGAAATAAAGCTCACCAGTGTATTTCCCATTCATCTTGTAATCTTCAAGAAAATGATTAACTACCTCTGTTGGAATCACATAGCCGATATTCTGCCTAAAAGTGTATGCCTGAAATGACATTTCAATACTTTTTTATTAAGAAGAAGAAGAAAACTCCTATTTTATTTTATACTACTACTATATTTTTAGGTTGAATTTCGTTTTAAATACATATATTTGGAGATTTTATGGAGAAATCTCTATATTTTAATTATTTAATTTTCTCGTTTATCATTTATAATTAAATTAATGTAGTTCATAGGATTATTAATGTAGGTTGTAAAAAACTTCTTCTTTGATGGCTACAGGGAAAAAAAAAAGCCCCACCCATGTCGTATCAAATTGGTTGAATTATTATGTGTATTCTAAAGGGCAAACGATCTATTTTGCTAGTTATCTCATGTCACAAATCATCCTAGCTTTTTTTAAGTACCTGGAAGGCCAGCCCAATGCACTCTCCTTGATGATTGAAAACAGGACCACCACTATTACCTAAAGACAGGTCTTTAGTTGAGCAATGGCAAAACAAATACAAAAACATAACATCTGTGGAGATATGAAAGAGTATAAGCAAATTGAGAGACTAACGTATAGTTACCTTTATTTATTGCTGCATCTATTTGAATAGCAACTAATTCAGATCCATGACCATATGATGTTACCTGAAAAGTGTACGACTAATATTAATACAAGCATTAGGCATATCTGTTGATCCATCCTTTCATAAAATTATGCTCATTTTGAAGTTTAATTTAACTTTTCATCAAAATGTAAAGAGCGCACGAAATTAGCTAGCCTCATTCAAAATAGACGCTGCATAGTTCATATTAATAGATGTCGAAAAGGCCATGACACAGATCTAATGGATTACAATGAATTAATTTTAAAAAAATGTTCATCAAAGATACAAGAGCTGAATTTCATGTGAAACACCAAAAAAAAATGTTCATCAAATATGTATTTCGTTAGGGTTAACTGCAAAAAAAAAACCACGAACTTTACATCTATTGGAAATTAGTCCTTACTTTTGAGAAATTGCAAAAAAACCACTACCTTTAAAAGTATGGTTTTTTGGGTTTATTTTGCAACAATACTTAAAGGTGTTGGTTTTTTTGCAATTTCTCAAAAGTGAGGATTAATTTGCAATAGGTGTAAAATTCGTGGTTTTTTTTTCAATTAAACCATTTCTTTAACATGTATAATTATGAGGGGCTCTTGGATCACACATTTCTGCATTAAATCTATTGCAGTTCTCATTATCAAATGAATGGCATAATCCAGCATGTGTTTATATCTAATCTTAAAGCTTCAGAGAGTATATCTAATCTTAAAGCTTCAGAGAGTGACTAACCTCAATTCTTGATACTACACCCTTAGACACTGATATGGTTTCTCCTCCAACTGGATAACCAACAACTCTAATTTCATCCTGGGAGAAAAAACTGTAAGAATATATGCCTATCGTGGCTTTGAACTAAGGTATATGAGTTAAGAAATTGCCAACACAAAATGGTAGAAATTGCAGTATGATTCAAGAGATCATATGGCATGTCTATATAAAAGACTGAGAGCACGGCGCAAATCGAAGTTTCTCAACTTGAAATTGGAGAAAAAACAATGAACCTGTAAATTTGGTAAGGGGCCAAACTGGATGGGTTGGATTCCTTTCCAGAACTTCTCGCTTTCAACGGTAAGAAGAGCTAGATCACATTCTACCCCTATTGCTAGAACCTGCAATTAGCAATGAGTATGAGCAAGTGTCATAATCAAAGATCCAATACCCAAAATAATATAACAATAGGCTATATATAGCCGAGCAAACTTAAAACTTCTCAAGACATTTCTAAATAATATGTTTTCAAATTGTCAGGGAGAAATCAAGCATGTATCTGAAACCATTATAATAGAATGCAGATGCAATCATAAAATTACCTTGGCAACATATTTTGCATTATCCCCTCTTTTTTTTACTTTAACCTGCAATAAGATAACAATTAAACAACTATATGGCAGTAAAATGCAATTAACAAATGACTCATAGCATCAAATATCTAACCAGAGAATTATGCTCGACACAATGTGCATTCGTCAACAACTTCCCATCCATAATCGTGAATGCACTGCATAGTATTCAAAATTTTGAGGAAGATCACATTAATACCACTATTTTGAATAGCTTTTAACTAAAACTTGAGTAAAATAAGATTAACTTTAAAAAAACAAAAGTAGCTTAGACATGCCTACTGGTACTTGTATATTTTTTTTGTTTCTGCCAAGGAAGGGAATACTCAGGTTCAACGTGAGTGCAGAATACCTTAATGAAGAAAAAAAAAATCCACCAAGAGATTAGAGTTACCGTAGGTGTTGGACAGTGTATTAATATTAAACAAAAGACAACACTGTTAAACATTCACCTTGACGACAGCATCAAGAATAGAAGCATTCTGAAGATCAACCGTCTTGACCTGCAAAAGCTAACTGATTAAGCTCAATAAACAAATTAGTAGAACTCAGCTAAAAGAAGTGCCTAAAAATTGTAACAAATGCAATCACATGAATAATTATCCCCATACATATCGTGAAATTTTGATTTGCATCACTGCATAAAATCGTAATTTCATAAATAGAGGTTCAATTTGTATCATTGCATTAACTATAAATCTAAACAGGACATAATTTTAAGTAAATAATTTTAATAAGAGAATAAATTATTAATGCACCTGTTCCTTGTTGTTCCCTTTCTTCCGTAAATCAACAGATTCAGAGTCAGCGTGATCTTCTTTTACTGGTTTTGGCAGGAAGTTTTGGATGATTTCTTTACTCTGGATTTCAGAAGAAAAAAAAAACGCATGAACGAGCTTCTTCGAACAACTAATCAAATCAAATAAAACGCGAAACATTAAAATACCTCATTAATCGCAGATATGCAGAGTGATTTTCCACAGTTACCAACATTAAGCCCATCGGAGAAGAGCGGAAGGGTGGAGCGGCGCAGGGTGGATGTTACGGCCAACGAACACCACTTAAAGGCCATTTCGGAGTAATCTGATTTCAAGAGCGAATTTCAAATATTAAGCATTGAAAAACCAAAATTTAAATTTTGCCGCTACTTGTTACTGAACCAAATGTGAAAGATTATTACTTACTACTTTAACAAATTAAAATTATGTGGCTTAGATAAATAAGCAAAAATAGCCCTTTCTAATTATTATTATAAGATTATTCCGAAATATTTTATATTTTCCTTTAATCTTGAATCTCGATACAAGCTAGATTATTGCAGGCCTGAAGCGGCGCTCTTTTGTAATTATTAATTATTATGAACATATCTAAAACTAGTAGAGATTATTGCACCTCTCAATGATTTTTATCATAAATTTTCTATAATTGAAAATTTTATATATTAACATGTATTTTTTTTTTTAGTCAAAAATCTAATAATTTTGATCAATTATAAATTTCACTTTCAAATTCACATAATGCTTCTAAAATTATTTGTTTGCAATTTACTCTTGCCAAACAAACGATAATATTAATAACTGCAAATTTTAAAATACAATGCGTAACAGCAAAAATATTATAAGATTAGTATAATTGATAAGACAGTCAATTTATTTAATTCTTTATATAACATTGTTGAGAAGAAAAAGTCTTGATAACCTTCATTTTTAATCTCTACCACAAAATTAGTCAAGATTATTGCACCTCTCACTGATTTTTATCATAAATTTTCTATAATTGAAATTTTATATATTACCATTATATTATAAAACTTTAATATGCTTTTTTTTAGTCAAAAATCTAATAATTTTGATCGAATTATAAATTTCACTTTCAAATTCACATAATGCTTGTAAAATTATTTGTTTGCAATTTACTCTTGCCAAACAAACAATAATATCAATAATTAATGATAATATTGCAAATTTTAAAATACTAACGCGTAATAGCAAAAATATTAATAAAATTAGTATAATCAAGTTGTTTTGCAAATTCATTTTTAATTGATAAGATAATCAATTTATTCAATTCTTCTTGTGACATTGTTGATAGAAGAAAAGTCTTGATAATATTCATTAGAATTAAAATATTTATTAATATCACTTACTAACTTTGAACTAAATCTTCAATTCTTACTTTATTTTTTTATCCAAACACATGATACTAATTCTTTTTAAAAAAACATGAATTTAAGAACTAACTAAATAGTTGAATCATACTTTATAAATTAACATTAGCAAAAAACAAAAAAAAAAAAACAAATATAGATAATCATTGAAAAAATCTAATGATTTAACATAAAAAAAATACATCCATAAATTTCATACCTTTAAATAAAATTGAAATCAAGAATCTTTCGTCTAGAACAATTCTTCAAATTTTAAATTTCTTTATTTTATTCTTCTCAATATTATCACTATGTGTGATGGTCTTTTTATAAGTAATTTCTAAAAGATAAAAAAGGTAAAAAAAATAATAATAATAATAATAACAATAAAAGAAAAAAAATCATAATAATTATTTAATTAGACATCAAAAAAGAAATCATGTCTAAAAATATTTTAAAAGGTGTATTTAGATATAAAAAGTAAGAATATATAATTAAAAATAATAATAATAAAAATAAAAAGATACTAAAACAAATAATAAGAAATAAGTAGAGAGGTCTATAAAAGAAGAAGATTTGTTTAAAAAGTATTTAAAAGGCTATTTGTTGGAATGAGATAAAAAAAAAAGCAAAATAAAAAAAAAAGTAGAACTCCTAAATCCTTAAATATCATCGAACAAATAAAAAATAATAATAATAAGAAACAAAAAGTGGGCTAAAGCCTTTAAGGGGTTATTAAAAAAAAATTAAATTAAAAAGAGTTGGTTAACAACATACACTACACTTCCATCACTTGGATAAAATTTCAATTATTTCAATTTCAACATAATATAAAGGTATGGAATTACTATTAGTACAAAATATATATTAATATTATTAGGAGATACAAAGTATATATTTTATTACTATATGATATAAAAATAGGCAATGAAAAGTGTAAACTACCCTTTATGAATGTCATTAAATACAATTGTATTGAATACACTATCTTAACGTACAATTTATAGATTTCTTATAATAATATATAATCTGATACAAAACAAATATATCTAAATATTCAAAATATTTATCTAAATATTTTTGAATACATGCAGATTTTTTATCTTATACTCCCTCCGTCCCAGGCTAAGAGTTCATTTTACCATTTTGATCGTCTCATCCAAAGAGTCTCATTTCCTTTTTTGGACGCATGGGACTCACCCACACCCACTAATACATTTAAAACATGTGGCCCCTACACCCACTAATACAACTACTCACCACACATTAAATAATAATACTCCTTAATCCACCTGCTCAAAAGCAAATGAGACTCTTAGCCTGGGACGGAAGGAGTATAATTTTATCTTATGTAATTTGGATACATAATTATTTCTGAATAATTGCAAATTTCTCATGTAATCTAATCTGGATACCAAATATATATCATCTAATCTATACAAAATATATGTAAATATTCAAAATACTTATATGAATACTGCAGATTCCTTATCATAATCTAATATGATACCAAATATATCTAAATATTTTTGAATACATCGTTAATATAATCTGAATACCAATATATATATATATGTGTATGTATTAAATACTTATATAAATATTTTATGTAAATATTTTTTAATACATCGTGAGGATATTTTATGGATAATATAATCTAGAGTTGTGGGAATTTTTTTATTGTAATATAATTTGAATACCAAAATATATGTAAATATTTTTGAAGATAAAAACTCCACCATTATATTTTCACGATACCGGAGCGGATATTCTATTAGAAAATAATTTCCTACAGACATTCAAACATTTTACACAAGAAAACGCAATAAGAAGGCTTATTTTCATAACCCTTTGTGAACATAAGATCATAGCACTAAGACTGCGTAATGCATTTCAAAGAAAAATGTCAATCAGATTCCACAGCAAGCAAGCGTGGTGATGAAGAAAAACTTAGTCATCCAAAGATGAATGATCGAAGAAAATATGGCGAAGCAATCCTTCAGATGAGAACCGAGACAAGAGGAGGATGGAAGATGGAGAAACTAAAAGAAAATACAATCTATCTTCTCAAAGCAAGCTTGAGAGATTGTTTACAGAAAGACATCACAATCGAAGAACAAATATATTTGGTGGACGTCAAAAAGAAGATACAGAGGAACTTCAATGAGGATCCTCTAGCCTGGTGGGAAAAAAATGAGCCCAAAGCCTCACTCAAAGTGAAAGACGGAAAAGAGCATGTGTTCGTAAGATACAAGCCTATCCTAATGAACCAAGAGGATTGAAAGTATATGCAGCTAATACTTAAGGAAAATCTGGATTTTAAGTTGATATCACCAGGAGTATCCCCATATAGCAGTCCAGGATTTCTAGTATGAAATCATGGAGAAGTCAAGCTGGAAAAGCCGAGACTTGTGATCAACTACAAAGGGATCAACAACATCTTGGAGTTCGATGGATACTACATACCAAGTATTTAACACTTGGTCAATTGTATCAAGAATGCCAATGTATTCTCAAAGTTTGATTGCAAATATAGGTTCTACCAGATTATGGTGGAAGAAGGAAGCAAAAAGTTAACAGCCTTCTCAACACCACAGGCCACTATATCTGGAATATCATGCCTATGGGCTTGGCGAATGCACCACATATATACCAAAGAGAGATGGATAATCTATTCAAATATTATTTCTCATTCATGTTTGTTTATGTGGATGACATCCTCATAGCCTCAAAAAACATGAAAGAACATCTGGCGCATCTGGAAGTATTTTCGGAAGTATGCCATAAGGAATGATTGATGCTTTCTGAAAAGAAGGCAGTAATAGAAACAAGACAGATCGAGTTCCTTGGAGTCGAGATCGATGAGTTCGGAATTATTCTACTACGTCATATTGTAGAAAAGGTACAAGGATTTCCTAAAGATTTCAAGGACAAGAAACAACTCCAAAAAGCCTCTTAGGAGTTGTCAACTTTGCTAGAATGTTCATCAACAACCTAGCACAATATAAGGTGTTCAGTCCTCTGTTAAAGAAAGACGCAGAATTCAAATGAGTGGAATCACACCGAGAAATGGTTAAGCAGTTAAAGGAGGTTTGCAAGAAGCTCCCCAAGCTAGCAATACCAAACGACGCGCATGAACTGGTACTTTACACAGATGCCAGTGACCACTGGTGGGCAGCAGTTCTCACGAATTCCACACCAGAAGGAAAAGTGTCATGCAGATACTATAGCGGATTCTTTAAAGAGATGAAGCAAACAGGTGACACATCAATGAAAAGAAGTTCTTTGCTATTCGAAAAGCATTCAAGAAATGGCCGCTATTTCTTCTCGCGAAGAAATTCATCCTTAAAATTGATAACACAAGCGTCAAAACCTTTTTAAAAAATAAAATTGAATCTAAACCTGAAAAGGCTAGCCTATTAAGATGGCAAGCAGAATGCCAATATTATAATTTTAATATTGTCATTATTAAATATGTTGATAATGTTTTGGTAGATTTCCTGACGAGAGATGGAAGGAGCTGAAATAGACTTCATTTTGACTGTATCAAGGCACCTGATGGACAACCTTGAGTTGTTCAAAAGAAAATTCAAAAATCTGACACTCAATGCAAGACGTGCCGAAAGAATACAAGATAGTAATTAGACCAAAGTGTCTAATCGCATACGAGACTGCATTCAAACTGCGCAAGTCTGTTCGAAGTAACACGAGAGCTACTCATCTGGGCTGTTGATAGCAATTGCAATCGACAAAAGGAGAGTAGTCGAGAATGAGGCTCTAAACCCGGAGCAAGGGATTCAAGTACCCTTAGCACAAGTCTTAGATTGGAACCTTCAAAAGAGGAACCAGTCCAAGGAAAAATCGAAGACCTTGAGTCACATCTAGAGTCGATGAATCAACCCAGCACCTCTGGGTCAAAGAGAGAGAGAGATCAACCTTATTGGTATTAACTTAGTTGATTTCTCATATTGGCAGGAATACCAGGTCAGTTGGGAGAAATTAAACACCAGACAAGAAATCCGACCTGAGAAATATCGGGTGAATATATCGGGAGAATATCCTCGAGTTTGGATGCGAGAGGGCTCAAATCCAATGAATGTAAAGCAATGCTATGACTTTGGTGCACTAGCCTCGATCTATACTGTTGCACCAGGTTTCCCAGAACTTGCAAAACTTCCAGATTGGCTCGGAGAAAAGGTTTTCAAGTTATGACAAAATAACTCGACTCTATCTAGAGGCGATGTATTGGAGTTGTACTTCACCAGTGCGGCCCCAGAACCAGTCTGGAAAGGCAACCACGAGGCCTTTCATTTCATCAAGCTAAGAAGACCCGATGTCTTAGCATCAAATAAGATTAAATAGTCTTCTGGAAAGGAACCAGTCTTGGTTTCTACATTTTCTGAAGAACAGATCTCTACGCAAAGAGCGAGGGGTTTGTATGCCTGCACCAAAGCCATGGTGGAGGTGAAGTTCCCTTTCAAGTTCGAGCATAAGTCTTTGAATGGGTCTTTCCTGTTGAATACTTTAACAGGGAAGAAGACAGTGTTTGCGGAGAATGCGTTCCAAGAAAAATAAGAACTTCTCTTGAAAAATAAAATTTCGGTGAGTAAACAAACTAATCGGAAATATTGTAACATGGCCCATTTCGGGCAGTGGATAAACAAGGTATGTTCGACCTGTTCCACCCAAACAGAGCCAGAGTTTGGAAAAGGAATCAGGCTGGGCATAGAAATGATCAGAACTGATGATCTACCTCTAGCAAAGGAGACACGTGGAAAGAAGAAGGTAAAATCTCTTCAGATTACCTAAGAGCCAGGAGAATCATCAGGCACCAAAGTAGACAAATAACTCTTCAAAAAAGTAAGAGCCAGATGACTTTCTGAAAGGGTAAGGGACATGTGACCGACAAGGATGATGGACCACAAGAAGGCATCCAATGGAGAAAGGGGACCAGCCAGCTGCTAAAGTTGGGATCCAATGGAAAAACGTCAGCAGTGACGTCATTACAATGACATAAGCAGTGACGTCAACAAAAATAAAGAGGCTTTGAAATCCGAATTTCACATCCGCAAGCCTCTATAAATAGCAGAGTTGAGAAAACAGAAGGCATCGACCATCACCCTCTGTTTTCTCTTTCTAAAATAAACATTGTATCTCTTTCTTTTCTTTGTATAAGTGTTCTGAGTGCAGCTACAATAGGTAGCTAAAAGAGTTATATCCTCTTGTTCAATGAGGATAAGTGTGTAATAAATTTCTTCATTCAATAAATAAATAATCTCGGGTTGCTGCCCGCATGTAGTTCCATTTTTCTGCAACTTTAATCTCCATACTTTCCGGCAAAAACAGTAGCAGCATCCTGTACACCCGATGTAGGAAGCGAACCAGGATTGTGTTGAGATTCGTTGAAGGAACGGGATTGATCCATCATACTGCGGGGCGCGTGGTTGGCTGTGAGGAGCAGCTGTAAAATCTCCCGGATACCCGGTGGATTGACGATAAAAAAAGGGATTGTTACTGTTCTAAGTTGGATAGCTATGAGATTAATGTTGTTTAATTAACGTACGGAAGCATTATGGGTTTGATATGATCGTAATGGACTATGTCTATTTTGAAAAATAGAAGAAAGAGGAAAATTTGGCAATAAAGATATGATATAAGTTGATTAGGAATAAAAATTTTCAATTATAATATTCTTATAGGACCAAAACTGATAGCTATGAGACCAATATATTCCTACGGGACTATAATTGAATTGAATGAATTCTTATGGGACCAAATATAAAAATTTTCTTATAACTAAAATATAACCAAAAAGTAATCTTGTTTGGTAAGTTGTACTTAGAGGAGTATAAATTTAATTTTATTATTTGAAAAATATAGGTAATTCAAAAAAATACCCCTTAAAGTTTAACAATATTCTTTCTTGTCCCAAATATAACACCAACTCTTTTTTTACCCAAAATGACAAATTTAACCTTTACTCGAAAATGGATTCGTGTTAAATATATATTCGTGTAAAATTTTCATGTCAAATAATGTTTTCGTGTAAAATTTTTGTGTCAAATAATGCTTTCGTGTCAAATTTCCGTGTCAAATAATGCATTCGTGTAAAATTTTTATAAGATATATTTGTTTAATTGAAATTTTATATATTACCATTATATTATAAAACTTTAATATGCTTTTTTTTTAGTCAAAAATCTAATAATTTTGATCGAATTATAAATTTCACTTTCAAATTCACATAATGCTTGTAAAATTATTTGTTTGCAATTTACTCTTGCCAAACAAACAATAATATCAATAATTAATGATAATATTGCAAATTTTAAAATACTAACGCGTAATAGCAAAAATATTAATAAAATTAGTATAATCAAGTTGTTTTGCAAATTCATTTTTAATTGATAAGATAATCAATTCATTCAATTCTTCTTGTGACATTGTTGATAGAAGAAAAGTCTTGATAATATTCATTAGAATTAAAATATTTATTAATATCACTTACTAACTTTGAACTAAATCTTCAATTCTTACTTTATTTTTTCATCCAAACACATGATACTAATTTTTTTTTAAAAAAAACATGAATTTAAGAACTAACTAAATAGTTGAATCATACTTTATAAATTAACATTAGCAAAAAACAAAAAAAAACAAATATAGATAATCATTGAAAAAATCTAATGATTTAACATAAAAAAAAATACATCCATAAATTTCATACCTTTGAATAAAATTGAAATCAAGAATCTTTCGTCTAGAACAATTCTTCAAATTTTAAATCTCTTTATTTTATTCTTCTCAATATTATCACTATGTGTGATGGTCTTTTTATAAGTAATTCCTAAAAGATAAAAAAGGTAAAAAAAATTATAATAATAATAATAACAATAAAAGAAAAAAAATCATAATAATTATTTAACTAGACATCAAAAAACTAATCATGTCTAAAAATATTTTATAAGGTGTATTTAGATATAAAAAGTAAGAATATATAATTAAAAATAATAATAAAAATAAAAAGGTACTAAAACAAATAATAAGAAATAAGTAGTGAGGTCTATAAAAGAAGAAGATTTGTTTAAAAAGTATTTAAAAGGCTATTTGTTGGAATGAGATAAAAAAAAGTAATCTTGTTTGGTAAGTTGTACTTAGAGGAGTATAAATTTAATTTTATTATTTGATAAATATAGGTAATTCAAAAAAATACCCCTTAAAGTTTAACAATATTCTTTCTTGTCCCAAATATAACACCAACTCTTTTTTATTCAAAATGACGGATTTAACATTTACTCGAAAATGGATTCGTATTAAATAAATATTCGTGTAAAATTTTTGTGTCAAATAATGCTTTCGTGTAAAATTTTTATGTCAAATAATATTTTCGTATCAAATTTCCGTGTCAAATATTGCATTCGTGTAAAATTTTCGTGTAAAAATATGCATTCGTGTCTAATTTTTGTGTAAAAATAATGCATTCGTGTCAAATAAGGGTATTTTGGTCAAATCGGGTATAAAAAAATATAGTGTTAAAGTTAGAATAAGAAATAAAATATGTTAAAAAATAGGATATTTTAATTTTTTTCCCCAAAAGAAAATGGGGTAATAAATAATGAAATTATGAAAGTATATAAATTAGTATAAACTCAAAAATGAAAATTCGTTCTTTTTCTTATTTTCTGAACATTGATTCGTCCCATCAGACATGATAGAAGCAGCAAACCTAAATCCACAACAAAATTTAATTACACCTTGTGAATTCCTTCAACCTCCCAATTAATTAAAGGAACAAAATTTCAAATAAAAAGAATGCAAGCGCGTGTGTTTGGAATAGGTGTATAGTGGCACCTCTCTCTTCTTATGGGACAATGAGTATTTTGAAAATGGTGTACCCCACCATTAGGGACTCCACCGCCCCTGTCCTAGGGATTGGTGAAGGAGGTAAATCGTAGGATGTGCCTCAAGTGGCTTATAGAGAGGGCTCACTGTTAAACTTGTGCTTGCAAGGGCCAAATTCATGTCAAAAACAGGATTCGAACCCCACCCTGCAGCAACCAAGCTCAGTTGGAAGGTCTTTCCACCCTCCCCTCTACCACTTGAGCTATGCCCTGGGGCGACAATGAGTATTTTGTAAGGCAACAATGGGGTTCCTACAAAGATGAGGGTGGGAGATGGAAAGAGTTCAGACAACGGTTGCACATTTCTAATTTAGAGAGTAATAATATTTGGGCGATGCTTCCATTTAAGGGACAATTTTGAACGATACACCAAAAATAGTAAAATATATACTTTTGGACAAAAATGTATGATTTAGGAGATTATATATAATTGGATAGAGATTGTTTGTGCTCTAATGAATTAGCTGTAGATCTCATCAGGGATTTTAGGGAATGATTGAAAGATTGGATGGAAACAAAGAAAAGAAGGATATACTTTTAGTAATCACAAATATATTTGTAAATCGGGTTTATATGAAAATTAATTAATATGTAAATTCTATTATTCTTTAGCTCATAAAAAATTAATCTTTATCCCATAAATTATTACTTTTCTAAATTAAAAAATTACTTTTCAAATTTTAATAAATTCTAATTTATCGATTACTTTTTAATACATAAAAAATGATTTTTTAGAAACACAAATTATTATAAAAATTATTATTCTTTAAAGAGTAATTTTTTATATACTAACAAGTATAATTTTTTTAGAAATAAGATTTATATGTAAACCAGGTTTACATGAGACTCACTCTTTATTAAATTGCTTACGATTTACTGTAGGCAGTGTATAAATTATGAGTTGATATTGGTTTACCCCAAGCATGCACCCATATGCGTATAAATTTTTATTCAATATTGTATACATGTTTTTTAATAATTGTACATTTTTTTACATTAATTTTTTCATTAAAAAACTAGCACTGATAAGTGTATAACTTTTTTTTCAATAGTGTATATATGTTTCTTGATAATTGTATAATCTTTTACACTCAATTTCTCATAAAAAACTAACAAAAAATTAGCTAACAAAGTATATACATTTTTATTCATAAAATTATGTATTTTTATTTATAATTATATGTTTTTTTAAAGTGATACTCTCTTGATTATTGACTATTATAACAAATTAAACTCCCAAGATTATAAACTTCTCTTCCAAATTCACATACATACAATGCTTACTAAATTATTTGTTTGCAATTTACTCTTGTCAAACAAACAATATCTAATATATAATTTGGAAGATTATTAAATTATTTGTTTGCAATTTACTCTTAGTCAAGATTATTGCACCTCTCAAAGATTTTATCAAGGTCTAAATACTCTGGTATGTATTCTACAGGCGTTTCATCATAAAATTTATTATACTAACATAATATTTTAAAACTTTAATATGCTGTATCTTTTTTCAGTCAAAAATCTATTTCTTTTGATCGAATTATAAATTTCAGTCTCAAATTCACATACCACATACAATGCTTATTGAATTATTTATTTCATTTACTCTTGTCAAGCAAACTATATCTATTTCATTTTAATTGCACATAACTACATTAAACGTTAGTTTTTTGTACACCTTTTGCATACGAGATAACCACATTGTCAATTCACTGTGAAGTCTTTTTAATAAGAGAGAATATGCCCTGTGCTGAAAAGATAGCTCGTGATATTAAGGCTCACTCATTCTAATCTTCCTATCTGTTAAACCAGCAGTTCACCAAAAAACAATTTTAGTTTGTATTGGTGTAAAAGATTCTAAGAATTACTTTACACTTCATGGCAAAATGGGTATGGATAAGAGGAGTATAAAATAAATTTTCCTATTTTTGAATACTAAAATTAGTGAATGACAATGGGTGTTACTAAAGGTTATGAATAGAGGAATCATGATGTAAGAGATCATTAGATCTTTCTGATGGAATTCCATAGGCTTTGAGGATGGCGTTTGATGAAGCTAAAGCTGACTCCCTTTCCAACACCAGCAAAGTGCTGTCTTCCAATTCAAAGACCAAGAATTTGTCCTTGCAAGCTGAGATGTGGTTAGTTTGTGTTAGATTATAAAGTAAATAATTTGATGAGATGAACAACTTACAATCAACTAGATGAGCAAGGTGGTAGATGTTTCTGATATATGTTCCGTTTAGCTTCAAAACCTGCCATAGATCGTTCAATGTCAGAAACAACAAGGCGTACAAATAATTTAGACGTGCTACAAGACTCGCCTGTTCATAGCTCATATTTTCATATCCAGTGTTTACTTCATTTGCCAGAACCTGTGATAGGACCACAATTTGTTCTCCTTTGAACTTTGACATAGCGTATTTTGCTTTTGTTTCTAACTTCAGCTGTAGAAGAAAGAAATTGTAATCAACTATAGAACTCAAACTAGTAACGAAATGCTGAAGGAGAAAGAAATTCATATTACCCCTATGCATTCTTCACTGTTAAAGCAAAATAAAAAAAAATAAAATTAGGTACTCATATATAGCTCATGATAAAAAAAAAAAAAAAAAATATTCAGTACTCTTTCACACGTACTCTTCGAGAGGTTGTATAAGTGGGGTGAACACTAACCCACCAACAATTAGATAGGAAGGTTGATCTCCATTGATATGATGTGGAACCTTAAAATTAATATAACTGATTCAACATCCATACAACTTCAAATATCAATCTTAGTACAAGAATATAGACGGTTACCAAATGCACTTTCGCGTGCAAAGTCAGTACCACTTTCCTATGTTGTCCATCCCTAATAATACCGAGTTCTGCTACATCACCAGTAAACCTGAGATTAAGAATCAATATCAAGTGGATGAAAAAATCAGCCATCAGACATGAATTTCATTCAAAAGTAGAATTTACTTTTTACTGATAAGATAGTCCATAGAAATGCTCTCAGTTGACCGGAAGGGTACCATTCCTTCATGTCCGACAGCAATATTATCGACACTTATAATGACATCCCTCTGAAACACAATTGGAAAGGTTTGTGAAAAAAAAAAATTTCCTCTTCCAATAAGTGCATGCAATTGCATACAAGAAATTACATAGGTAAGAAAATACCTCCTTCAAGGCATCACTGGCCGGGGAAGTTGCTTCAACCTTCCTTACAAGGATGCCCTGGAATGACAAATACTTGAAGATTTAATTAAAACAAATCATCCCAAAAGAAGCATTATAGCAAGTGTAGCAATGATTCCGGAAATGGAAACTATTTTAAGTTTAAAAACACCAACAAACGGGTCACTTAAAAAATTCATTCTAAGATATACCTCATCAGATGGTGCATTTAAGTACGCAAGCAGTGCTGGATTCTCCATTTTTTGAAACGACACTCCAAGAGAAGGAAAACCTAGCCAAGATGGCAGATAATATTATTTTCAAGATTCACAAAATTGTCGATACAGTCCAGAGAAATATAGAAGGTGTTCGAAACAACTAGTTATATGTTAATCAAAGACATAAGTACTGAATCAAGTTTTTACATCATTGTCAACTGAACATAATGATAAGTCAGTTCAGCCATGGCAATTTTGCATGAACGATGTCTAAGATCTTGTTCTTTTAGTTTATAAGGTTTGGCGATTGTCACATGGTTGTATATTAAGATTTCAACGGTCAGATATCAGCTATCATGAGCAATATCGTTCAATTACACCAATTAGTACAACTTGATTATGCAAATGTGATGATAGAAAGAAAGCTCACCAGTGTATTTCCCATTCATCTTGTAATCTTCAAGAAAATGATTAACTACCTCTGTTGGAATCACATAGCCGATATTCTGCCTAAAAGTGTATGCCTGAAATGACATTTCAATACTTTTTTATTAAGAAGAAGAAGAAAACTCCTATTTTATTTTATACAACTACTTTTTTAGGTTGAATTTCGTTTTAAATACATATATTTGGAGATTTTATGGAGAAATCTCTATATTTTAATTATTTAATTTTCTCGTTTATCATTTATAATTAAATTAATGTAGTTCATAGGATTATTAATGTAGGTTGTAAAAAACTTCTTCTTTGATGGCTACAGGGAAAAAAAAAGCCCACCCATGTCGTATCAAATTGGTTGAATTATTATGTGTATTCTAAAGGGCAAATGATCGATTTTGCTAGTTATCTCATGTCACAAATCATTCTAGCTTTTTTTAGTACCTGGAAGGCCAGCCCAATGCACTCTCCTTGATGATTGAAAACAGGTCCACCACTATTACCTAAAGACAGGTCTTTAGTTGAGCAATGGCAAAACAAATACAAAAACATAACATCTGTGGAGATATGAAAGAGTATAAGCAAATTGAGAGACTAACATATAGTTACCATTATTTATTGCTGCATCTATTTGAATAGCAACTAATTCAGATCCATGATTACCTGAAAAGAGTACGACTAATATTAATACAAGCATTAGGCATATCTGTTGATCCATCCTTTCATAAAATTATGCTCATTTGAAGTTTAATTTAACTTTTCATCAAAATGTAAAGAGCGCACAAAATTAGCTAGCCACATTCAAAATAGACGCTGCATAGTTCATATTAATAGATGTCGCAAAGGCCATGACACAGATCTAATGGATTACAATGAATTAATTTTAAAAAAATGTTCATCAAAGATACAAGAGCTGAATTTCATGTGAAACACCAAAAAAAAATGTTCATCAAATATGTATTTCGTTAGGGTTAACTGCAAAAAAACCACGAACTTTACATCTATTGGAAATTAGTCTTTACTTTTGAGAAATTGCAAAAAAACCACTACCTTTAAAAGTAGGGTTTTTGGGTTTATTTTGCTACAATACTTAAAGGTGGTGATTTTTTTGCAATTTCTCAAAAGTGATGATTAATTTGCAATAGGTGTAAAGTTCGTGGTTTTTTTTTGCAATTAAACCATTTCTTTAACATGTATAATTATGAGGGGCTCTTGGATCACACATTTCTGCATTAAATCTATTGCAGTTCTCATTATCAAATGAATGGCATAATCCAGCATGTGTTTATATCTAATCTTAAAGCTTCAGAGAGTATATCTAATCTTAAAGCTTCAGAGAGTGACTAACCTCAATTCTTGATACTACACCCTTAGTCACTGATATGGTTTCTCCTCCAACTGGATAACCAACAACTCTAATTTCATCCTGGGTGAAAAAACTGTAAGAATATATGCCTATCGTGGCTTTGAACTAAGGTATATGAGTTAAGAAATTGCCAACACAAAATGGTAGAAATTGCAGTATGATTCAAGAGATCATATGGCATGTCTATATAAAAGACTGAGAGCACGGCGCAAATCGAAGTTTCTCAACTTGAAATTGGAGAAAAAACAATGAACCTGTAAATTTGGTAAGGGGCCAAACTGGATGGGTTGGATTCCTTTCCAGAACTTCTCGCTTTCAACGGTAAGAAGAGCTAGATCACATTCTACCCCTATTGCTAGAACCTGCAATTAGCAATGAGTATGAGCAAGTGTCATAATCAAAGATCCAATACCCAAAATAATATAACAATAGGCTATATATAGCCGAGCAAACTTAAAACTTCTCAAGACATTTCTAAATAATATGTTTTCAAATTGTCAGGGAGAAATCAAGCATGTATCTGAAACCATTATAATAGAATGCAGATGCAATCATAAAATTACCTTGGCAACATATTTTGCATTATCCCCTCTTTTTTTTACTTTAACCTGCAATAAGATAACAATTAAACAACTATATGGCAGTAAAATGCAATTAACAAATGACTCATAGCATCAAATATCTAACCAGAGAATTATGCTCGACACAATGTGCATTCGTCAACAACTTCCCATCCATAATCGTGAATGCACTGCATAGTATTCAAAATTTTGAGGAAGATCACATTAATACCACTATTTTGAATAGCTTTTAACTAAAACTTGAGTAAAATAAGATTAACTTTAAAAAAACAAAAGTAGCTTAGACATGCCTACTGGTACTTGTATATTTTTTTTGTTTCTGCCAAGGAAGGGAATACTCAGGTTCAACGTGAGTGCAGAATACCTTAATGAAGAAAAAAAAAATCCACCAAGAGATTAGAGTTACCGTAGGTGTTGGACAGTGTATTAATATTAAACAAAAGACAACACTGTTAAACATTCACCTTGACGACAGCATCAAGAATAGAAGCATTCTGAAGATCAACCGTCTTGACCTGCAAAAGCTAACTGATTAAGCTCAATAAACAAATTAGTAGAACTCAGCTAAAAGAAGTGCCTAAAAATTGTAACAAATGCAATCACATGAATAATTATCCCCATACATATCGTGAAATTTTGATTTGCATCACTGCATAAAATCGTAATTTCATAAATAGAGGTTCAATTTGTATCATTGCATTAACTATAAATCTAAACAGGACATAATTTTAAGTAAATAATTTTAATAAGAGAATAAATTATTAATGCACCTGTTCCTTGTTGTTCCCTTTCTTCCGTAAATCAACAGATTCAGAGTCAGCGTGATCTTCTTTTACTGGTTTTGGCAGGAAGTTTTGGATGATTTCTTTACTCTGGATTTCAGAAGAAAAAAAAAACGCATGAACGAGCTTCTTCGAACAACTAATCAAATCAAATAAAACGCGAAACATTAAAATACCTCATTAATCGCAGATATGCAGAGTGATTTTCCACAGTTACCAACATTAAGCCCATCGGAGAAGAGCGGAAGGGTGGAGCGGCGCAGGGTGGATGTTACGGCCAACGAACACCACTTAAAGGCCATTTCGGAGTAATCTGATTTCAAGAGCGAATTTCAAATATTAAGCATTGAAAAACCAAAATTTAAATTTTGCCGCTACTTGTTACTGAACCAAATGTGAAAGATTATTACTTACTACTTTAACAAATTAAAATTATGTGGCTTAGATAAATAAGCAAAAATAGCCCTTTCTAATTATTATTATAAGATTATTCCGAAATATTTTATATTTTCCTTTAATCTTGAATCTCGATACAAGCTAGATTATTGCAGGCCTGAAGCGGCGCTCTTTTGTAATTATTAATTATTATGAACATATCTAAAACTAGTAGAGATTATTGCACCTCTCAATGATTTTTATCATAAATTTTCTATAATTGAAAATTTTATATATTAACATGTATTTTTTTTTTTAGTCAAAAATCTAATAATTTTGATCAATTATAAATTTCACTTTCAAATTCACATAATGCTTCTAAAATTATTTGTTTGCAATTTACTCTTGCCAAACAAACGATAATATTAATAACTGCAAATTTTAAAATACAATGCGTAACAGCAAAAATATTATAAGATTAGTATAATTGATAAGACAGTCAATTTATTTAATTCTTTATATAACATTGTTGAGAAGAAAAAGTCTTGATAACCTTCATTTTTAATCTCTACCACAAAATTAGTCAAGATTATTGCACCTCTCACTGATTTTTATCATAAATTTTCTATAATTGAAATTTTATATATTACCATTATATTATAAAACTTTAATATGCTTTTTTTTAGTCAAAAATCTAATAATTTTGATCGAATTATAAATTTCACTTTCAAATTCACATAATGCTTGTAAAATTATTTGTTTGCAATTTACTCTTGCCAAACAAACAATAATATCAATAATTAATGATAATATTGCAAATTTTAAAATACTAACGCGTAATAGCAAAAATATTAATAAAATTAGTATAATCAAGTTGTTTTGCAAATTCATTTTTAATTGATAAGATAATCAATTTATTCAATTCTTCTTGTGACATTGTTGATAGAAGAAAAGTCTTGATAATATTCATTAGAATTAAAATATTTATTAATATCACTTACTAACTTTGAACTAAATCTTCAATTCTTACTTTATTTTTTTATCCAAACACATGATACTAATTCTTTTTAAAAAAACATGAATTTAAGAACTAACTAAATAGTTGAATCATACTTTATAAATTAACATTAGCAAAAAACAAAAAAAAAAACAAATATAGATAATCATTGAAAAAATCTAATGATTTAACATAAAAAAAATACATCCATAAATTTCATACCTTTAAATAAAATTGAAATCAAGAATCTTTCGTCTAGAACAATTCTTCAAATTTTAAATTTCTTTATTTTATTCTTCTCAATATTATCACTATGTGTGATGGTCTTTTTATAAGTAATTTCTAAAAGATAAAAAAGGTAAAAAAAATTATAATAATAATAATAACAATAAAAGAAAAAAAATCATAATAATTATTTAATTAGACATCAAAAAAGAAATCATGTCTAAAAATATTTTAAAAGGTGTATTTAGATATAAAAAGTAAGAATATATAATTAAAAATAATAATAAAAATAAAAAGATACTAAAACAAATAATAAGAAATAAGTAGAGAGGTCTATAAAAGAAGAAGATTTGTTTAAAAAGTATTTAAAAGGCTATTTGTTGGAATGAGATAAAAAAAAAAAAGCAAAATAAAAAAAAAAGTAGAACTCCTAAATCCTTAAATATCATCGAACAAATAAAAAATAATAATAATAAGAAACAAAAAGTGGGCTAAAGCCTTTAAGGGGTTATTAAAAAAAATTAAATTAAAAAGAGTTGGTTAACAACATACACTACACTTCCATCACTTGGATAAAATTTCAATTATTTCAATTTCAACATAATATAAAGGTATGGAATTACTATTAGTACAAAATATATATTAATATTATTAGGAGATACAAAGTATATATTTTATTACTATATGATATAAAAATAGGCAATGAAAAGTGTAAACTACCCTTTATGAATGTCATTAAATACAATTGTATTGAATACACTATCTTAACGTACAATTTATAGATTTCTTATAATAATATATAATCTGATACAAAACAAATATATCTAAATATTCAAAATATTTATCTAAATATTTTTGAATACATGCAGATTTTTTATCTTATACTCCCTCCGTCCCAGGCTAAGAGTTCATTTTACCATTTTGATCGTCTCATCCAAAGAGTCTCATTTCCTTTTTTGGACGCATGGGACTCACCCACACCCACTAATACATTTAAAACATGTGGCCCCTACACCCACTAATACAACTACTCACCACACATTAAATAATAATACTCCTTAATCCACCTGCTCAAAAGCAAATGAGACTCTTAGCCTGGGACGGAAGGAGTATAATTTTATCTTATGTAATTTGGATACATAATTATTTCTGAATAATTGCAAATTTCTCATGTAATCTAATCTGGATACCAAATATATATCATCTAATCTATACAAAATATATGTAAATATTCAAAATACTTATATGAATACTGCAGATTCCTTATCATAATCTAATATGATACCAAATATATCTAAATATTTTTGAATACATCGTTAATATAATCTGAATACCAATATATATATATATGTGTATGTATTAAATACTTATATAAATATTTTATGTAAATATTTTTTAATACATCGTGAGGATATTTTATGGATAATATAATCTAGAGTTGTGGGAATTTTTTTATTGTAATATAATTTGAATACCAAAATATATGTAAATATTTTTGAAGATAAAAACTCCACCATTATATTTTCACGATACCGGAGCGGATATTCTATTAGAAAATAATTTCCTACAGACATTCAAACATTTTACACAAGAAAACGCAATAAGAAGGCTTATTTTCATAACCCTTTGTGAACATAAGATCATAGCACTAAGACTGCGTAATGCATTTCAAAGAAAAATGTCAATCAGATTCCACAGCAAGCAAGCGTGGTGATGAAGAAAAACTTAGTCATCCAAAGATGAATGATCGAAGAAAATATGGCGAAGCAATCCTTCAGATGAGAACCGAGACAAGAGGAGGATGGAAGATGGAGAAACTAAAAGAAAATACAATCTATCTTCTCAAAGCAAGCTTGAGAGATTGTTTACAGAAAGACATCACAATCGAAGAACAAATATATTTGGTGGACGTCAAAAAGAAGATACAGAGGAACTTCAATGAGGATCCTCTAGCCTGGTGGGAAAAAAATGAGCCCAAAGCCTCACTCAAAGTGAAAGACGGAAAAGAGCATGTGTTCGTAAGATACAAGCCTATCCTAATGAACCAAGAGGATTGAAAGTATATGCAGCTAATACTTAAGGAAAATCTGGATTTTAAGTTGATATCACCAGGAGTATCCCCATATAGCAGTCCAGGATTTCTAGTATGAAATCATGGAGAAGTCAAGCTGGAAAAGCCGAGACTTGTGATCAACTACAAAGGGATCAACAACATCTTGGAGTTCGATGGATACTACATACCAAGTATTTAACACTTGGTCAATTGTATCAAGAATGCCAATGTATTCTCAAAGTTTGATTGCAAATATAGGTTCTACCAGATTATGGTGGAAGAAGGAAGCAAAAAGTTAACAGCCTTCTCAACACCACAGGCCACTATATCTGGAATATCATGCCTATGGGCTTGGCGAATGCACCACATATATACCAAAGAGAGATGGATAATCTATTCAAATATTATTTCTCATTCATGTTTGTTTATGTGGATGACATCCTCATAGCCTCAAAAAACATGAAAGAACATCTGGCGCATCTGGAAGTATTTTCGGAAGTATGCCATAAGGAATGATTGATGCTTTCTGAAAAGAAGGCAGTAATAGAAACAAGACAGATCGAGTTCCTTGGAGTCGAGATCGATGAGTTCGGAATTATTCTACTACGTCATATTGTAGAAAAGGTACAAGGATTTCCTAAAGATTTCAAGGACAAGAAACAACTCCAAAAAGCCTCTTAGGAGTTGTCAACTTTGCTAGAATGTTCATCAACAACCTAGCACAATATAAGGTGTTCAGTCCTCTGTTAAAGAAAGACGCAGAATTCAAATGAGTGGAATCACACCGAGAAATGGTTAAGCAGTTAAAGGAGGTTTGCAAGAAGCTCCCCAAGCTAGCAATACCAAACGACGCGCATGAACTGGTACTTTACACAGATGCCAGTGACCACTGGTGGGCAGCAGTTCTCACGAATTCCACACCAGAAGGAAAAGTGTCATGCAGATACTATAGCGGATTCTTTAAAGAGATGAAGCAAACAGGTGACACATCAATGAAAAGAAGTTCTTTGCTATTCGAAAAGCATTCAAGAAATGGCCGCTATTTCTTCTCGCGAAGAAATTCATCCTTAAAATTGATAACACAAGCGTCAAAACCTTTTTAAAAAATAAAATTGAATCTAAACCTGAAAAGGCTAGCCTATTAAGATGGCAAGCAGAATGCCAATATTATAATTTTAATATTGTCATTATTAAATATGTTGATAATGTTTTGGTAGATTTCCTGACGAGAGATGGAAGGAGCTGAAATAGACTTCATTTTGACTGTATCAAGGCACCTGATGGACAACCTTGAGTTGTTCAAAAGAAAATTCAAAAATCTGACACTCAATGCAAGACGTGCCGAAAGAATACAAGATAGTAATTAGACCAAAGTGTCTAATCGCATACGAGACTGCATTCAAACTGCGCAAGTCTGTTCGAAGTAACACGAGAGCTACTCATCTGGGCTGTTGATAGCAATTGCAATCGACAAAAGGAGAGTAGTCGAGAATGAGGCTCTAAACCCGGAGCAAGGGATTCAAGTACCCTTAGCACAAGTCTTAGATTGGAACCTTCAAAAGAGGAACCAGTCCAAGGAAAAATCGAAGACCTTGAGTCACATCTAGAGTCGATGAATCAACCCAGCACCTCTGGGTCAAAGAGAGAGAGAGATCAACCTTATTGGTATTAACTTAGTTGATTTCTCATATTGGCAGGAATACCAGGTCAGTTGGGAGAAATTAAACACCAGACAAGAAATCCGACCTGAGAAATATCGGGTGAATATATCGGGAGAATATCCTCGAGTTTGGATGCGAGAGGGCTCAAATCCAATGAATGTAAAGCAATGCTATGACTTTGGTGCACTAGCCTCGATCTATACTGTTGCACCAGGTTTCCCAGAACTTGCAAAACTTCCAGATTGGCTCGGAGAAAAGGTTTTCAAGTTATGACAAAATAACTCGACTCTATCTAGAGGCGATGTATTGGAGTTGTACTTCACCAGTGCGGCCCCAGAACCAGTCTGGAAAGGCAACCACGAGGCCTTTCATTTCATCAAGCTAAGAAGACCCGATGTCTTAGCATCAAATAAGATTAAATAGTCTTCTGGAAAGGAACCAGTCTTGGTTTCTACATTTTCTGAAGAACAGATCTCTACGCAAAGAGCGAGGGGTTTGTATGCCTGCACCAAAGCCATGGTGGAGGTGAAGTTCCCTTTCAAGTTCGAGCATAAGTCTTTGAATGGGTCTTTCCTGTTGAATACTTTAACAGGGAAGAAGACAGTGTTTGCGGAGAATGCGTTCCAAGAAAAATAAGAACTTCTCTTGAAAAATAAAATTTCGGTGAGTAAACAAACTAATCGGAAATATTGTAACATGGCCCATTTCGGGCAGTGGATAAACAAGGTATGTTCGACCTGTTCCACCCAAACAGAGCCAGAGTTTGGAAAAGGAATCAGGCTGGGCATAGAAATGATCAGAACTGATGATCTACCTCTAGCAAAGGAGACACGTGGAAAGAAGAAGGTAAAATCTCTTCAGATTACCTAAGAGCCAGGAGAATCATCAGGCACCAAAGTAGACAAATAACTCTTCAAAAAAGTAAGAGCCAGATGACTTTCTGAAAGGGTAAGGGACATGTGACCGACAAGGATGATGGACCACAAGAAGGCATCCAATGGAGAAAGGGGACCAGCCAGCTGCTAAAGTTGGGATCCAATGGAAAAACGTCAGCAGTGACGTCATTACAATGACATAAGCAGTGACGTCAACAAAAATAAAGAGGCTTTGAAATCCGAATTTCACATCCGCAAGCCTCTATAAATAGCAGAGTTGAGAAAACAGAAGGCATCGACCATCACCCTCTGTTTTCTCTTTCTAAAATAAACATTGTATCTCTTTCTTTTCTTTGTATAAGTGTTCTGAGTGCAGCTACAATAGGTAGCTAAAGGAGTTATATCCTCTTGTTCAATGAGGATAAGTGTGTAATAAATTTCTTCATTCAATAAATAAATAATCTCGGGTTGCTGCCCGCATGTAGTTCCATTTTTCTGCAACTTTAATCTCCATACTTTCCGGCAAAAACAGTAGCAGCATCCTGTACACCCGATGTAGGAAGCGAACCAGGATTGTGTTGAGATTCGTTGAAGGAACGGGATTGATCCATCATACTGCGGGGCGCGTGGTTGGCTGTGAGGAGCAGCTGTAAAATCTCCCGGATACCCGGTGGATTGACGATAAAAAAAAAGGGATTGTTACTGTTCTAAGTTGGATAGCTATGAGATTAATGTTGTTTAATTAACGTACGGAAGCATGATGGGTTTGATATGATCGTAATGGACTATGTCTATTTTGAAAAATAGAAGAAAGAGGAAAATTTGGCAATAAAGATATGATATAAGTTGATTAGGAATAAAAATTTTCAATTATAATATTCTTATAGGACCAAAACTGATAGCTATGAGACCAATATATTCCTACGGGACTATAATTGAATTGAATGAATTCTTATGGGACCAAATATAAAAATTTTCTTATAACTAAAATATAACCAAAAAGTAATCTTGTTTGGTAAGTTGTACTTAGAGGAGTATAAATATAATTTTATTATTTGAAAAATATAGGTAATTCAAAAAAATACCCCTTAAAGTTTAACAATATTCTTTCTTGTCCCAAATATAACACCAACTCTTTTTTTACCCAAAATGACGAATTTAACCTTTACTCGAAAATGGATTCGTGTTAAATATATATTCGTGTAAAATTTTCATGTCAAATAATGTTTTCGTGTAAAATTTTTGTGTCAAATAATGCTTTCGTGTCAAATTTCCGTGTCAAATAATGCATTCGTGTAAAATTTTTATAAGATATATTTGTTTAATTGAAATTTTATATATTACCATTATATTATAAAACTTTAATATGCTTTTTTTTAGTCAAAAATCTAATAATTTTGATCGAATTATAAATTTCACTTTCAAATTCACATAATGCTTGTAAAATTATTTGTTTGCAATTTACTCTTGCCAAACAAACAATAATATCAATAATTAATGATAATATTGCAAATTTTAAAATACTAACGCGTAATAGCAAAAATATTAATAAAATTAGTATAATCAAGTTGTTTTGCAAATTCATTTTTAATTGATAAGATAATCAATTCATTCAATTCTTCTTGTGACATTGTTGATAGAAGAAAAGTCTTGATAATATTCATTAGAATTAAAATATTTATTAATATCACTTACTAACTTTGAACTAAATCTTCAATTCTTACTTTATTTTTTCATCCAAACACATGATACTAATTTTTTTTTAAAAAAAAACATGAATTTAAGAACTAACTAAATAGTTGAATCATACTTTATAAATTAACATTAGCAAAAAACAAAAAAAAACAAATATAGATAATCATTGAAAAAATCTAATGATTTAACATAAAAAAAATACATCCATAAATTTCATACCTTTGAATAAAATTGAAATCAAGAATCTTTCGTCTAGAACAATTCTTCAAATTTTAAATCTCTTTATTTTATTCTTCTCAATATTATCACTATGTGTGATGGTCTTTTTATAAGTAATTCCTAAAAGATAAAAAAGGTAAAAAAAATTATAATAATAATAATAACAATAAAAGAAAAAAAATCATAATAATTATTTAACTAGACATCAAAAAACTAATCATGTCTAAAAATATTTTATAAGGTGTATTTAGATATAAAAAGTAAGAATATATAATTAAAAATAATAATAAAAATAAAAAGGTACTAAAACAAATAATAAGAAATAAGTAGTGAGGTCTATAAAAGAAGAAGATTTGTTTAAAAAGTATTTAAAAGGCTATTTGTTGGAATGAGATAAAAAAAAGTAATCTTGTTTGGTAAGTTGTACTTAGAGGAGTATAAATTTAATTTTATTATTTGATAAATATAGGTAATTCAAAAAAATACCCCTTAAAGTTTAACAATATTCTTTCTTGTCCCAAATATAACACCAACTCTTTTTTATTCAAAATGACGGATTTAACCTTTACTCGAAAATGGATTCGTATTAAATAAATATTCGTGTAAAATTTTTGTGTCAAATAATGCTTTCGTGTAAAATTTTTATGTCAAATAATATTTTCGTATCAAATTTCCGTGTCAAATATTGCATTCGTGTAAAATTTTCGTGTAAAAATATGCATTCGTGTCTAATTTTTGTGTAAAAATAATGCATTCGTGTCAAATAAGGGTATTTTGGTCAAATCGGGTATAAAAAAATATAGTGTTAAAGTTAGAATAAGAAATAAAATATGTTAAAAAATAGGATATTTTAATTTTTTTCCCCAAAAGAAAATGGGGTAATAAATAATGAAATTATGAAAGTATATAAATTAGTATAAACTCAAAAATGAAAATTCGTTCTTTTTCTTATTTTCTGAACATTGATTCGTCCCATCAGACATGATAGAAGCAGCAAACCTAAATCCACAACAAAATTTAATTACACCTTGTGAATTCCTTCAACCTCCCAATTAATTAAAGGAACAAAATTTCAAATAAAAAGAATGCAAGCGCGTGTGTTTGGAATAGGTGTATAGTGGCACCTCTCTCTTCTTATGGGACAATGAGTATTTTGAAAATGGTGTACCCCACCATTAGGGACTCCACCGCCCCTGTCCTAGGGATTGGTGAAGGAGGTAAATCGTAGGATGTGCCTCAAGTGGCTTATAGAGAGGGCTCACTGTTAAACTTGTGCTTGCAAGGGCCAAATTCATGTCAAAAACAGGATTCGAACCCCACCCTGCAGCAACCAAGCTCAGTTGGAAGGTCTTTCCACCCTCCCCTCTACCACTTGAGCTATGCCCTGGGGCGACAATGAGTATTTTGTAAGGCAACAATGGGGTTCCTACAAAGATGAGGGTGGGAGATGGAAAGAGTTCAGACAACGGTTGCACATTTCTAATTTAGAGAGTAATAATATTTGGGCGATGCTTCCATTTAAGGGACAATTTTGAACGATACACCAAAAATAGTAAAATATATACTTTTGGACAAAAATGTATGATTTAGGAGATTATATATAATTGGATAGAGATTGTTTGTGCTCTAATGAATTAGCTGTAGATCTCATCAGGGATTTTAGGGAATGATTGAAAGATTGGATGGAAACAAAGAAAAGAAGGATATACTTTTAGTAATCACAAATATATTTGTAAATCGGGTTTATATGAAAATTAATTAATATGTAAATTCTATTATTCTTTAGCTCATAAAAAATTAATCTTTATCCCATAAATTATTACTCTTCTAAATTAAAAAATTACTTTTCAAATTTTAATAAATTCTAATTTATCGATTACTTTTTAATACATAAAAAATGATTTTTTAGAAACACAAATTATTATAAAAATTATTATTCTTTAAAGAGTAATTTTTTATATACTAACAAGTATAATTTTTTTAGAAATAAGATTTATATGTAAACCAGGTTTACATGAGACTCACTCTTTATTAAATTGCTTACGATTTACTGTAGGCAGTGTATAAATTATGAGTTGATATTGGTTTACCCCAAGCATGCACCCATATGCGTATAAATTTTTATTCAATATTGTATACATGTTTTTTAATAATTGTACATTTTTTTACATTAATTTTTTCATTAAAAAACTAGCACTGATAAGTGTATAACTTTTTTTTCAATAGTGTATATATGTTTCTTGATAATTGTATAATCTTTTACACTCAATTTCTCATAAAAAACTAACAAAAAATTAGCTAACAAAGTATATACATTTTTATTCATAAAATTATGTATTTTTATTTATAATTATATGTTTTTTTAAAGTGATACTCTCTTGATTATTGACTATTATAACAAATTAAACTCCCAAGATTATAAACTTCTCTTCCAAATTCACATACATACAATGCTTACTAAATTATTTGTTTGCAATTTACTCTTGTCAAACAAACAATATCTAATATATAATTTGGAAGATTATTAAATTATTTGTTTGCAATTTACTCTTAGTCAAGATTATTGCACCTCTCAAAGATTTTATCAAGGTCTAAATACTCTGGTATGTATTCTACAGGCGTTTCATCATAAAATTTATTATACTAACATAATATTTTAAAACTTTAATATGCTGTATCTTTTTTCAGTCAAAAATCTATTTCTTTTGATCGAATTATAAATTTCAGTCTCAAATTCACATACCACATACAATGCTTATTGAATTATTTATTTCATTTACTCTTGTCAAGCAAACTATATCTATTTCATTTTAATTGCACATAACTACATTAAACGTTAGTTTTTTGTACACCTTTTGCATACGAGATAACCACATTGTCAATTCACTGTGAAGTCTTTTTAATAAGAGAGAATATGCCCTGTGCTGAAAAGATAGCTCGTGATATTAAGGCTCACTCATTCTAATCTTCCTATCTGTTAAACCAGCAGTTCACCAAAAAACAATTTTAGTTTGTATTGGTGTAAAAGATTCTAAGAATTACTTTACACTTCATGGCAAAATGGGTATGGATAAGAGGAGTATAAAATAAATTTTCCTATTTTTGAATACTAAAATTAGTGAATGACAATGGGTGTTACTAAAGGTTATGAATAGAGGAATCATGATGTAAGAGATCATTAGATCTTTCTGATGGAATTCCATAGGCTTTGAGGATGGCGTTTGATGAAGCTAAAGCTGACTCCCTTTCCAACACCAGCAAAGTGCTGTCTTCCAATTCAAAGACCAAGAATTTGTCCTTGCAAGCTGAGATGTGGTTAGTTTGTGTTAGATTATAAAGTAAATAATTTGATGAGATGAACAACTTACAATCAACTAGATGAGCAAGGTGGTAGATGTTTCTGATATATGTTCCGTTTAGCTTCAAAACCTGCCATAGATCGTTCAATGTCAGAAACAACAAGGCGTACAAATAATTTAGACGTGCTACAAGACTCGCCTGTTCATAGCTCATATTTTCATATCCAGTGTTTACTTCATTTGCCAGAACCTGTGATAGGACCACAATTTGTTCTCCTTTGAACTTTGACATAGCGTATTTTGCTTTTGTTTCTAACTTCAGCTGTAGAAGAAAGAAATTGTAATCAACTATAGAACTCAAACTAGTAACGAAATGCTGAAGGAGAAAGAAATTCATATTACCCCTATGCATTCTTCACTGTTAAAGCAAAATAAAAAAAAATAAAATTAGGTACTCATATATAGCTCATGATAAAAAAAAAAAAAAAAAATATTCAGTACTCTTTCACACGTACTCTTCGAGAGGTTGTATAAGTGGGGTGAACACTAACCCACCAACAATTAGATAGGAAGGTTGATCTCCATTGATATGATGTGGAACCTTAAAATTAATATAACTGATTCAACATCCATACAACTTCAAATATCAATCTTAGTACAAGAATATAGACGGTTACCAAATGCACTTTCGCGTGCAAAGTCAGTACCACTTTCCTATGTTGTCCATCCCTAATAATACCGAGTTCTGCTACATCACCAGTAAACCTGAGATTAAGAATCAATATCAAGTGGATGAAAAAATCAGCCATCAGACATGAATTTCATTCAAAAGTAGAATTTACTTTTTACTGATAAGATAGTCCATAGAAATGCTCTCAGTTGACCGGAAGGGTACCATTCCTTCATGTCCGACAGCAATATTATCGACACTTATAATGACATCCCTCTGAAACACAATTGGAAAGGTTTGTGAAAAAAAAAAATTTCCTCTTCCAATAAGTGCATGCAATTGCATACAAGAAATTACATAGGTAAGAAAATACCTCCTTCAAGGCATCACTGGCCGGGGAAGTTGCTTCAACCTTCCTTACAAGGATGCCCTGGAATGACAAATACTTGAAGATTTAATTAAAACAAATCATCCCAAAAGAAGCATTATAGCAAGTGTAGCAATGATTCCGGAAATGGAAACTATTTTAAGTTTAAAAACACCAACAAACGGGTCACTTAAAAAATTCATTCTAAGATATACCTCATCAGATGGTGCATTTAAGTACGCAAGCAGTGCTGGATTCTCCATTTTTTGAAACGACACTCCAAGAGAAGGAAAACCTAGCCAAGATGGCAGATAATATTATTTTCAAGATTCACAAAATTGTCGATACAGTCCAGAGAAATATAGAAGGTGTTCGAAACAACTAGTTATATGTTAATCAAAGACATAAGTACTGAATCAAGTTTTTACATCATTGTCAACTGAACATAATGATAAGTCAGTTCAGCCATGGCAATTTTGCATGAACGATGTCTAAGATCTTGTTCTTTTAGTTTATAAGGTTTGGCGATTGTCACATGGTTGTATATTAAGATTTCAACGGTCAGATATCAGCTATCATGAGCAATATCGTTCAATTACACCAATTAGTACAACTTGATTATGCAAATGTGATGATAGAAAGAAAGCTCACCAGTGTATTTCCCATTCATCTTGTAATCTTCAAGAAAATGATTAACTACCTCTGTTGGAATCACATAGCCGATATTCTGCCTAAAAGTGTATGCCTGAAATGACATTTCAATACTTTTTTATTAAGAAGAAGAAGAAAACTCCTATTTTATTTTATACAACTACTTTTTTAGGTTGAATTTCGTTTTAAATACATATATTTGGAGATTTTATGGAGAAATCTCTATATTTTAATTATTTAATTTTCTCGTTTATCATTTATAATTAAATTAATGTAGTTCATAGGATTATTAATGTAGGTTGTAAAAAACTTCTTCTTTGATGGCTACAGGGAAAAAAAAAGCCCACCCATGTCGTATCAAATTGGTTGAATTATTATGTGTATTCTAAAGGGCAAATGATCGATTTTGCTAGTTATCTCATGTCACAAATCATTCTAGCTTTTTTTAGTACCTGGAAGGCCAGCCCAATGCACTCTCCTTGATGATTGAAAACAGGTCCACCACTATTACCTAAAGACAGGTCTTTAGTTGAGCAATGGCAAAACAAATACAAAAACATAACATCTGTGGAGATATGAAAGAGTATAAGCAAATTGAGAGACTAACATATAGTTACCATTATTTATTGCTGCATCTATTTGAATAGCAACTAATTCAGATCCATGATTACCTGAAAAGAGTACGACTAATATTAATACAAGCATTAGGCATATCTGTTGATCCATCCTTTCATAAAATTATGCTCATTTGAAGTTTAATTTAACTTTTCATCAAAATGTAAAGAGCGCACAAAATTAGCTAGCCACATTCAAAATAGACGCTGCATAGTTCATATTAATAGATGTCGCAAAGGCCATGACACAGATCTAATGGATTACAATGAATTAATTTTAAAAAAATGTTCATCAAAGATACAAGAGCTGAATTTCATGTGAAACACCAAAAAAAAATGTTCATCAAATATGTATTTCGTTAGGGTTAACTGCAAAAAAACCACGAACTTTACATCTATTGGAAATTAGTCTTTACTTTTGAGAAATTGCAAAAAAACCACTACCTTTAAAAGTAGGGTTTTTGGGTTTATTTTGCTACAATACTTAAAGGTGGTGATTTTTTTGCAATTTCTCAAAAGTGATGATTAATTTGCAATAGGTGTAAAGTTCGTGGTTTTTTTTGCAATTAAACCATTTCTTTAACATGTATAATTATGAGGGGCTCTTGGATCACACATTTCTGCATTAAATCTATTGCAGTTCTCATTATCAAATGAATGGCATAATCCAGCATGTGTTTATATCTAATCTTAAAGCTTCAGAGAGTATATCTAATCTTAAAGCTTCAGAGAGTGACTAACCTCAATTCTTGATACTACACCCTTAGTCACTGATATGGTTTCTCCTCCAACTGGATAACCAACAACTCTAATTTCATCCTGGGTGAAAAAACTGTAAGAATATATGCCTATCGTGGCTTTGAACTAAGGTATATGAGTTAAGAAATTGCCAACACAAAATGGTAGAAATTGCAGTATGATTCAAGAGATCATATGGCATGTCTATATAAAAGACTGAGAGCACGGCGCAAATCGAAGTTTCTCAACTTGAAATTGGAGAAAAAACAATGAACCTGTAAATTTGGTAAGGGGCCAAACTGGATGGGTTGGATTCCTTTCCAGAACTTCTCGCTTTCAACGGTAAGAAGAGCTAGATCACATTCTACCCCTATTGCTAGAACCTGCAATTAGCAATGAGTATGAGCAAGTGTCATAATCAAAGATCCAATACCCAAAATAATATAACAATAGGCTATATATAGCCGAGCAAACTTAAAACTTCTCAAGACATTTCTAAATAATATGTTTTCAAATTGTCAGGGAGAAATCAAGCATGTATCTGAAACCATTATAATAGAATGCAGATGCAATCATAAAATTACCTTGGCAACATATTTTGCATTATCCCCTCTTTTTTTTACTTTAACCTGCAATAAGATAACAATTAAACAACTATATGGCAGTAAAATGCAATTAACAAATGACTCATAGCATCAAATATCTAACCAGAGAATTATGCTCGACACAATGTGCATTCGTCAACAACTTCCCATCCATAATCGTGAATGCACTGCATAGTATTCAAAATTTTGAGGAAGATCACATTAATACCACTATTTTGAATAGCTTTTAACTAAAACTTGAGTAAAATAAGATTAACTTTAAAAAAACAAAAGTAGCTTAGACATGCCTACTGGTACTTGTATATTTTTTTTGTTTCTGCCAAGGAAGGGAATACTCAGGTTCAACGTGAGTGCAGAATACCTTAATGAAGAAAAAAAAAATCCACCAAGAGATTAGAGTTACCGTAGGTGTTGGACAGTGTATTAATATTAAACAAAAGACAACACTGTTAAACATTCACCTTGACGACAGCATCAAGAATAGAAGCATTCTGAAGATCAACCGTCTTGACCTGCAAAAGCTAACTGATTAAGCTCAATAAACAAATTAGTAGAACTCAGCTAAAAGAAGTGCCTAAAAATTGTAACAAATGCAATCACATGAATAATTATCCCCATACATATCGTGAAATTTTGATTTGCATCACTGCATAAAATCGTAATTTCATAAATAGAGGTTCAATTTGTATCATTGCATTAACTATAAATCTAAACAGGACATAATTTTAAGTAAATAATTTTAATAAGAGAATAAATTATTAATGCACCTGTTCCTTGTTGTTCCCTTTCTTCCGTAAATCAACAGATTCAGAGTCAGCGTGATCTTCTTTTACTGGTTTTGGCAGGAAGTTTTGGATGATTTCTTTACTCTGGATTTCAGAAGAAAAAAAAAACGCATGAACGAGCTTCTTCGAACAACTAATCAAATCAAATAAAACGCGAAACATTAAAATACCTCATTAATCGCAGATATGCAGAGTGATTTTCCACAGTTACCAACATTAAGCCCATCGGAGAAGAGCGGAAGGGTGGAGCGGCGCAGGGTGGATGTTACGGCCAACGAACACCACTTAAAGGCCATTTCGGAGTAATCTGATTTCAAGAGCGAATTTCAAATATTAAGCATTGAAAAACCAAAATTTAAATTTTGCCGCTACTTGTTACTGAACCAAATGTGAAAGATTATTACTTACTACTTTAACAAATTAAAATTATGTGGCTTAGATAAATAAGCAAAAATAGCCCTTTCTAATTATTATTATAAGATTATTCCGAAATATTTTATATTTTCCTTTAATCTTGAATCTCGATACAAGCTAGATTATTGCAGGCCTGAAGCGGCGCTCTTTTGTAATTATTAATTATTATGAACATATCTAAAACTAGTAGAGATTATTGCACCTCTCAATGATTTTTATCATAAATTTTCTATAATTGAAAATTTTATATATTAACATGTATTTTTTTTTTTAGTCAAAAATCTAATAATTTTGATCAATTATAAATTTCACTTTCAAATTCACATAATGCTTCTAAAATTATTTGTTTGCAATTTACTCTTGCCAAACAAACGATAATATTAATAACTGCAAATTTTAAAATACAATGCGTAACAGCAAAAATATTATAAGATTAGTATAATTGATAAGACAGTCAATTTATTTAATTCTTTATATAACATTGTTGAGAAGAAAAAGTCTTGATAACCTTCATTTTTAATCTCTACCACAAAATTAGTCAAGATTATTGCACCTCTCACTGATTTTTATCATAAATTTTCTATAATTGAAATTTTATATATTACCATTATATTATAAAACTTTAATATGCTTTTTTTTAGTCAAAAATCTAATAATTTTGATCGAATTATAAATTTCACTTTCAAATTCACATAATGCTTGTAAAATTATTTGTTTGCAATTTACTCTTGCCAAACAAACAATAATATCAATAATTAATGATAATATTGCAAATTTTAAAATACTAACGCGTAATAGCAAAAATATTAATAAAATTAGTATAATCAAGTTGTTTTGCAAATTCATTTTTAATTGATAAGATAATCAATTCATTCAATTCTTCTTGTGACATTGTTGATAGAAGAAAAGTCTTGATAATATTCATTAGAATTAAAATATTTATTAATATCACTTACTAACTTTGAACTAAATCTTCAATTCTTACTTTATTTTTTCATCCAAACACATGATACTAATTTTTTTTTAAAAAAAACATGAATTTAAGAACTAACTAAATAGTTGAATCATACTTTATAAATTAACATTAGCAAAAAACAAAAAAAAACAAATATAGATAATCATTGAAAAAATCTAATGATTTAACATAAAAAAAATACATCCATAAATTTCATACCTTTGAATAAAATTGAAATCAAGAATCTTTCGTCTAGAACAATTCTTCAAATTTTAAATCTCTTTATTTTATTCTTCTCAATATTATCACTATGTGTGATGGTCTTTTTATAAGTAATTCCTAAAAGATAAAAAAGGTAAAAAAAATTATAATAATAATAATAACAATAAAAGAAAAAAAATCATAATAATTATTTAACTAGACATCAAAAAACTAATCATGTCTAAAAATATTTTATAAGGTGTATTTAGATATAAAAAGTAAGAATATATAATTAAAAATAATAATAAAAATAAAAAGGTACTAAAACAAATAATAAGAAATAAGTAGAGAGGTCTATAAAAGAAGAAGATTTGTTTAAAAAGTATTTAAAAGGCTATTTGTTGGAATGAGATAAAAAAAGTAATCTTGTTTGGTAAGTTGTACTTAGAGGAGTATAAATTTAATTTTATTATTTGATAAATATAGGTAATTCAAAAAAATACCCCTTAAAGTTTAACAATATTCTTTCTTGTCCCAAATATAACACCAACTCTTTTTTATTCAAAATGACGGATTTAACCTTTACTCGAAAATGGATTCGTATTAAATAAATATTCGTGTAAAATTTTTGTGTCAAATAATGCTTTCGTGTAAAATTTTTATGTCAAATAATATTTTCGTATCAAATTTCCGTGTCAAATATTGCATTCGTGTAAAATTTTCGTGTAAAAATATGCATTCGTGTCTAATTTTTGTGTAAAAATAATGCATTCGTGTCAAATAAGGGTATTTTGGTCAAATCGGGTATAAAAAAATATAGTGTTAAAGTTAGAATAAGAAATAAAATATGTTAAAAAATAGGATATTTTAATTTTTTTCCCCAAAAGAAAATGGGGTAATAAATAATGAAATTATGAAAGTATATAAATTAGTATAAACTCAAAAATGAAAATTCGTTCTTTTTCTTATTTTCTGAACATTGATTCGTCCCATCAGACATGATAGAAGCAGCAAACCTAAATCCACAACAAAATTTAATTACTCTTTGTGAATTCCTTCAACCTCCCAATTAATTAAAGGAACAAAATTTCAAATAAAAAGAATGCAAGCGCGTGTGCTTTGGAATAGGTGTATAGTGGCACCTCTCTCTTCTTATGGGACAATGAGTATTTTGAAAATGGTGTACCCAGTTAGGGACTCCACCGTCCTTGTCCTAGGGATTGGTGCATGAGGTAAATCGCAGGATGTGCCTCAAGTGGCTTATAGAGAGGGCTCACTGTTAAACTTGTGCTTGCAAGGGCCAAATTCATGCCAAAGACAGGATTCGAACTCCACCCTGCAACAACCAAGCTCAGTTGGAAGGTCTTTCCATCCTCCCCTCTACTACTTGAGCTATGCCCTGAGACGACAATGAGTATTTTGTAAGGCAACAATGGGGTTCCTACAAAGATGAGGGTGGGAGATGGAAAGAGTTCAGACAACGGTTGCACATTTCTAATTTAGAGAATAATAATATTTGGGCGATGCTTCCATTGAAGGGACAATTTTGAACGATACACTAAAAATAGTAAAATATACACTTTCGGACAAAAATGTATGATTTAGGAGATTATATATAATTGGATAGAGATTGTTTGTGCTCTAATGAATTAGCTGTAGATCTCATCAGGGATTTTAGGGAATGATTGAAAGATTGGATGGAAACAAAGAAAAGAAGGATATACTTTTAGTAATCACAAATATATTTGTAAATCGGGTTTATATGAAAATTAATTAATATGTAAATCCTATTATTCTTTAGCTCATAAAAAATTAATTTTTATCCCATAAATTATTACTCTTCTAAATTAAAAAATTACTTTTCAAATTTTAATAAATTCTAATTTATCGATTACTTTTTAATACATAAAAATAATTTTTTAGAAACACAAATTATTATAAAAATTATTATTCTTTAAAGAGTAATTTTTTATATACTAACAAGTATAATTTTTTTAGAAATAAGATTTATATGTAAACCCGGTTTACATGAGACTCACTCTTTATTAAATTGCTTACGTTTTACTGTAGGCAGTGTATAAATTATGAGTTGATATTGGTTTACCCCAAGCGTGCACCCATATGCGTATAATTTTTTATTCAATATTGTATACATGTTTTTTAATAATTGTACATTTTTTTACATTAATTTTTTCATTAAAAAAACTAGCACTAATGTGTGTATAACTTTTTTTTCAATGGTGTATATATGTTTCTTGATAATTGTATAATCTTTTACACTCAATTTCTCATAAAAAACTAACAAAAAATTAGCTAACAAAGTATATACATTTTTATTCATAAAATTATGTATTTTTATTTATAATTATATGTTTTTTTAAAGTGATGCACCGCTGTGGTGCAACTTGATTCATAGGAGAATTAGCCATAAATTATATCGCATTTTCGGCGATATAGCTATGCAAAAGAGTGAAAATTTATGAACTCCTATTAGCATTATATAGCGGATCTCACTCTTGATTATTGACTATTAAAACAAATTAAACTCCCAACAATTATAAACTTCTCTTCCAAATTCACATACATACAATGCTTACTAAATTATTTGTTTGCAATTTACTCTTGTCAAACAAACGATATCTAAATCATAATCTTTCATTTTAATTGGGCATACATATTAACATTTAGCATTAATTTCTTGTACACCTAATATATAAGGTGTGTAAAAATATAATATTTTGTTTTAAAAAGACATACAATTTAATTAATAAAAATTAGAAGTGTGCATCAGTCGGGTTGATTAATTGAAAATTTTCAAAAATCAAAAATTGAACCAATTTTATACAAAATCGATTCAAATCAAATCGAATTATTTCAGTTAATCATACCGAAATTATTTTGATATATTTTATTATATTTTTACTATTAAAAAATTTTATTAATACATATACACAAAACTAATACTATAAACTTTTATATTATATATATATATATATATATATATATATATATATATATATATATATATATATATATATATATATATATAAATAATTTATGCTATCTAAGATAAAGCTATAGATTAAATGAAATTATTTTGAAATTGAAGTACATTTTGGTATTTAAAATTAGATCTTATAAATTAAGTAAATTATTTTGGGAAAATAAAATTAATTGTTTGTAATATATATATATATATATATATATATATATATATATATATATATATATATATATAATAAATGAAAATTTCGATTCCGATTTTTAATTAACCGAAATTTTAAATTTCAAAATTAAAAATTAAATTGAAATTTTAAAAAATATAATTTTAAAACTGAAAATCAAAATAAATTTAAGAAAACCGAACCAAATTAATATTTCAATTTGGTTTGGTCGGCACATCCCTAATAAAAATATAGTTTTTCAATAAAAAGATAGATTGAAATATGAAAAACATAAATTTTCAATTACAAAACAAATCCAACAAATCATAGTATAACATTCCAAATGAAAATGTATAAAACTGAAAGCAGATGTGCCGAGGTACATACAATACTTTGCCAAACATTTATCATTAACAAAATAAGGGATTTAAACTTTATTCCACCACAAAAAATAATTATTATTATAAAATAATTAAGTCTAAAAAAAAATAAATTGGTTCCAAAATTGTATGGGTCATACTAATACGAATAAGAAAAAATGGAGACCCCCCTACTCTATTTCTACACCACCTTTTGATTTTAAAAAACAAAAAATCCCCCCAACCGATCCACAGCTCCCCAATGCATTTACAATTTTCTTACATGAAAAAAAAAGGAAAGAAAGAAATAAATTAATGGTATAAAAGAGGGGCTATGCCCAAACAAGACCGTCGTGACCAACCTCGGCATTAGAAACAGGGCAATCACCGAACTCGTGCAGATCATCTGCGGCTTCACTCAGCCCAACAGAGTCGATGTACGGATCGAGAAGATCGTCAGATCTTTCCGATGGAATTCCGTAGCCCTTGAGAATGCTCTTTGAAGAAGCTAGAGCTGATTCCCTCTCCAACACCACCAAGAAGTTGTCTTCGAATTCAAAGATCAAGTATTTATCCTTGCAGGCTGATCCAGTTGTTAGAGGCTGATTATTCGGAATACGAATAAAAAGATGAGACGAGCAACTTACAATCAACGAGATGAGCAAGGTGGTGGATATTTCTGATCCATGTCCCGTTTACCTTCAAAACCTGTCAGTTTCTCAACATTTCAAGTTCTCATTCGTTGCGCATATAAGTAACACAATAACTTGCCTGCTCGTTGCTCATATCTTCGTATCCGATATTTACTTCATTTGCTAGAACCTGTACCAAGTAAAGCAAGGTAAGATGCCAAAGGAAAAAGAACACACTTGAACTCAAAGGAAGAAAAACCAATAACTAGGAAGATTAAAAATTTCATGCACCTACCTGTGATAGGACCACAATTTGTTCTCCTTTGAACTTTGGCATAGAGTATCGTGCTTTCGTCAACAATTTCAGCTGGCAAACAAGAAGCTAGTGATTAACCAGAGAACCCAAGAATATAAATAATCAAGTGTCAACTGTCCCAAAAATGCTGAATGATGAGAGGAAAAAAAAGGTACAAAATACCCCAATGCTGTCTTCACATTCTTCCCTGTGAAAACACAAGAAAAATTAGGCAATCATGAATGAGATTACCCGAGTACAATGACTGATTAAATGTCAGTCAAAGAATTGTAAAAACTCAAACAAACATACTCTATTAGAGGTTCTGAAAGTGGGGTAAACACCAATCCAGCAACAATTAAGTATGAAGGTTGATCTCCTTCAATATGATAAGGAACCTTCAGTCAAAACACAAAAAAATCATTTAATAAGGAAGATACTAGAAGTGATTCGGCAAGAAACTGCAAGTTTCAATCGCAGTAAAAGAATATTTCAATTACCAAATGCACTCGTGTATTTAAAGTCACTTCGACTTTCATAAATTGCCCTTTCCTAATAATTCCAAGTTCTGCTACATCACCAGTGTACCTGCCATTAATTAATTATTGGTAAAAAAGACATCAGCATCAGCTTAATGAAGAATAGAGAAGTTATATCAGATCCTTAATTTAGATCTGAGGGGTGATCTTTCTTTCTTTCTTTCATTTTTTTGGATCTAGTTAGAAAAAGAAGATGGGGTCTTAAGAGATAAAACTCATACTTAAGCTGCTATCAAACGCAAAAGGTAACTACATGTGTTGGGAAACACAAATGTGAAGGTCCTGGAATACGAGAAGTGGTAGACGGAACTAAGATCAATTCCATAATGAGTTCAAACCAAATTAAATATTTATTCAAAGTAAAATTACTTTTTACTGATAAGATAGCGAAATGCTATGCGCTCTGATGACCGAAACGGTACAGTTCCTTCACACCCAACACGAACATTATCAAAACTTACAATGACATCTCCCTGAAAGACAATTAAAGAACTAAATGTTAATGAGCAAAAGGGTCATCCTTTACGTTATTTGGTTTTCCATAAACAATTATCCCAACTGAATTTTTATTTTATTTAAATTGTACCAATTCATTTTCTTTATCAAATGAAAATACAAATTAATTGTGCAATAAGACAAAGGTCACATAGTCCAGAAATCAAAGACATTATATTGAATATCGTGAAAAAAAAAAATGAAGGACAAGGAAAAATAAAAATAAAAGAGGTCAGAAAATAAGAGTAATTTAAGGTAAAATAAGATCAAGTAGAAGATTAAAAAAAATAATTAGGAGGTCAGTGTACCTCCTTCAACACTTCACTAGCATGAGAAGTAGGTTCAACTTTTCGTACAAGTACACCCTGCAGGGATTACATAATCAAAGGCTTAAAGAAAACCAAACAAAGAACATGAGATAAGAAGCAATATAGCTGCTTGTTGTGATTCTGAAAATGAAAAAACCTTGCTCAAGTAGACATAACAATTTAAGGAGAAATACATTAAAGAAGAGGTCTAATATTAAATGTTTTACCAGTACATAATTTTAATGTATAATTTCAGGAAACTCAGCATGTAGTTACATTCCAATAACTCGGCAAAATTTATACGTAACTTTGACTCTAGCTAATAAATAAAGAGACCTCATTCGATGGCACATCTAAGCATGCACGCAAAGCTGGATTCTCCAATTTTTGCAACAACACTCCAAGAGAAGGAAAACCTGAGAATTTAAGCTATGATTCCATTAGTGGCAGATAATTTTTCTAGAATATTTAACATATGATCAACACAGTCCTGAGAAAACAAAATATACAAAACAATGGAAAAATTAATGTAATCTAATAAAAAAAATTGAACCAAAAAAGAACCACAAGTACAGCTCGATTATGCAAAATAAATTCTTTTCAGAATTTAAATGTCAAGATGATAGAAGGAATACTCACCAGTATATTTCCCGTTCCTCTCATAGTCTTCAAGAAAATGAGAAACCACAGTTGTTGGAATCACATAGCCAATATTCTCCACATCATCAGATCTGTATACCTAATGGAAAGGTCCTCTGAGTAATGATGGTCAAGATGTGTGTAACAGAAGAAAAGAACTGCAGAGTTTAATAATTGAAAAAACTCTCGGTGATAATTTTTTTTTTTTGAAAAACTAACGACTCTATGAAATTAGGTGAAATGGCGAAGTGATCGTAACAGACTGCATTCTGATCAAATGAAGTGGATAACTGAAAGGAGCAAATAGCTAACTCCAACGAATTTTGTGATAAAAAACCTGGAAGGCCACCCCAATGCACTCTCCTTGATCATTGAAAGCAGGCCCACCACTATTACCTAAAAAGTGATTCGCATAAGCAATTGGCTCGAACATGGCTATGAGAGAATATGTGCACATAGAGAAATTTGGCCACTAATAGATTACCAATCGTAGTCACACAATATACATACCAGGATTTATTGCTGCATCAATCTGAATACCAAGTAACTCTGAAGATCCATGAGCATATGATGTTACCTGAAAGTATATGACAAGTAAGGACTGAGATTGACCTTAATTGCCTCAAGGAGATAGATACAGCATCAAGATAACCAAGTTAGATACAACTATTGACCATTTCTCCCATCATCTCTATACACTTAGAAAGCCATAAAACGCACTTGTTGCGTGATTAAATTGATATATAGCATGGTGTCAAATGAAAAAACTAACAGATTATTTTAGAGAACAAGATGACCTCGATTCTTGATACCACGCCCTTCGACACTGATATGGTTTCTCCTCCAAGTGGATAACCTACAACAGTCACTGAATCCTGCATATTTAAGGCAGGAAAACTGAAGACATACTGTTTTATGATTGACAGATAGAATTAGAATGGAGAGATGTTCATGTAGCAATCAAGGGTAGATGGAAATAAAAAAAAAATTGAGCATATTTAATGCTGGTGAGCCGATGTGCAATATTGACTAAACATACAGCATGCGAATGCATGCCCAAATATAAGCTTTTCATTTGGAAAGTAGAGAACGAACAATGAACCTGTAAATTTGGTAAATGGCCAAACTGAAGGGACTCAGTGCCTTCCCAGAATTCCTGGCTTTCAACATATAGCAGAGCTATATCACATTCTACACCTCTGGCAAGAACCTGTAATCAGCAGTCCCCTTTTAATTTACTATCAGATTAAGATAGAATCAATGTTATCTAACAGATTAAGACATTAAAGTAATCGTGCATATAGGACAAAAAAAATCAAGGATCAACTAAATTCATTTCTTAGAAATGCATTACTAAAGTTGATGTATGATGCATACGCCTTCATTCACACCGCTGACTGGAACATGGAGATTGTAAAGGTCATAGAATATAAAAGAAAATAATGGAGTGCATAGTTTAAATCCCATACATGGTTACCTTGGCAACATATTTTGTATCATCCCCTCTTCTTTTTACTTTAACCTGCAGTGAAATTACAATTAAAAATAAATGACTTGAGCAAATCATAAAAGGAAATAAGGGTGTGAAACTAAGCTTCGAATGATTGGAGAACTATATTGTGCTAATAATAAGACTCCTCGATTTCAAACAGGTCAAGCATATGTTTAGCAGATAACCAAGAAAATTACATAACTTTCAATGTCATTAAATTCCAAAATGATACTGAATCAGCCAGTAATTTTTTAGATTTCTATCAATCAGCAAGTCCAAATGTGTGTAACTCACAAGCATACAGAAAATGGAAACCAGAGAAATACGGAATCAAGATTTACAGTCAGATAAATCAAGCTTATTGAATAAAGAAACAGAGTCACCTGCGTATTGTGCTCTACACAGTGTGCATTTGTCAACAACTTACCATCCCCAATCATGAAAGCACTGCATAGTAAATCGAATTTCCATCAGACTGAATAGAGAAAGTGACTGCATAAGAAAAGTATTTTAATTTTCTTTTAGCTAATATTCTAGATAAAACAACTTTTTTCTTAGAAAAATTGAAGATGACAGTTGAAAAAGTAGCTCAGGCATGCCTTCCAGTACTGGTATATTGTCTTTGTTTCTGCCAAGGAAGGGAATAGTCCGGGGCAGTGTGAGTGCAGTATACCTAGATAAAGAACAAAAAATTACAAAGAGTCCAAACACAAATTTGAATCATAATATATGACTTATAGCAGACGGTGCTCACTAACTAAGCAACAAATTTACACTTTGGACTCGTCATTTCAAGTCTGCATATATTGTGAAGCAAGCATTAGCAGTTTTTCGCTTGCATGTCTTCAAGCTAACTAACTCTTTTACTAGACAGGAGGAGAAGAAGAGTACCCTGTCACCGAACTGAAGTGCTATCATGTATAATCATTATTGATCGAACAATGTTAAAATCTTGAATCAAGACAAATATAAGGTTTAAAAGATTGACAAAAGTTCATGCCTTCTGTAACAAAATGTAAAATTTAAGCCTGAAGCAAAAGAAGAACTATGAAAAGTTCATTTTATTTTTTCTAATATAGTTAAACGAAGAGAATAAAAACTAAACAGAAATGAAAGACAAATTCACCATTAGCATATAAGAATATTACATAGTCATAGTTATTCACCTTGACGACAGCATTAAGGAAAGAAGCATTCTGAAGATTACCCGTCACTACCTGGGAAAGATAACTCATTAGGCTTAAGAAACTGATTCATGAGATGCAGCAGCTCAGCCAATAATCACAGGTAAAAGATTCATACGTTATGAGAAAATGTTTATACATGAAAGATTACATCGATCTAAAGTACTGGAGATAAATTTTAACAGGATTGAAAGTGATTTTGATAATTATAAACCATAAAAATTAGAATAAAAGTTTCACTACCCTGACTCCCCTATCAATTTGATATAAACTTGGGAAAATGCAGCTAAGGGTGAATTATGCAAGGAGAGAGGATAATCACGATTACATTTAACTTAGTCTGTAATACCATCAGTACACCTCAATCAAGGAGCAAATACAGTAGGGCATTGATCAGATTCTAGATTCTCCACATTAATTTCAACAACTAACCGCAGAATCTTAGGCACCTTTCCTCTCTACACCCCCATCAATCCAATGAAAAGAAATGGACATTTAGTTGATATACAAATTTTTTTAAAAAAAATAAGGATACGTTATTGAGAGTGTTAAGAACACCTGTTGCTCTTTCAAGTCAAGCTGCATTTCCTGGCTCCCTTTCTTCTGTACTCCAATTGATTTGGATGCTGTCCACTGGGATCGCCCATTTTTATTTCTTCCACTTCTACTGTCAGCATCTGAAAAGGCATTTTCATCTTCTGAATCCCGCTGGAACTTCTGTGTGATTACTCTATTCTGTATACCAGAACAACACACAAAGGATATCATACAGGGATTCGAGCATTGCTCAAAACAAAATTATGATATAAAGAGACTAGCTAGCATCAACGCAAGAACATATTTTAGAACAAGGTTTAGAAGGCATTATCCATAAGCATACAGATAGTTTTCAATAAAATAACACTGGTGCTGCCATTTATACTATGAAGTATTCAACAATTACAGCAAATGCATATCAAAGAAAATTAAACAGAACCCAGCCTCAATTACCGATTTACGCGGTGGTTTCTTGGATTTTGCTGCAACCGGAATTTGACTCTGATAATCGAAGGATTTACAAAGACTAGATAAACAATTAGGTTTACGCCAATCGGTAAACAGACGGGGGGTTGCCCAGCAGCCGGTGGATGCCACGGCGGAGAAGCAGCAGTTTGCGGCTGCCATTGCCACTTAAAATTGAGCAATGCAGAGAGAGCGCGAAGTAGGGTCTGTTGATTTCCTTATCCGTTTGTACGTAAACAAAAATATCTAATTTGGCGATTTTTCTATTTCCAAAGAAAATAGGAGTAAAATACAGTAAGATTTTATATAAGGAAAACTTATTTATGTGAATTCGGTGGGTAAATAATGACTGCTTTAACGGTAATATTATACTATTACCGTTCAAGTGAATTCGGTGGGTAAATAAGATTTTATATAAGGAAAGTTTATATATTAATCATGTGAATTCAGTGGGTAAATAATGACTGCTTTAACGGTAAGCAGTTAGCAAGTCCTTAGTTAAGATGTGAGCCGTGAGGTAATAAAACTTGATAAGAGTATGAACATAAAAATTCTCTTTTAATATTATATTAGTTTAAATAATATTGTAACCCATTTTTTTCATCTAATCAAACCTTTGTTTTGTCCTGATAGGCTTAAAAAATAAATAAGCTCATATAAATTGTGAGTAAGCTCTTTTGATTTTAGCATTTTTTTAAGATTTATTAAATATTAATTTAATTTAAACCAAACACAAATCTTATTTTTAGGGCTTACCATATTTGAGGGTATAATCATATTTACCATTTTTAAATAGAAAGGGAAAGCATCTCTCATTGACAATAGGGTTTTGTAGAAATAAAAAACGCAGCTTCATCCAATTACAAGAATTATATGGAGTATATATAAAAAAAAATGTATATTTTTGCTATTTTTGTCTTTAATTTTTCTATACATTTCAATTTTAATTCATATAAAAATCATTCAATATTAATTTTGAGTTTAATAATTTTGATTTGGATCATGAATTTTATTTATATTAATAATAATTTGTTTTTCTTATTATTTTCTAAATAAAAAGGTCACAATACATCCATTTCTTAAGAAACATAGTAGAATTAATATAATATTATATCATAAAAATATGGATTTATTACTAACTAGTACAAGATATACTACTATATTACTACGAGATACAATATATATTTTTTATTACTACCCACTACAAAGTTAATTTATAAAAAGACTCAATTGCCCCCAGAATACATCAATTAAATAAAATAAATTTTACAGATTGCATACAAAATTTGAATACAATTTACTATGTATTCAATTTACTAGATCTTAAATAAGTTTTGAATATCAAAATAATCCAATTCATCGTTCTTATCCGTCATGTTAATATCTTAAATAATTTCTAAATATCAAAATGATACTTAATTAATTTTTGAATACCAAAATAATTTAATTCATCGTTCCAGATTCTATTAATTTTTTAAATATTTTTTTAATACCAAAATGATTCTTAAAATTTTTTGAATACCAGAATAGTCTAATTCATTTCTTAAATAATTTATTAATACCAAAATGAGTTTTAAATAATTTCAGAATACTAAAATAATATAATTCATTGTTCCTCGCTACTTACTATAATCTATTCTCTTAATTTCATAAATAATTTTTGAATACAAAATAATTCTTAAATAATTTCTGAACACCAAATTAATAATATAATTCATCGCTCCTCAACAAATATTGATGAGTTTGCGAAATCATTGGAATTATTTTTAGTTTATTTGAAATTGCACTCCCACTAAAATCTAGGAGTAAACAATGGAATGATTTATCTTTCTAATATTAAAATAATATGTCTTATCTTTTTGCAATATCTATATATTTAATAATAAAAATAAATTAAAAACAGTTGGAGCATGAAGATGTGGGATTGAAATTTGAACACACAAATCTCCAACGTATTTCCTTTTTTCATGGGGAGATTAATGAATAAATTAATTTTTGAATACAATTAAACTTAAAATAAGGTTAAAAGTGACAATAGATGAATTGAATTTGGATATTGTAACTAGAAGTAATATAGGTATAGACCCTGAAAATATCTAACCTTCCTTTTAAATACAACTCAACGACCATGAATTCTTACACACACAGAACACATTTATTGCAATTGATTTAATTGCTACCACACATTGTAAATCCAACTCTCATGTTCCCAAAAATAAATAAATAAATCATGCATAAATTATTTCTTCATGACCAAACGTGTGGTGGCCCATTGGTCATCACATTCTACATTTTCCTCTTCCATAAAAATATTATCACACGAGTCATGACCATTGTGTGACCAAAACCTAATTTGGGCTCATTTATATTTTATATATTTTCTGAGAAAAATAAAATAAATAATATTTTTATTGAAATAATAATAATAATAATAATTCATCTCTCTAAAATTTTTTATATATATTAAAATATAATTTAAAAAAAATAGAGGTTACAATGAAATGGGTTAACATCACACTCACTCTTTCCATTTGAGTTAGGAAAAATGTACAGGGGATCTGGATCAGACTATGTATTGTAAGTTTTGTTTCTTGGAATGCGGAATCCGTATATACGTTGGGCCCTCTACAATTATACATTGTTGGGAGAAATTAATGAGCTCACACATCAAAGTTGAATTACTCTCTACATATATCATTTTTAAAAAAATTACTATTATTATTGTTATCTCATTACTTCCAGATTTAAGAATACGAAAAATCTTTTGTGTTTTTTTGCAGAACTTCTAAGTAGAATAATAGAATATGTGGCAATTATTTTCATTTTCATATGTCATTTTCATATATGAATGTTTTTGTTCTTGGGAATAATTTTTTTAAGGGAGCAAACATTCCCTTCATTATATAGCTATCATGTAGAATGACATATAAAATAAATGGACAAAGGAAAAAAAAAAAATGGCAAGATAAGAAGGAGAGAGAGAAAGAGTAACTACCACATATCACTTGCCGTATACATCAATCTACTTCATCGCACCAATAAATTTTCCATACTTTCTTCGTTTGTTTTCAGCTCGAATTCTCTGTGTTATTTTGGTACATTTATTTATTGTGGTACACCATTAGATGAACGACACGTAAGAGAAAGAAACTATACCCTAAAACTTAAACCCTATCCCCTCTTACGTGTCAATAACTTACGTGCGTCACAGAAAATGATACACGAAAATGACGCAGAGGATCTGGTATGATTTGCTTATGTCGGTAGATTATCTGCTTTCAAAACTTCAAAATAAATAACTTATCACTATATCATATTTTCAAAAGTGTCATTCTCAATTACCCACCTAACTTATTTTAAGGTCTGTATCTACAATAACGGTGAAGAGTTATCCGTTGCTGACAGAGGGAGGAGTGTTAGTTAGTCCTGTTGAAATACAACCATAGAGTTTAAGTTACTCCTATAAGAGAATCTTGAAACACAATAGGTGGGTAGTGAATTGGATCCAGCATGGGGTACAAAAGTGAAGTTGTGGTTTGCTGTGCAGTAGAAAGTGAAACAGTAGAAGAAATGATGAGTTCCTTGGATTTAGCCAAGAAAGAAGGAGCTGATATCTTGGAACTCTGCTTTGCTTCTCTCTCTATCTCTCACATCTCCCACTCCCAGCTTCACAAACTTGCCTTCCATTGTCTCCTTTGGGTAATACTCTACTCATCTTTAATCACTACATCATTCTTAACCATAACCAAAACACATAGTTGGTCAACTCTAAAACACCAACCTTTTCTTTCTCTTCACAACAGTTGCTTCTCTCTCTTCTCTTCTACTGAGTTGATCAATCTATTTGTCTTCCCTCCATATAACAACATACTCCACTGATTTGTTCATTTGTAGGGAGTATATTTTATTATTAGAACATTGGATTTTTTAAATGGTTCTTGCTATTCTTTTTTATGGGGTAATTAAAAGTAAACATGATCGTAAAATGTTTATTTGAAAAAGTTAGAGTAGATCCCATATAATTTAGGAATCACATGATTCGGGTGTACTTGGAGTATCACATGGTTCGGAATCGGGTGTACTTGGAGTAACAGATAGTTTAGGAATTCTAAAAAACATTTTTAGGTCAAAATAAGAGAGAGAAACTCTAAGATATATTGATGTTGGGTATGTGTATTTCTCAGGCCCGATTCTCGTACAAGCCCAAGCAGAGGGCACTGTATTTGTAAGGCCCAACAGATCCAACTCTTTAAAAGGGCCGTGGCCATGGGAGTCCAATTTGTTGAAATTAACCATGAGGTCAGGTTTGTAAGTAGTATATTATTATATTTTGATTTTTGTTAAATTGAGATGTGATATTGAAATAATTAATCTCTATATATAGCTTGTAGTATTTAAGAAAAGTAAATGAATATTTAGAACATCAAATCTAAAGTAATGGAGTAGTAAATTAAGTAATCTATACAGGCTGAATATCTTTGCGTACAAATGTGATGAATTAATACTATTTTTCTTGGAGATTGTAATATAGATCAATTTCAGGCATGTACTGAGGAGCACATTAATGAACTGAGGTGGCAAAAATCAAACACGAGTTATTTAAGAACGGGAGTTTTCAGTTTAGAAGAACTGGGCAACTTGATTATCGACATGCAATCCACTCAAGCTGACATCATTAAACTTGAGATTAATGTTGATTTTATTACAGATGTGGCTCCTATTTTCCACATGCTCACACATTGTCAGGTAAGATAATTAATTCAAGTAAAATGGAAAAGAAACAAAATGTGGAGTAATATTTTGGTGAATAATGATTGTGGAAATTTATTTTGGTGATTTGTGTATTATTTTATTTTTTAGATATAATTTTATTTTTATCCTTATAAGTTCATAAACTACTCTACTTTTTTACTTCATGCAATATTTTGCCCGGATCTTACCCACCCTTTCTAATATTTTCATCTTACAATTATTTTCTTTTAATCCTTATAATCATCAGTGATCTATGGTTATTTCATTGATCTATGGGGTAATATATATACATATAGACTTATACATGCAGGTGCCCTTGATAGCTAAAGCTAAGGGAGACAGAGGACTAATAAGCCAACTATTAGGACCAAAATATGGTGCATTCATGGTATATGGATCTTTAAAAGCCAAACCTGAACCTGGATTGCCATCTTTAAACAGCATCAAACAAATATACAAGCTAGAGTACATGAATGAACATACCAAGATCTTCGGCGTCGTCTCGAATCCAGTGGGTCACAGTAAAGGCCCTCTTCTGCATAATCCTGCATTCAGATACACAGGTTATAATGGCATATATGTCCCCCTCTTGGTTGATGATGTCAAGGAGTTCTTCAGAGTTTACTCTTGTAATGACTTTGCTGGTTTCAGGTATTTCTGTTGTCTTTATGATGAATATATACATTACACAGCTACTGAATAGCTATATATAAAGCATGGAGTATTGTATTGTATGTTACAGTGTTGGAATACTTCACAAGGAGGCTGCCGTGAGCTGCTGTGATGAAGTCGATCCCCTTGCTCTGGTAGAGCGTTTTTCGCAGTCCAACGAGTTTCGTTTTCAGCTGCATTTTCATGGCTATTTTCTAATTACCTGATGTTGTGGCTCTGTCAGGCCATTGGTGCAGTCAACACCATCATCCGGAGGCCTACAGACAGACTGCTCGTCGGCTACAACACAGATTGTGAGGCTGGCATTGGTGCTATTGAAGATGCATTAAGAGGTAGAATGATGTCTTGTTAGATTTCTAGACAATGCATGAAATATAAATGGCTGAAAGACTATATAATATGGTTAGAATCTTACATGTTTCATGGCTAGCAGAACGGCATTTTCTTAATGGACAAGAATCTAAGGTTTCACCGCTTGCTGGGAAACTGTTGGTCCTGGTTGGAGCAGGTGGAGCAGGTAGAGCTTTGGCGTTTGGAGCGAGGAACAGAGGGGCACGCGTCGTCATCTTTAATCGTAATTTTGGTAACAAGTTTAACTCAATGTTAAACATTTGAACCAAGTTTGCACTGTACTAACTGAATCCTCCCTCATACATCTTTTTTGTAAAGAAAGAGCAAAGGCTCTTGCTATGGCAGTCTCTGGTGAAGCTCTGCCATATGAATGCTTACACGATTTTCGGCCTGAAGAAGGAACGATACTTGCCAATGCTTCTGCTGTGGGTATGGAGCCAAATATTGATAAAACTCCTGTTCCTAAGGTATTATATCTTCTAATTCTTGTACAAACAGTCCTCATTCAACTCGGTTCACCTTTAAAAGAAAAGGCATGCTCTCTTAGTGAGTAAAAATTTTTCAAGAACAACCCATCTCTTCCATATGTTCTCTTTTCTCTCAAACTCTCAAATGGTAACCAAGCACATTCTAGTCCATTGGAGGGGCTAAAAATCCTAGGCTATCAGACAAAATTATGTTGCCTTTCGTTGATCTTAGTCTGCCCTAAAATCCTACGAACTGGTTTTTGATGCTGTTTATACTCCTCGAAACACCCGGCTTTTGCAAGAGGCTGCCGAAGTAGGAGCCACAGTTGTGAGTGGTGTAGAGATGTTCATCAGACAGGCTCTTGGTCAGTTCAAACTGTTCACTGGTGGTCTAGGTACTCATTACTCATTTCCTTTCATTTCTCAACTAAAATTAAATAGTAATCACCCAAGATGAACTGCACTAAATCATATAACCATGTGTTTGCCCATTCCAGCACCAGAGGACTTCATGCGCAAGGTCGTGTTAGAGCAGTTCTGATGGCTCCGTGTGAAACAGAGACGAAGTCGAGATTCTTCGTTCCATTACATTCAATAATAGAGAGTCCATTTCAAGAACAGTGAACAACGTTAATCTGGATGCTTTTAGGCCTTTAAAAGTCCAATCCAATTTGAATAAGTTACAAGGATATCTGATATGCAGCAGCAGCACTATCTTTAAACACACGTTCTGCTATCTTATCAGTCTTTTTATCAAACAGATTTCAATCGTCCTTTTACTCTAACATACTTAATGGACGTCACATTCAAACTATCATAAATGCTTATCAGAGTTGATCTGGTGTTGGGAGAGTAAGATTATTGAATGATGTGAAACCACCATCCACCACAAGATTATGGCCACTAACAAACTTTGCATCATCAGATGCAAGAAAAACAGCAGCATTTGCTATGTCACCAGTCTCACAAACAGCTCCTTTCAACACACTAAAATCATGCACCATCTGCACCAACCTTTGCTGATCGATCCCCGGATAGTAGTTCTTCAGTTCATCAATAGCAAAGGGAGTGGGTATAGCCATTGGGGATATGCAATTGATCCTAATTCCATGTTTGCACAACTCTGATGCAGCTGATTTCACAATCCCAATCACACTACTCTTAGATATAGAGTAAGTATGCTGTGCTAATCCTCCTATTATCCCAGTCACACTGGCTGTGCAGAGGATAACCCCTCGTTGCCTGAGGATCATAACACGGGCCCCATGTTTTATACCGAATACAACCCCTCGGACATTAATGGCCATGACTCTATCAAATGTAGCCAAATCAAGGTCGACAATGCTAGGTGGAGTTTGACAAGCAATGCCTGCATTGTTATACATAATGTCCAGTTGGCCGAACTTGGAGATGGTGAAGTCGACTGCATCTGATATGTCTGATTCTTTGGTGACATCACAGGGGACGAAGGCGGAATTTGGGCCGAGATCACAGGCTATTTTGAGGCCCTGCTCTTTCTGAACATCGGCAAGCACTACTTTGGCGCCATGGTTGATGAACTTGATTGCTGTCTCTTCTCCTATCCCACTCGCTGCTCCAGTGATTAGAGCAACCTTGCCATCCAGTTTGCTGTAACATGAGAAAGGGGAAAAGATAAAGAAAAAGTCAATTAATGATTTTAAATGAAAACACATTGGCTCTTCTGCCATTAACTCAGTAATCCTGGAAAAAAGATTATCTTGACGTATGATCAAAAAATATATAACTATTTAGTCATTTGTCAAACCATTAAAATTCAACAATTGATTTTCATAATTATGACTCATCTACTTCACCCTGCCTACACAAGATTTTGTATTAAAAGGAAGGCACTCAGCATTAAGCTCTTAAATCCGAAGGTAACAAATCCAAGAGATATATAGCTTTATTCAATCTGTTGAATCAGCTGGACAACCGAAGATAACAAAACAACTTACCTATTTATACATTTCTACAGATATCACATCAAATATCCACACTATTGGAAAAAAATGAAAAGGCTAAGTTGAAACTTTCAGGCAAACAAACAAAATCTCACCTTCCTGAGATCGCAGAAAACCGTCTGTGGGTGCTCGAAGTCAGTGAAGCTATCAAACCGGAGCATTTTCTGGTATTCCATGAAGTGAAAAAGATGAAAAAGATACCCCAAATATGAGATGTACCAATAAAAAGTTAAAAACAAAAAAATAAAATCCCAATGCCAGATTCCCCCCCTAAAATCAACAATCAAATCAAAAGGAAAGAGAGAAAACAAAGAAAATCAACACATTATCGAGGGAGGAACGAACCTGAATCGAACCCTAAACATATTTCTGCAACTGCGATTGAACGAACTAGGGAAGAAGAGTGACAGAGTGAGCAGTAGAGAAGTCAATTGAAAACAAGCGAGAGGTCAAAAACAGCAGCTTCATGCAAATTTAATACTACTCCCCAACCCCAAGCCTGCTCTGGATACTCTCTCACCCCATTGGTCACCATTCTCCCACGTTATGGCCTGGGTGCTTTATAAGGGTAAAGTGGGTAATACACTTGCCAAGTGGATATAGTTTTGCCTTTTTTTTTAATGCTAGGATCCAAATGTTAAAAAGTTTAAGTACAATTATGATATAATAATCCTACTTCCTTCTACTTTCAATAGGTCAATGATTCGGTTACTCATAATTTTATTTTATTTTTCTAATTTTATTGTTGTATGTATTCATTCCACAAGAATTTTCAATATTCCGAAAAGGTGAAGAATAAATACAGTATGTTTTCCTGATGGTGGAGAACACCAGCCTTGTGTATATACATATATATATGATTCCATTTTTTTTTTTAGTTTATTGTGTTATGTAAAAATATTTTAATGTAACAAATCTTGTTTGAACTTCCATAAATGATTCAGTTTTATCCTCCCACCCAGTGATTGAATCTTGATGAAGCTACCAATTTTTAAAATATCTATTTAATTATTGTGGCCCATTGAATATAATTGGGCATTTGGTCTAGTGGTATGATTCTCGCTCTGGTCCCGAGTTCGATTCTCGGAATGCCCCCTTTTTAACTTTTGTGGGCTTTGACATATTAACATCGTACTGGTTTGGGCTCCTTTTTAACTATTGTGGGCTTTCACATATTAACATGGTACTTGTTTGGGCATTGGCCCATGGAATGTGGTTTATGTATTGGGGCCATTCTAACACATTTAATACTCCCTTTTTTCCAACTACCTTGAGCCATTGCCTGAAATTTGGTTATATATTGGGCCATATGAAACGTTTAAACCCTTCCCATTTCTCATATACCTTTCTTTATTTTGATTTTAAGGCCCATACAAAAGTATTCACTTCCCATTTTAATTTTTTTTTATTTATATTCACTTCCCATTTTAAGAATCTGACTGCGGCACCGGAGCACCTGAATCAGCTCAATCGTTAGATCAATTTTTCATTTCATCCTCATCACTTAATAAATTAAAATAATTTTAATAACTACCCACTAACCCTCCTATTTTATAACCGAAGGTGCACCACAACATAACTCCATTTTAATGTACACTTCTTTCAGAATTTTATCATATGCTGTCACATGTATTTATTTAAATAATAAAAAGTTACTAGTTCGATTTATACTTTTGTTAACTAATAAAACTATGAAAGATTATCACCTGTGGAGCAAAAATTCATAATAAACTGCAATAATAATTCAAAGGGTAATTTTATAGCACATTACTTTTTTATCTATGTTATTTATTAAAGGTATCTGATATTTTTAGACATCTTTTTGAGAAATTAATGCGTATTAGATTTTGTGTTATATGAATATCAAGTTTTTCGTCTTTCAAATTGTTTGTTTTATTCAAGTCATTAACCAGTCAATTCTCTTGGGAAAATGTTGAAAGGAAGACCATATCTGCTTTCTACAAGGCAATTCATCTAGTTTTCTTAGGTTATAAATGTATATCTATGGTCATTTAAGTGCACCATATTTATTTTAAAAAACTATTACTCCTTTTAACTCTAATTTAAATCAATTTACTGGCAAAGTAAAGAGTTCAATGGATGAATTATTACAAAAATAAATTTAGGGGTCAATGTAAATTTTAAAAAATGGATAGAACTCGGGAGCTCTCGCACCCTAAGCGAGAATCATGCCACTAGAGCAAATGCCCTAATTGTTGCTTCGATGATGTTAAAAAATTTAACAATCTTTTACTTACATTTCATTTTCCCACCAAAATTTGGGGAATAATAATCATCTTCCGCTATTTGGGGGTGTCTGCAGTTCCACAACCATGAATTCCACTATCTCTCCATGGAGAATTTCAGGTCAGTGAAACCCTAAACAGTGTAAATGACAATGGAGTGATCTGGACTGCGCTCTCTTACTGGCTCCATTTTAATTTTTTTTTCGGTAAATAAGCGTTTCGTTGTTGCTACTTTCATTGTCTTGCTTGCGCATTCATAGATTCTACGTTCGGTTAATATTGTGTTTAATCGGGATTTATTTTTTGGGTTTGTTGTAAATGTAGATGTTTTTTTGTGCCTTTTCATTAGTGTATTTCCCAAAATATCACTTTTAGATCAGCGATGATGGTTCGTGATGGTGATGGTGATGGTGATGATGTTATAATCACCATTTATTTGAGGAATGATTGAAGTAAATGCAGAAATGGAATACAAAATCATAATGCATAAAAGAACTTTGCTGTGTAAACAATGCTTTTGGCAGTAAATTTGCACTTTTCTTATTGTCGCTCGTGTGATGCGAGCAAAAGTTCTACTTAGTTTGTAAACAGCGTTAATAAGAGAAGTTTTGAAGTGGAATGGAGGATGAGCATGAATGCACTGTCCCCTGCGACGAGACGGTCGCGCTTGAAAGTCCTGTTTCCGAATCGTGGCTGCTGAATCTTGACACCAACACTGAGGTTTTGAACCTCTGTGAATCTACTCTACATTCAGGAGATCGGATGGAAGATCCCATCGGGCAAGAAGTAGTGCTCGATAGTGATGATGAAGGGGGGAACCAAAATACTGCTGCAAATTCGGTGAGGGGGCGATTTCCTGTAAGATTATCTGGCAGGGATGCTACCGGGTTGCTGAGAAGACGGCAAATTCCTGCTGGTAAGATATGATTATTTGATTGTAGGTTGAAGGGGCCTAATGCCCTACAATCTTGTTAATACAACTCCGTTTTCTTCTGATGCTTCAAAGAGACATAATGCATTTTAAGAAGGGTTTCTCTTGGTTTGTGTTTTCACATATGAAATGACAAACTTGGTTAGAATTTGATGATCTATGCAGTTTTTTGGCAAAATCTCAATTTGGTTCTTTGGTTTACTTCAATAATTTTCTTACCTGCAGCAGGTTACATTAAGAATAAGTGTCTGGATAATGATGCTAGTGAGCGTGTGAATCTTGAGTCAGTAAGAGAGAGTTCGATGGAAAATGATACAATCACAAATTATAACTGTAAGATTGCAGAGTTTGACTATGCTGAATCTCAAGAAGATGCAGAATCGCATGTTAAGGCCCTCAGATTTGTAGATTACTACCTTTCATTTAATGATTTAGGATCTCTCATAGACGTTCAAACTAAAAAGAACATGTCAAAATCAATTCCCCCTGTGCCATCAAAGGGTTCTCATAGTTTGGCAATGAGAGTTAATGTGGGTTCCTCTGCTCTCAAGTTAAAGACTTTTGACTGGGCAGCAAACCCAAATGAGAAGGATGAATTCGCTTCACCAAGAATGAAAAAAGACTCAACCTTTGAATTCATAGATGACAAACCTGTTTGCTTATCCTCTGATGAAGAAACTGACAATATCAACTTGCACGCCAAGATCTCTCACCTCCAGTCAAATGAGAAGATGCCTGGGAATATGTTCAGTTCCGATCATCGAGGTGCAGATTTGTTGAGCTCCAATGGCTCAGATTATGTGGGATCAAATTCTGGGATTAATATTGCACATGATACCATGGAGTTTGACGAACAACTAAATGCTGGAGAAACAAGGGGGAATGTGGAAGAAGTTGAAGAATTTAGTCTGGTGCCAGATGCATTAGATATTGGAATAGACACTCAAGTTGCTGCTGAAGCTATGGAAGAATTATTACATTCAGTTTGTCCTAGGTTTGATGTTTCTTCCTCTGATAAAGGTTCAAACAAAATAAATTTGGATAAGTGTAAATCAAATCATGTTTCCAATTATGGAGAAACTTCTATGGGTTGGAGGTCCAAAGGGAAACGCTCAAAATTGATGAAGATTTCTGATGTTCATGACAAAGGCATAACATGGTCAACTGCAAAAAGGAACATAGTATTTGGATCACGTCCCCGGATCACTTTGCAGCCAGAGGAATATGGATTTACTGAACAGTGTATCTTGAAAGATTTTCAGAAACAGAAATTTTCAGACTTGAATCAGTGGGTGTATCCAAAAGGAAAAAGATCACGTCAACATACTCCATCTCCAGCAATTGGGAACAATGTGGAAAAGTATCCTGCTGTGAATGAGGGAGCACAGCATGGGGTAGAAAAGCTTTTGGTCTATAAAAGGCGGCGTAAAACTCTTTTAGTAAGAGATCAGGCAGAAGGTTCTGTAAAAATGTCTGTTGATTTGAGTTCATTTATAAATGCTAATGAGGCTTCTGTGGGATCTAATACGAACAAGCCATCATCTCAGTGTGGTACATTTGACGATTCTAAACCTTCCTCTCTTCATGTTTCAAGTAACATGAAGTCAAACTTACTGTCAAATGGGGATTCTATATCTTTGCTAGTATTAGAAGGCATTGACAAAAGAAAGCAACCTTTCAACTCACTCCCAAGATCTCCCCTAATGAAGGAGCTTGCAAGATTGGGTTACGATGAATCGGTGCCTGATTTTCTGTCAAAAGACTCAAGAAGGCAAAGAGCTATAAAAAGGGTTTGCATTTTGTTTAGCCAGAACTTGGATAAAGGCACACTCAAGCGGCAGACTAAGGTACTCTACTTCTACACATGTCATACTGAATATAGAACTGTTATTATTGCTAGTTAAAGATGCACTTCCTTTGCAGATTGCAGCACGATTAGGGTTATCAATTGTATCATGTTGCTTGAGCGCAACACATTTTATAGCTGATAGATTTGTGCGTACAAGGAATATGTTGGAAGCCATAGCTCTTGGAAAACCCGTGGTAACACATTTCTGGCTTGAGAACTGTCAACAAGCTGGCTATGTTATTGATGAAAAGATTTACATTTTAAGAGATGAGAAAAAGGAAAAAGAAATTGGATTCAACATGCCTGTTTCACTCAGTCATGCTGTCAAGCTTCCACTATTAAAGGTGATACATCAATTGCATTTTTAACAAAAGCTGCAGTGAACCAAAGTATGTATTCTGATTGTTCTTTCTGCTAATCAAAAGGGTCGTAAAGTCTTGCTCACCCCAAATGTGAAACCTGGTATCGATGTGATAAACGACTTGATCAAGGCCGTTCAGGGACAGGTATGAGCTTTTTCACTCCAGAATTATAACTTTAAACTATCCAAGTGCACAGAAAAGGCAATGATAAAAGCACTATCTAATCATTCCATATTATTTTGTATTTCTCAAAATAGTTGTATAAATAATAGGGTAGAATAAAGATGGCAGCTATGTAATGAACTACCATGTCTTTCTCAGGCTGTGCAGAATATACAGATCCACAAATTGAAGGATAAGTTGATTCCTGATGATTTATTAATTCTCTCATGTAAAGAAGATTATAAAATTTGTTTGCAGTTTCTTAAGAAAGGTACAATCCACTCTCATTATCATTCCCTTTTACATGATTGATTGATGCTAGCTATCATGTGATGTTTGCTTTACTAACTACAGGAGCACACATCTATGACTCAGAGCTTCTGCTGAATGGAATTGTAACCCAAAAACTGGAATACAACAGGTCAGCAATTTACAAAACATAATGAATGTGTATAAAACTTAGAAATGTTGCAAATTATGATTTTGAGTTAGAGCGGCTTAATACATGACATTGATAATCAATATGCAAAAGATCTACTATTAGATTGACTTATTGGAATCCACAAATTTCTCAATCATCTGTGGCTTTCATTAGCAAATCTTTATTTTTTTATTTTTCATCATGAGTCCTGAATCCTGATGAGCTGTTTCTATTTTATAGGCATCGGCTTTTTGAAGAGTTTAAAGTGAATGACCACTCTTGTCCGTCGTTTGGAGAAATTGTAGTGGTATGAGCTATCTCTTCTAAGGAACAGTTTGGTTCAAATTCCGAAATTGTAATATAATGAGAATCATTAATAAGTGTAATGGTAACAATAATGAAATAATTGAAAGCAGTGGAATAGTAGTTGCATCAATAAAAATGACTGAGGAATTTTGATTTCTATTAGCTCGTAAAGAAGAGGAATCTCATTACCTTCCCTCAATATCCTTACCAAGCAACTCTGATTCATGTGTTAGTGGCACTGTGTTAGATTAAACTGGTATCCGTTTAGTACAGATGAATAAGATCACTCCTAATATCTTTGCATAAAAATACACACTCCCTTCATGTGCAGTTGTTTTATTTTCCTTTAAAATCTTCATTGAATGGATGATTGTGAATTTGAACCTTAGAATTTTCTTTTGGTTACCTTTTGGTAGAATTTCATACGGGACCTAATTTTTTTATTTATTTATATCTTCATTTAAGATTTGATTTTATGAGTTTTTGAATTTAAGATTTAAATAAAAAAAAAATTCTTTTTCTCTAGATCCAATTTTTATATTTTTATCTTCTTCTTTTTTCTCATTGAATTATTATAAATTTTATTTTTTCATTTCAAATTATACAAAAGAGTTCTTTTAAAAAAATTATACATCCTCACATCAAATCATTAAATAAAATATTAAAAAACTTTCAATTATCTGGGTACAAATAATTTTAACTGAATAAACACCATTAGAAATTATCTTTTAAATTTTAATTATTAAAGAAAATTTAGTTATAAATATTTTTAATTGAATAAACAACATTAAAATTTTAAACTAAATTTTAGTTTAAAATTTTAATTTTAATTTAATAAATATTAATAAAAATTATTTAGTTATTTATTTTAGTGAACTTGTGTCCGGTGCACCAGGACGAATACTACGTTATTATAAATCTCTGTCGTGGGTCTTGGCCCCCTCTCTTCAAATCATGGGCTTGGGCCAAAGTCTTAACGTAGGCCCATGATCATATACTCATGAGCTGGTTCATGGTGTTATGATCATCTGTAACACGTATTTTACGATAGGTACGCAAAGATTTGGGCAAAGTCTAATTAGGGTTTGAATCGCACCAAGATTTGGGCAAGAATTTGCTCTAATTAGGGTTGAATCGCTAGAGAACTGTTCGCGAATGTGAAGGTAGGCATTTTTTAAGTGTCCTTGTTTCTTTGTCTTCAATTCCCAGCGGTGGAGTGTGCGTATGTCAATCTTGTCTTTTTTCCCTTCATTATATTTTACTTTTTTCTTCAATTTCGGCCGGGAATTGCATTTCTGGTGGGGTGCGCTGAGAACTGCTTATTGGTTTATAGTTTCTGAAATCGGTAAAAAATGAGCTGCGTTGTGAATTCTCTTATTTAACAAATTAATTAGTTTATACGTAAGCGAGTACGGGAAGACAGAATTCGACCTAAATTGACGAAAATATGATTTTGTTTTATTCAAGTTTGATTAGTAGTATGCGTTAATAAGTAGTAGTATTAAAGTAGTAAAGTTTCGCTTAAAATAGTTATTGGCTGTTACATATATACACGAAATCTGTTGACATGGTAAATTTTTTCATCAATTCTACTAACTCTTTAACTTACAAGAAAACAATAAAATTGTGGTTTGGAATCAGATATGCTGTTGGCTTGAACTTCCGAACTTAATATGGGTAATGGGTGGTTTTGGAAATGTGAATTGTTCTTATTTAATCAATTTTGACAGATTTAGGTTTAAGTTGACATTGGGTGTGCAAAATGCTTGGCAAGTGATGTGCATTGATTTGAAAAGATGATAATTAATTGCTAATTTTGTCAACGAATGTACTCTGCATATTAATCATGGCAGTTCTTCTGCAGGTAAAAAATACTATGGGTCAAGTTCAGACAATCTCGATTACTCTTCTTCCTATTATTATTTTTTGTTTCGAGGTGCTGTGCTGTATATTATCTGAACTTGCTTTTGGTTGCGTGGTGATGCGGTTTAATATCTCACACAAGTCATGCTGTTCTGCACTGGTTGTTTTGACTTGAATCTGCAATAGAGTTTGCTCCTTGAATGCTGACAATTATATATTCTTGGGGGTGTTTCATTTGATTTTTAGGTATGCTTCATTAGCCTGTCAGAATATGGCACCCCTGAAGAACAAGAAGAAAGTTGGTACCACCTCCAAGTCTACATCAAAAGATGATGTTTCTGGTAAGAAACCACTGAAAAGGGGTGAAAAAACTGGTTCTGCTGCCAAATCTCATTCAGAAGAGGTTGCTCCTGACAACAAAGTAACAGAAGAAAAAAAGGATGATGTAGAAGAATCTGTACCAACGACTAAAGTTAAGAAGCCTTGCACATGGCTTAAGCTCGATAGGCTTAATCCTCCTGTTGCAAACAAACCACCGGCAGAGAGTTCTAAACAAGACAAAGAAGCAAATTTTATTTCCCCTAGTCAAACATCAAATGATAACAAGAGGAAGAGAAACGAAAAAGGTGAAGATAAAAGGCATCTTGATCAAGTTCAAGAAAAGCAAACTGAATCACATCTTGTGAAAAAGGAAAAAGAAATGACTAATGATGGGCATGAAGATACGAGGAGGGACGAGGAAGATAATATTTTTGGTGGATTGATTTTTATGTGCAATGCCAAAACTAAACCAGATTGTTTCAGATACCAACTAATGGGTGTCCCTGCAAGCAAGAAAGAGGTTGTGATGAACATTGAACCCGGTCTTAAAATTTTCCTCTATGATTATGATCTCAAGCTCATGTATGGGGTCTTCGAAGCATCGTCTCCTGGTGGCATGAAACTTGAACCCGCAGCATTTGGTGGGGCTTTCCCAGCTCAGGTCTTTGCTGATCTTATTTGATGTATCATCTTGTTTTATCATTAAGTTTCAATGCATTATTCAATAATTTTATCTAATTCTGCAGGTCAGATATACTGTTTACAGGGATAGTCTTCCACTACCTGAAAGTGTGTTTAAGAAAGCAATTAAAGACAGCTACAATGAAAATACCCGCAAGTTCAAAACAGAGTTGACCTTGAAGCAAGTAAGATTCTAGCTTTACATTTGACATTCCAACAATTTCCGTCTCGTCTTTATGTGATGGTTTACTTTGTTCTTTTCTCTATTTAAAGCCATTCTTTCACTCTGCAGGTGAAAAAATTGATAAATTTATTCACTCCCGCCCCATGGTTGCGGCCACATGGAAATTCTGTGGTTCAGGAACCAACTAGTCATGTAAATTCTTATACACATGGAAAGACCCTCCCTGATGCAGGTCAATATTTTCTTACTGAGGATGAATATCGAAATAATGGTCTTCGACAAGGAAGGCATCTCTTGCCAACAACAGCAGGTGATTTAGTTGGTCACTCTCGGGAGCCTAACAGACTTGATGTAGAACTAAAGCAACTATTAAGGAATCCTTCTTCAACGTCAGCAGCTGCAGATCCGTTGTTCTTCAGTGAAAAGGAATACCGAACTTACGGACTTAGAGGGCCCAACCAAGTTCTAAATGGAGATCCTCCTATGATGACAACCAATGCAGCTGTTAGAGAGACCGGCAGTGAAGCACTTAACCCTTATGATGAAAGCACCACCTCATTGGTGAATCGATATCTGGCAATGCCAATGTCAACAGCAGTTCAAGCTGAGCAGTATCCCCTACATGGGAGGGAGCCATATATCAATGATCATCCTGCAAGAGCATATCCAGGTAGTGAAACACTGTATGCATCTTATAATATGCGGGAAGCACCGGTCTTCAACCAAAGATCATATTCACTCAACGCTCCTTGTGAGCCATCAAAGCTCAACCAAGGATCAAATCTGCATCATGAAACCGGCTTCACATCCGCAGCACCAGTCTCCAGCCGGTACTCTTTCGCAGGACCTTCTCTGTTGCACCGCGGATAAAGCTTCGATTTGTATGTTGTGAGTCGTACAATTGCTCGAATAACTGATTGCATTGACAATTTTTTTTCTTTTTTCTTTTTTAGCCTACTTTAATTTATGTGAATGGGGGTTGTTGACCTATGTCATCAAAAAGTGGATCAAACTCTTCCCAGGTGATCATGGTTTACCTCTGTTATGTTGTATATTATCTCTATTCTTAGTTTAAAATATAAATGGTGGCAATAAGGAAACAGAATTCAAGCATTTTGTACATGTGCTATTTTGCATCTAATGCTAGTTTGAGAATTAGATATTAGAGAAGTCAAAATACGACTATGAACTATGGGCATTAACAAGAAATTAAAATAAATGTACTACTAATATTTAAATATTCATCTGTCTTTAATATATATATATATACTATTTTAAAACGTGCCTGGTCGAATAAAGTATTTAGCTCAAAAGGTTGAAAAAATTCATATTTTCAAGAACAGGTGGGACGTCACTTATCATTTTTCAAGATATTCAAAGTATATGAGTTCTTTAATCAGTGTTCTGTATTTTTTTTTTAATATAAGTGTAACATTCCTTCAATTTGTCCGCATTAGTGATTTGCACTTATATTTTTGTCCCACTCAAATTAATTAAATACTGTTGTAATTTTTTTTTAAAAACAAAATTTATTGTGTTGTACAACGGAATTTACACAAGTTTGAACAATATGGAGTTTTGTTACATTTTCTAAAGCAATTTCAATAAAATATCTATCGGAATATTGCTGGTTTTTTTCTTTTTATCTTTCTTACTTTGAAAAACGTTCAAAAAACAAATGTTATTTTTATGTAATTATTACAGTATCATTTTGGTAAATATTCCCTTAACCTTTATTTAAATGTTAATTTAAAAAACGTTCAAAAAAATGTTAATTTTAAAATAATATAATAATAGAACAATTTTAATTTAAAATACGATAAAAGTTTTTTTCTTCTTTTTTTTTTTAATTTATTTTTATGTAGAAGTACATTTTATAGATTTGGAATAAACAATCTAGACCGCCGGAAACGACATATTGCAAATCGTCATTTTTCCTGGCAGCGCAGCCTTTTCTGGTGGTTATAAACTCAAATTTATTTTCCAATTCAAAAAATATAGAGAGGAAGGAGAGAGAGAGAGAGAGAGAGAGAGAATACTCTTCCCGAATCATTGATGGCCAGCGACTCGTCGTCTTCCGGTAATTCTGAGTTTACATTCTTGAAATTTTGATCGACGTTAGTCCTTTTTATGGAGTAATATTTTCTGCACGCATTTTTTTTGTCCAAATTGTATCGTTTCTGATTGGTAGCTTGAAATATGAGTGTAGGTTCAATTAAAGCAAAATGGGCGGTTTCCCCTTCCGATGTATTCTATCATTTTGGCACGAGTGGATTGTCTGTTGCTGCTGCAACCGGCATTACGCATCCTTTAGGTTATCTCCTCCTCCATTTTCCCCATCTCTTTCTTCTATATATGTGCTCAATTTTGGTGTATTATTTTGTTACCCTTTGTTTCTGTTTCAATAAGAAGAGAAATTTTGTGGAATTTGTTTGTGCAATGATAGATGCTTGTTGAGAAAGATTTTCAGATTTTTGAATTTTGATTTTCTATCTATCAATGTATTAATGGTGAATAGAAAAAGAATAAGGACATCAATTTGTTCCAGATGCATACTATTACAAAAGCCTATTGGTATCTCTTGAATGGATCATTCAGTTAGCTGGTGAAATCTAAGATCTTACAACCCTTTCTGTTAAGTGTGTGATTTAGTTTATATTGGTATACAGATGTTCTCAAGGTTAGACTGCAAATGCAACTTGTCGGCCAGCGAGGTCCATTGACTGGCATGGTGTGTATTGAGTTTTGTTATATATCTAGATAGAAGAATATCTTAATGTCCAATTCTGATATTTAACAAGTTTTTTTTTATAATAATCTTCTTCTTTTTTTTTTTCTGGTGGCACACAGGGAAAACTTTCTATGCAAGTAGTAAAAAGTGAAGGACTGAGGTCCTTGTATCTGGGATTGACTCCCGCTTTAATGAGGTCAGTTCTTTATGGAGGTCTCCGTTTAGGCTTATTATACACACCATCAAAATATGTCTGTGAATTGGCTTTTGAGTCCCCCAATGTCTTGATGAAGATTGCATCTGGAGCTTTTTCTGGGGCTGTTGCAACTGCACTTACCAATCCAGTGGAAGTTTTGAAGGTACTGAATATATTGGATTTTTTAAGACCTTTATAAGGTCCCAACTACCCTTGTTTTCTTTTTCAGGTACGGTTGCAGATGAAAACGAAAACCAAAAGTGGACCAGTTCAGGAATTGCAGAAAATTGCTTCAGAAGAAGGAGTGATAGCCCTTTGGAAGGGCGTTGGACCTGCAATGACCAGAGCTGCTGCATTGACTGCATCACAGCTTGTAACTTATGATGAATCTAAGCAGGTTGAGTCTTAACTCTTAACAACCCTTTTTGTCAGTTTAAGTTGTCAATGTTGCAATCTGTCACTCATTTTTTGTTATGATGCCTAACGTAGCCTAACATTTTTGTGTCATTCCTCCTCAAAAAGCAGGTGTTGATGAGATGGACTTCTCTTCAGGAAGGATTTTATCTGCATCTCATGTAATCCGACTTACCCTGGACACATTTTTTGCTTATTATACCATCTTTTTGGTATTTCTTCATATTAGATTGTCAGTTGATTAATAGGCAGGCATGTCCATATGTGAGATCTAAATGAATATATTAGGGCATTAGACGTGCAACAAAAAAATTCAAGCTGTCAGTTAATCAATATCGCTCCATACTTCTTGCTGCCTGGGCAATATAACACCACACAACCTTTATAAAAAGTGAGGAGTTGAGATGACTGCCTATATAAGTAATATTTTTATGTTGCTTTTACTTTAAAGAGTCTCTCAGACGAAAGCTGAATTTCCACCCTATAAAAACCTTTATGGAGTTTTCGTAATGAAAGTTCTAGTTATGTTGCCTCCCATATTTATTGTAGCAGCTGTAGTCTCAAATCTGGGATATGGTTTATAGTTTAATGAAGAAGCATACCAAAATGTGGCAATGGCTTAGGACAAATGAAATTAAAATCTCAAATAATAGTTATTTATTTAATTGCTGGCAATTCATGATACTCCGTACAGAAATAAATATTCGTTTGGAGACGAATCCATACATGGATGAAGAAGCAAAAAGAGAGTTATAATGCTTTTTGTTGTATTGAAGTTTTGATTTTTAAAGCTTGATTTACGTCATTCGATAACATTTCCTTTTTGAATGGAAACTTTAACTCTTACTTGTCACTTTATGTAGTGCAAGTACCATAGCGGGAACAGTGAGTACCATCATAACTGCGCCTATTGATATGGTGAAAACCAGACTTATGCTGCAACGAGAATCAAAAAGAGCTGGAAGTTATCATAATGGGCTGCATTGTGCATACCAGGTTGTGACTTATTCTTTTCTCCTTTCTTGGCCTAAGTTTTGATTGTTCATAGGATTTAATTTAACTGTTCTTTGAGGAACTGCCACTCCATGATATTGAGCAGAGGCGTTTGCTTTACGAGTTTAGATAAATATGGGAACTTATCAAGATTTGACATCTGAATACTTATTTGATAACCATTATTTATAACTTGATCCAGGTTCTGCTAACAGAGGGTCCCCGCGGTCTCTACAAGGGGTGAGTTTTTCCACATTTACAAACAATACCACCAGATGGTTCGTTCATCTGGCTACAGCACATTCATCGATTATTTAACAATTTGTCGCTCAAAATCACCAGGGGCTTTGCAATTTTCGCTAGATTGGGTCCACAAACAATGATCACCTTCATACTCTGCGAGAAGCTATGCGAATTTACTGGTCTGAAAGCACTCTAAGTTCATGTTCCCAATTTGGTATCAGTTTTTTTTTTATCGTAAAATGTAAATTTTTATTAAAAAGCAAGAGGGTTGCCCAAAAACACATACAAAAGAAGAGAATGCAAAATTATAGTTTCATACAGCTTTTAGGACTACCTGACCATTCTTTAAAATTTGTCATATCCATCAATTTTCGATGAGTTCATAAGCCAACTCCAACACTGTTTCTTTTTGAAGATAAACTCATTTCTTTGCCTCCAAATTATCCATATTGTTCCCAATTTGGTATCAGTTGTTGCTCACCTGAATTGATTCAAGAATGGAAGATGCATTCATATTTTTGTCCAGGTTTTTTGTGTCGAACGAACGACCAGAAGCCTGATCCATTTCATCATATTGAATTATTTTATATATATAAATAAATCTAGATTACAAAATACTAACTGTCTCCTTAATTGCTAATGTTTAAGGGGCCATTGTTTGTGTATCAATTTGGGGACCATTTGTGGTTATAGGTTTTGTTGTATTCATTGTAATAGTGATAAAGACTTCTCCAAGGTCATGTGTTCATTCTTTTCTTTTGAATGGGTAAATGATAATTTACATTTTTTTGGCTCAACTGCATTTGGGATTTTGACATTTTGCATTATCTGTTTCCTTTTCGGAGGAACAAATAAAAATTGCCAGATATAGTACCTCAGAAAGTGCTTCACTTTTTTTTTTTTTATGAAAGTGACTCATTTTCTAAAGTTAATTTGGCAATTGGGTGGAGTGGATTATGCACTATATCATGCCTTAATTTATCAATTTATTGTATCATCTATGATTAAAGAGGGTTTTTTTTCAAAAAGATAAGTTAACTATCATTTAAAAATTCAAAAGTTTTTTTTATACTCGAAATATAAGAAACTATTAAAACAGCATTAAAAACGGTAAAATTAATTAAAATAAAATAATAATAACTACACTAAAATTTTATATATTAAAATTGTTTTTTTAAGATAATAGTTTATAATTTATTATCATTAAACCATTTTTTTTAAAAAAACTCACAAACAATTGTATATGAAATCTTTTAAGAATGGTTGAATTGGTCCCCAATGATAGTATATATATATATATATATATATATATATATATATATATATATATATATATATATATATATATATATATATATTGCTTAATTTAAAGGTATTCTTAAATTATTATTTTTTGTATGCATATAAATTTTATTTGTCAATGCCGCCAACACAATAAGATATACAACAGAAAACTATGTGCAGTCATTTTATATTTGAAATACTATAAAAATGAAACTTCCACGAAAATTTGGAAACTTATCTCTGTTATTTAATTCATGTTTATAAACTCCAATAGAAATTTTCACCGAGTTAGAATATTTCATTTGTCTTTTTCTTACAAATATAGTGGCATGCATTTAAATATTATACTACTATTAATTAATTTCGCTCCACATCTGATCAATTCCTTCGTCAATAGTTTATATTTCCAGCCCTTTTTTTTTTTTTTTTGAGTTTATCTTTCAAATTTCTCACATAAATCCCTCGTTAGTGTGTAATTGGATGGCACTTATTGATTCACTCATTAATTTATTAGAACATAAAAAATAAAATCAAACCTTAATTTGCTATAAAAAAATTAAAAATAAAAAAAATCCTAGTAATGGAAAAAGTGATTTTAACGTTAAATATTGCCAAGTTGGATGGGGGACAGGATAACGTCGAATGGACTGGAAATTGATGTATTTATGTTATTTTCTTTTATTGGAGAAAAACTTGGCGGGACAGTCTGGCATGCCACACTTTTCCCCATCCTTTCCTAAATTAACTACAATAATGCCACTCCTCCCACCCATTACATTTCTTGACTATTTTGTCCCTTCTTATAGGAGTTTTTTTAAGTAGGTGCTCGTTTGCTTGGACGTATTAGGGAGGGATTCATGTACAGTAATTCGTAATATCATATTTGTCTTGATGTATTAATAATACTTATTCAAAGTAATTAAAATCCCTCATATTAATAATATTATTTCTTTGGTATTGTGTATTTCACCTCAATGGGATGCACAATACCACCATTTAATACCTAGGTATTAAATAAAATTTTATCATTATACCATTATCCAATAATAATTAATAATATTATTATTAATAATACATAATAATAATTATAAATAATAATAATTAATAATTATAATAAATAATAATAATTAATAATATATATTGATAATAATAATTAATATAATAATTAATTAATAATAATTGATAATAAATAATATTAATATAATAATATAATAATAATTAATAATTAAAAGTATTAATAATAATAATTATTAATAAATAATAATAATAATAATAACAACAACAAAAACAAAAACAATAAGAGTAAATATGTCATTTTACTTATTATCTCATTTGTTAATACTCAATAACAAACATAAAATAACTAATACCTAGTTATCAACAATCTCATTTTTCCATCATATCAAACAACAATACAATTAATCACAAGTTAAATAAATCTCATTATACACAATACCTTTATATTTCATATCCACATGCAAACGACCACTAGTAATATTTTTTTATATATATAAGAGCTTACTCAGGGTTCAAAGTTCAAACACTCGATTGAAATTTCATGATCTGAGAATGAAAATGGAGTATCTTTTAATTAATCTTTTGATAAGAATATATGACTTAATTACTCATAATAATACACATTAACATTCATTTTAAAAATTTTTGACGAAATACTCCTCAAATTTATTCAATAATTGGTATGAAATTGTTATACATAACTTTTGGGGAGTGTTTGGTTTCCTAAAATTATTAGATAGATTTGTAAAACTTGAAAGTGTATAATGAGCATGAGATTTGTTTTAGCTCTTTATTAATTTTATGAATATTATAGCCCAACCTCCTCTTTAGAATGTGATCCATCGAGTTCGTTGTATTTTACTAACGGGCTGCTTAATACGAAATCAAGCCTGTTTAAGTGTAATTAGCATATAAACTCGATTATTTTTAATAAAATTTTAAGGCTAACTAAATATAAATTAGGGGCAAGTTTTTTCACTTACGCTTTCGTAATTAGTTATCACTTTTGTTATAATTATTAGTATTACTTTTTATTTATATTGCTCCCTCTGTCTATCCTTAATCTATCAATATTACTATTTTGGTTGTCTATTCTTAATCTACCAATTTCCCTTTTTAGATATATGAGACCACACACCCACTAATATAACTACCCACAACACATAAAAACTTGCTAAAAGTAAATGAATACATTTACACTGAATGGATGAATTATAAATTATTCATGAAATAACATTATCACTTTTCATCAATTAAATATTATTTTTTTTATTATAAATATTTTTTTTTATCCATTACATATACCGCATCATGAGTGGTATCAAGCGTGCAAGGCTCCGCGATGTACGGATTCTTTTTACGAGGAAAAGACATCAACTAACTCTTCATATACAAAGTTTAATCAAAGTTTTTTTATTTCTTTTTAATCAATATTATTGAATTTTGAGGATAATGGGGTGTATAATAACCTTGAATGATTGACACCCTCTCCGATCTAATTAATTATATTCCTAAGAATCACAAACTTCACCAATAAGAAAAACGAGGAGAGGAGAAAAAAAAAACTTAATAAATACTTATAGTATTTTAATTATTTATAAATTTATATTGAGATAAAGAAATAATTTTCGTATCGAAAAATAAAATAATTCATTTGGGGAATAGTATAAAAATTTCAAAGAAAAAGCTAAGTTGCTAGATTTGACCAACCTAAGTTCAACACTTTGAAGTTTAAACTATTGAAATAGAATCGCCAATTATAGAGCGAACCCAACAAGAAGCAGTCCAAATTGGGAGAAAATGATTTATTGATTGAGACGTAGATGGTCACCGATGCATGCTACAATGTCATATCTCATTCTTCCATTTAATTCATCATCATTTACATTTTTTTACAAACATCATAAAAAGTTAAAAACTATACAAGTATAGCATACGAATCAAGGAGTATAAAATATTTAATATTATTAATGCCTAAATTATAGGTTTTGACCATGCATTAAATCTAGAAAGTAATAAAATAATTGAACATAGATGTACATAAATCTTTATCATTATTCATAAGGGTGTTGATTAATTTTTTTTCAATAAATTAATTAATTAAACTACTATGATTTATTATATCATTATTTTTACGAGTTAATATTATTTTTTGAGTTAGCAATATTTTATAAGAATTTTCCCCTAAAAAAAAATTGAATATTTATATTAAGCTTCCAAAGATACACAATAATAGTATGATAATGTCACAATTTAAAATTTATGGATTACTATAATTGATTACTCTATATAATTGATTTGTTAAATTTGAAAAATATTTAAATAATTGTTTTTTTTTAATAAAATCCAACCATACCAAACAACAAAGTCTCTTGTGAATATATGCTTGTGTAAGATGGTTTTGAGACATATATTTGTGAGATGATATTTATTAAAATTATAAGTGAAGTATTGATTATTAAAGTATATTTATTTAAAGTGTGATGCATTAAAATATAATTATATGGAATTTTAATGATTCACTACGAACATACTTCAATTATTAATAGGTATATTTTAACTATTAAGTTAAATGTATCCCTCTCACAAGTAATATTTGTTAAAACTAGTTATACATTATCAATATATTTACTAAACTAATTAGTAGTATTATTTTGTTATATAATATACTGATAATCAGAATTAATAAGAATGGAGTATTGTATATGTATTAGATATTATATATACTATTATATATGATTTTATATTAACATTATTTGCCTATATATACTAAGTATGCTTAACATGCAACTAATTAAATCATATGTATTCATTGACTCACCTACAACAGCATAACTAGACTATAAATAGCACATAAACAATTGGGTCCCACAATGTTAATCTCATCAATCTCTTTAAATTTTCATATATACATCTTCTCAATTCTCAACTAGCTTCAATCAATCCATTACAACAGTCAATCGCCGACTTTCACCGTTTCTTCTTTGGCCTTACCCAAACACAAAGTGGCATTTTCTGTAAATACAGTCCAAACCGAGGGCAAATCACCTCGATTCAATTATAATTAATTATATCCGCGGAGAAGATCTCAACTTTGCCAATTGCCATCTAGAAAATTATGAAAATCTTTTAATTTTTATTTTTCCCTTAATTGTTTTTACGAGCGAAGACTCGCGCACAACAACAAACCACCCTCTCGGATCATCATTAAGCGGTTTCGTTGGTTGAGGGTGGAATTGTAGAGAGAGAAAGTGGTTTTGTTGGGGGTAATGGCGGAGGGAGAGAGCGTGAAATTGTTTGTAGGTCAAGTACCGAAGCACATGACGGAAGCGCAACTGCTTGCAATGTTCCAAGAGTTCGCGTTAGTGGACGAAGTCAACATTATCAAAGACAAGGCAACTCGTTCTTCTCGAGGTTTTTTTTTTGACTTTTGGTGAATTATTTGTTGTTGTTGTTCATGGATAACAATGTGAAATTTGGGTTTGTTTTAATTTTAATTTTATTTGTTGGAGATTCGTGGTGTTGAAATCCCTAATTTGTGATAGGGTGTTGTTTTGTCATATGTCCGTCGAGAGAGGAAGCGGACAAGACGATTAATGCGTGCCATAACAAGAAGACTTTGCCTGGGGTCAGTGTAATTGTTTTTATACTTAATTATTTCTGAATTAAGCTGTGTTTTATCAGCTTAGATAAAGGAAATCTTAGCTGCCTTGCATGAACTCCTAATTACTTTGTTAGAAGCGAATTTGAAGTATAAACTTATTAAATCGGAATATATTTGTAACTGTTGCTTGTAATTATGGTTTAATGGAACATATTTGACAATAGATATAAATACTGAGGTTGCAATTAAATTCGCTAGCTATTTTATATGATCATAGCCAGGTAGATTCTATAGTGAGAGTCCATCTTTGACTAATTATCTAATTTGGAAAGGATGATCTATTATTGTTATTTTCCTCTGATAGTTTAGATGAATTTTTCCTGTTTAGTTTGGGCGATTTATAAAACACTATGCACACGTGTATGGTTGAGGAGAATTTGGAAAGGATGATCTATTATTATTATTTTCCTATGATACTTCAGATGAATTTTTCCTGTTTAGGTTGGGCAACTTATAAAACACTAACATCCACGTGTATGGGTGAGGAGAATATTTGGCAGGAATGTTAACAAGTGCTGTAATAATTGGCTTGAATGATGTATCTCTTCTGTGGTGCTATAAGCAATTATGTATTTTAATAGGAATTTAGTACTATTATGAAAGGTATTCACATATCTTTAATTTTATTGTGTCCTTTTAGCTTTTGGTGAATTAACTTGTAATCTGTTTCAGAAGAACAAGACTTGGATGCATCGAATATCCTTACCTCTATTCCATCTTTTTATTTTTATTTTAAGAAAGCAAGGAAATTATTTATGAAAATAATGACTACAAGAAATGCTCCAACCATACAAAATCAAGAATTTCATGTAGAGAGACTGCTCTATGTCTATCCTGACCTTAAAATCATATGATTTCATCTTTATGGCAGTTGATTTTTGAGAATTCTGTAATCGAGTAAGTAGTGTTGAAATCTTGAAGCATCTTATTGGTAACTAGTCTTATAGCTAGGGTATCATCTGGGTTTGTTACTGTGTTAAATATGAAGACAGCTGTAGGACAGGAATGAATGTGTGACTTTGTAACTAAAGCAGTTAACCGTTAATTTCTGTATTATATTTATTGTAATTATGTGTGTGTGTTTTTCTTTTCTTCTTCCTGGTACCAATGGACACACGTTCTGTGTGCAAATCAGGCATCTAGTCCGTTGCAAGTGAAGTATGCTGATGGCGAGTTGGAAAGACTAGGTGCGACATGATTTTTAACCTTGTAACTGTATATCTTTATTTATACTTGTTTTATGATTTAATAATAATTTTCTTATTTTTTACAGTTACTTTTAACCTAAGTTTTTGTTCCTTTTAAAAAAAATCCTTATAAATGCTTATTTTTGGTATGAACTATTTTTTTTCTCTTTTTTTTTAAAAAAAAATTGTAATATTTTTTTCATAACAAATGTGTCAGAGCACAAACTCTTCGTTGGAATGCTTCCTAAAAATGTTACTGACGCTGAGGTCTCTGAACTATTTTCGGAGTTTGGAACCATAAAAGACTTGCAACTTCTTAGAGGTTACCAGCAAACTAGTAAAGGTGAAAATTCTAATCTCATATTTTTGTCTTTTGAGCTTATTTTTGCAGTATCAGTATGCTCTATGGGGATATTATATATTATATTTATCTAGAATCATCTACTATAGGTTGTGCTTTTCTGAAGTTTGAGAGAAAAGAACAAGCACTTGCAGCAATAGAAGCCCTCAATGGGAAGCATAAAATGGAGGTGAGTGCCTGTGTAGAGGTTAATTTGTATGTCTATGTATCAATCTTGTAATATTGAAACTTGACTGCACTTTAAATATGTTGAGATGCATGTATCCATTTGATAATACTTGCATTACAGAAACATGCCTGTGTAATGCATGAGAGTCACCTGTATCTATCTGTGCTTTCTGCATCCAGTTCTTTTTGCATCTGTTTTGCCTAAGAGCACTGTGCATGAGGGTTTGACTGTGAGAGATTGAATATTTAAAGGAAATAGTGTTAGTTTAAGTTGGTGTACAGCTGAGATTGTTTGATTTAATGGGTTTCTGCAATCAAAATGCTATATTAAGGAAAAGGAACTGTAACTTATAACTATTTCTGATTGTAGAATTAGTTGTTTAATATTAATGTTACCAGTGTCTATGATAGGGTTCAGCTGTTCCTTTGGTGGTCAAGTGGGCTGATACAGAAAAGGAAAGACAGGCAAGGAGAGCTCAAAAAACAATGTCACTGACATCCAATGTGCCAAATGCTGACTCCAGGCAGCAATTATTTGGTGCACTATCAATGGGTTATGTGCCTCCATACAATGGATATGGCTATCAGGTACAAAATCAGAAGAGATTTCTTTGAACAAATGCAAAATACAGTATAGTTTGGTAACCTTCACTTTGAGATAGTACTATTTGTTATTTATAGTGATTGGAGTACTTACTGCACCTTCTAGTTCCAGTTTTGCAAGTTGATGCAGAAGCTATTTTTAAAATTATTTCTTCTGGCCTTTGTAGACTCCGGGGACTTATGGTCTTATGCATTATCGCCTGCCTCCATTACAGAATCAGCACGCTTACCATAATATGATTACCCCTTTAAACCAAGGAAATGCTATACGTGGAGCTCCTCCTGATCTTTCGTCTGGAATGCCTCCAAGAAATTATGCTGTGTCAGGTGGGAGTTATGTAGGATCTGCTTATCCAGCTATGCCTGGGGTTCAATATCCCATGTCGTATCCTGGTGGAATCATGAGCAACCGACCAGTAGGGGGTTCATCAGGTTCTCTCTCACCTTCTACTGTAAATAGTCAGTCTGCAGCATCTTCAAGTGTCAGCACTAGTTCAGGGGTACAGATTGAAGGTGCTTGGAATTGTGATTTATTAACTGTGAATCTGTGATATGTATCTCATACATTTAGGTGTACGAAAAATTATTGTCTGAACAATTCTCCTTATAAACAGGCCCACCAGGTGCTAACTTGTTTATTTACCACATTCCTCAAGAATATGGTGATGATGAGCTTGCAAATGCCTTTCAGCGTTTTGGTAGAGTATTGAGCGCCAAGGTTTTTGTCGACAAAGCTACTGGGGCTAGCAAATGTTTCGGTATGATTCTTCTGAGTTGTTGTTCCGTGATGCCATCACAGTGTATGTATACCATTCTAATGGGCTTTTATATCCAGGATTTGTCAGTTACGATTCACCAGTGGCAGCACAGAATGCAATTAATGTTATGAATGGCTTTCAATTAGGTGGTAAAAAATTGAAGGTTCAACTTAAAAGAGATAATAAGCAGAACAAACCTTACTAATTTCAGGGTAAGTTCATGGGTGAGAGCAAATTCTCAATCATGAATGGTCACACGAATTCTCAAATGTGGAAAATGCTGCAGTTTGAATGAATGGGGTGGAGTCACATGCAATGTTTTTCCATCCTTGTGAATTGAAGTCCAAGACACTTGTAATTCTTCATTTATTTATTGCCCATTGTACTAGTAGTTTGTAACATGAATATCAATTGGACATTGATTCTTAGTTTATTGTTTTTTTGTTTCAAGATCTTTTTTCTGTACAATCTCTCTGTGAATACCATGATAAAATCATTCTTTTCTTCTTCCTTCATTTTATATTTGGGAAAGTGATTTTGTTCCTTAATGTTTGATCTTTTGTGCTTGTTTTTTATGATGCTCCTAATGCATAAGTTTTAAGATGTTCTCCCAGACATTGTTGGAGCTTTCAGAATGGTATACTGTCACCTCTAAGCCTTGTATTTTTCAGTAGTTGCCATGAATCTGAACCTGGTGGAATTATTGAGTGAGTGATATCCCATGATGCGAAGTGTTTTGCTTGTGCCAAAAATGTTCATGTCTACAGAGAACTGACATGAATATTGATCTACTCGTGTAATAATAGCTTCTGGTATCCTGTGTGGTTATCAGAAATCAGTTTCATTACCATCTTAATGTGAGTGTGTGTTTGTTTGTTAAGTTACATGTAGTTTGCTCTCTACACCTACTGCTTTTGGTGTTATCTTTGAGTAGTTTCTCTTAGTTGTTATGTTTGATTACAGGACATCAAAGGTGCATCTTCTGGCATTTATCAGAAGTCGTGTTTCAAAAATTGCATTTCAGTCTTTCAGCGTGCAGGGCCCTTATATGCAGCATGTGATTTCTACCACTCTCCTCAGGTCCTGATGTAAGAATTTTCTAAGAAAGGTATATATATCCTGTCTGTATTTAGCCATCAATATTATGTTTGTGGTTATTTATAGTGTATATATTTTCATTACAACTTGGCTTAGTGTCTTGATCATATGTGGTCTCATCATATACATCTAGAAATTGATGAGTACTTATAAGTTGATCTGGCAGAAATGTAAAATAGTCTTTTCTTATATAATGATGTTATAATCTTCATTCTTCAGCCTATTCATTCTTATGTTTACAACTCAAAAAAATAAATATTTAATGAAAGATATCTCAGCTTCATAATTTGGTTGTTACTTGCTCGAGAATTAACTAACATGTCTATGTAATATAGCTTTGATGTCTCATGTAGAGGTTACTTTCAAAAGGACCTATACTATTTTTATGAATGATTGTATAGATTAACAACCAGATAGGATACTAAAATTAGCGAAACACGCACCCACTCTCAGATTTTTTTGTCATCTGCAGCGTGCATCATTCGTGCTTTAACTAATTACTTGTGCTCGTTATTTTTTCATTGCCTCTAGCAGGTTTTATTATCCTTCATGGATGTTTCGCCATGTTACTTCTCCATGAAAGATGACAATGCTTCTTTTGAAGCAATTAGTAATGAAGGTAGTTAACTCATAATTTTTTCTATAAAGCCTTGTCTCGAGTGTCTTTTTATAATCTATATTGCTCTTTCAAAAAGCTCAAGAACAAAACAAAGCAAAAACAAAAAAAAATTAGATTGAAATTTTCTTAAGATTTGGATGGTGATAGGTTAAGAATCTGTATCATATCTTTCTAGTTGAGTGTTTGTTTTTCTGATTAGTTTTTTTGCTTGGGTTTTAAGGCATTATTTTGTTAGGTAACGTTATGTTTTCGCGGAGGTAGAGATTCTGACATGCCTTCTTGAGTGAACGAAGAGAGCTGAAATTAATGGCATTCCATGGGCAGGTGGGTTATGCTTATCATGCACTGTATGTTCATTCAATCGTGCTTCGTTTCTCCCCCCTTTCAGCGGATACTCCTTTTAATAGATTGTCCTCGTTCAACTACTACAAATAGTGTGTTTTTGCAATTTTACCATTTGATGATTCGGATTCACCGACGGACTTCTTAACTCGCTAGAATGTAGATGATTTTTGTGTCACTGATGTGTCTTATTACTACCCATAATGTGATCTAATGCAGTCGTATTCATGTGCAAGTAGATGGTGTATCTACGATATCATTTCTCATTTTCATTTGTTATAGGTAACTCTCTTACACCTTTACATCAGATTTGAATTTCTTAGTGTCATTCTCGCACGTGCGAGATTATTAGGCTTGCTTAATTGTGTATCGTAGGTCTGTTTGAATTTTTTTTTCACATTAATTGTGGATTAACTATTTTTCTGAGAGCAGTTTTACCTTATTAAATGCTACCAATTAATTATGGACCAGTTGAAATGAACGTTAAGTTCTCCATGGGTTCACCATAATCGAAATTTGTGGGGTACCTAAGAATTTAATTCTAAGGGCTTGTTTGGTTGGTCATATACTCCATAAGTAGTGAGCTGTATATAATAGAATGCAGTTGGATATTCGTTTGGTATAATTGAATTGTTATTTTTTTAATAGTTCTTTTTAGTAATTAACTTAGTGGATTGTTATTTTTCTCTAATGGAGTAGTTTTATTAAATAAACTTTGTGGAGTGTATTTTATTATAATATTGTTATTTGCTGTTACTATGATCACCACGCTTAATTCTCATTTTTTGACGAAAAATCAAATTATAACTCAATGTTTATATAATCCTTGTTTTAATATCTTGAAAGTGTTTCGCTTGCATTTTTCATTAAAAGATGTAATTTGGTTTAATTATATTAGGGTTTCAAACAATATAAGATGGTTTTGCATATTTTGTTTATATGGGAACATAACAAATGTTAACATAAGAGGAATCATATCTGAATACGTAAGCTGAATATTTCAAGTTTATGGATACCAAATAAAGTTGTAAATGGCTGTTTACTTGCCCAATGAAATGAAGCCCTTTTTATCTAATATTTGTGCCATTTTCATATTCTTTCTCTCAAACAACACAACCCTAATAAAAGTATAATAGTAATAGCCTTGTATTCCTGAAATGCATGTATTTATACTAAAATATTAATGGCCTTATATTTTTCAGTTTTTGGCAGAAACGTAGGCTAAGTAATTGAATTTCTGCATTAGAGAATTGATCTTTGATGTATTTTAGTTGAATTCATTTCGTTTGGTAATTGTATTTGCTTGAAATTTACTTAACTTTAGATGATTTTTCTCTCTTTTATCAATTGAGTTTGGTTTCAACATTTATGGTATGTGTGAAAAGTCTTTGGGCCCCTTTTCAAAGTTTGTGAACTCCATAAAATTTTGCAACTTGTGTCATCTCTGATCATTCTCTCTTCTTTCTTTTTATTCTTTTTTTTTAATTTTTTTTTTCTTCTTTCATCTTTCTTCTACTCAGCAAGGGGTAAGAGAGTTTCTCATAATCACATAAAAATGAGAAACATCGTTACAACATAATAAACATTTGATCATTCATGTAATAACAATGAGTTGATAACTTTGTGCATGAAGTATGTATTATTTTTATCCAGTAATAAAGTATGTGTTTTTTAGTTAATGTATTAGTTTTTTTTTAATATTTAGTTTATTAAAAAATTAATAAGAAATTTGTTAACAAATGGTATAAACTAGTATATTTTTAATAATAAATGTATGTGGAGTTCAGTTGCCCAATGAATAAGAGTATACATGCTCCTTATTTTGTTAGCTCACTAAAAATTCCACTCTCTTGTTCATCATCTAGAAATTTGAGAATATATGGAATTTAAATCCGTATAATTCTCTCACTTTCTTATCTTGAATTATTTTCAAAATCTTATTTGGTCGGTCAATTTCTAATAAGAATGTAAGCAATTTCATTGTTGATAATTAGAATAATGAAATTTTAGATATAATTGATATACGCAAAAATTAGCATGGGACAGTTTTGCAGTGGAATTAGAATTATAATAATAGTTTAATGGAAAGTTACTCTCTAATACATGAGACGGTTATTCTTCTATGTAAAAAAAAATATTATTATCGTTAATAAATTTTTCAAATAAATAAGTTTTATATCTTTTACATAGTACTAATTTTTATATTTTAAAATTAACTATGTCGAATGATTGTACTAACAAAAGTATTTTCTCAATTCATGAAAAATAGACAGTCAATTAAAATAATATTAAAAAATTAAAAAATATTAAAAAAAATGTTTCAACCTCAAGATGCTCATCTCCTCAAATTGCGTCGGAAATTATATTACATATTAACATTGTGTAACATTTAAATTAGATACTCTCAGATGACCTTGTGTAACATTTAAATTAGATACTCTCAGATGACCGGAAGGGTATCAAGGAATTCCTTCGTACGATGAAATATATTTGAAAGAATTAAAAAGGTTTACAGGTAATATTTCTTCCTTTTCAAATAAGTGCATACAATTGCATATAGAATGTTTGCATACAATTGCATATAGAATGTTTGATAAAATAATCAAACTTGTAGAATTTTCCAGTTTTTATAAATTTGACAATTTTACAGTTTTCGCAAATTTGACCATTTGAAGTAAATTGATGTAAAAAAATACCTCCTTCAATACAAACATTTATAGAACTTTAGGAAAGTAAGGTATTAATCAAGCCAAGCAAAAATTAGAATTTAATTATGTATTAATTGTCGAGTTTTGGGAATGACAAAATTGGTATGATAAGGAGTAAGAAAATTAGAATAAACTTCGAGGATTGTATTTGAAGCAGCTAAACTCCCTGTCCAACACTACCACACCTGTTGAGGATAGTGTTTGAAGAAGTTAAAAACTGGCTCCCTGTCCAACACCACCACACTTATTGAGGATTGTTTTTTTTTTTTTTTATCGGCAAAAAAACAATTTATTAATGGTAAAGACAAGAGAATTACCCAAATTACATAAAATAGAATTATAAGTTTCATCTAAGAAGATAGAACAACTATTTAATACAAACATCATCAGTATTCATTCAATTTACTGCCCACGAAATCATAAGAAGCTAATAGTAAAAAATTTCATACTCTTTCTATTTTGTTTTGATTTTTAGGATTGTGTTTGAAGAAGCTAATAATAAAAATTTCATACTCTTTCTATTTTGTTTTTATTTTTAAGTTTTTTTTAATTGAAATAAGACGCTAGTATTGAAAACATGTAAATATCAAAATAAGATTGTGAAAGTACATATTTTTCAATACATATATTTTTATATTTAATTATACTATTAATTTTTTATTAAAAAAATAACATTGTTTTTCAATTTTTTTAATTAAAATTGTACTCCAATTTTTTATTTTTTACTATTAAAAATACTTTAAAAATCAAATGCTTAATTTATTTTCACTATTTCCAAATTACTAAACCAACTATCAAAAATCAAGCACAATTAACTCGGACCCTGGACACCCCTTCACACTGCCTACACAATTTTTAAATATTATAATTTTTAATATTTTTATTACATTAAATGAATTTTTAATGCAATACCCATACTGTAATGTATTATGATTTACTATGAGTTACATGTGTTGCTCCATTGTTCAAAATTGGCAGCATGACTCTTTTTATAAACTGCACACATTAAATGGGAAAAAAAATAAAACACAATAAAATTACAATCTAGATGTATATTTTATTTTTCTAAATAAAAATAAAAGTCCATGTTATTATAAGTAATATCACTTTCTTAAAAATAATATCCCAAACTCTCCGGTGGAAAATAAGAGTATCATTGTTGTGAACATTTTATTTGGTCAATAAAGGTCTATTTTGGCCATTTGAAATACACGTTTTACCCTTCCCAATTGTCTTGTTATAATTACACTTGATTAAATTTTATACAATATTTTAAATTAAAATTTATTGATAAACTGAATTGTATTTGATTTCAAACGAGGCGGGACGCCGCATATTCTAGGTGACATAATTCTCTATTTAAAAAGTGAGCCGCGCGATTTAGAATTTAATATTATGGATAAAAATACATTATTTTGTTCTAAAAGGTATACACTCTAATTAATAAGGGTACACCATTTTATTTTAAAGAGTATACATTGTTTATTATATTTTTTATTTTTATTCATAAAATAAAGGGTACACATCTTTATACTAAAGGGTATACAATTTAACACAAATTTCTAAAGACACACGGAGTGTGCTTCCGTGCGCCCAGACGCACACAAGTTTTTGCCAATAAATAAATAAAATTCCGTAATACTCCCTCCGTCCTGATTCAAGGGTGTCATTTGCTTTTGGGCACGGAGATGAATGAATATTGTTATTTAATATGTATTGAGTAGTTGTATTAGTAGAGGTGTGGGTCCATTTTTTAGTTGTATTAGTGGGTGTGTGTGGATAAAAAAGGAAATGAGACTCTTTAGGGCAGATTCCCAAAATGAAAAAATGATATCCTTGAAAGCGGAGGGAAGGAGTATTATATAGTACTACTACTTCATAAATATTATATTATTTATTTATTTTTGGAGCAAGCATGACCTCAGCATTTAAAAGCTTTTTTATTATCGTTTCCAAAACGTTATCGACGTGCCAGATTTTTAAACAATTACATTAATTAAATCATGACTACAAAATTAAATGATGACTCAACATGTTTTCTACAGTAATAAAATGTTGTAAGAGGAAAGACGTTTCCATCACTATTACATTTGCAACAAGAGTATTTCGTACAAGTTTACTGTTAGTAATACTTCGTCAACTTTTAAAAAGGAATAAATTGTTTGATTTATATTTAATTAATACTACATAGTTTAAATAAAGCTTGGGAACTTGATTAATAACTAAGGTATTAAAAAAATTTTTATTAATTTAAAAGGGTACGGTAACTCACCGCCCTCTACGTTTAATAATTTTATGGAACTTTTTATTTTTTTATTAATAGATTTAGGAGATAAATAAATGCATATAATTGTAATTATCTAACAAACTTTCTTGTTATTACCAAATTGTAAGGCAAATTAAGTATTGTTAGCTTAATATGAATTAAACATTTAAGTAAGGTTATTCAAAAAAAAAAAAAATAGCGCTATATGTAAATAGATATATACATTAAAAAAAATAAGAGTTGATATTCGGTGCACTCGGTGCAAGGTTGCACCCATATGTGTATAACTTTTTATTTTATTTTATATACTCCCTCCGTCCCATAATACCTTTCACCTTTCCTTTGTAAATTACAAAGGAAAGGTGAAGGGTATTGTGTGATGGAGGGAGTACATGTTATTCTATTTTGTATACATGTTTCTTAATAATTGTATACTTTTTTCACACTCAATTTTTCATTAAAAAAACTAGCATCTATATGTGTATAACTTTTTATTCAATAGTCTTTTTTTACACTCAAATTTTCATTAAAAAAACTATCATCTATATGTGTATAACTTTTTATTCAATAGTGTATACATATTTTTTAATAGTTGTATATTTTTTTACACTTAATTTTTCATTAAAAAACTAACAAATAAATTTTATATATTTTTATTTATAATTGTATATGATTCTAAAAGTGGATATGTGTGGACTCAGATGCACAGTAATATTCACCAAAAAGCGTTGTTAAAAAGTGTTAAATCTATGCTATGCAAATAATTAGTAATTAATTAAAGAATTTCTTCAAATAATATAAAGAAAATAACTTTAATCTATAACATCTCCCATATAATTGTTTCCCAATATTCTATTTTGAATAGGATAGTATATTTTCATAAAAAAAATACTTATTCATGATCGAACACAGAGTTTTGATTCAGATTTTTTAGTGTTGTTCAATACACACCCCCTTTTAATTTTAATTTTTAATTTTATTGTATACACATCCGCTAAAACTACAAATTTATCCTTTTAATTAAATTATAGTATTAATATGCACCTTCACCCTCTCTTTCTGAGCTTTAATATTTAAGGAAGTTCAAGGGAGATCGTTCATGGCGGACGAGGCTTAAGGGACAGTTGAATCATGATAGAGAAGAGAGAAATCCAGAAGCTTAATTACAAATAATGAACAATAATTATAATCAATAGCCTCCCCAAACCCACATCCCTCCACCCCCCCTTCTTCTACGTACTGAAAAATTAATAATTATACTAATAATTTTAATTCTAATGTTAATTTAACCTAATATTTTCACCTTCCAGAGGGAAGATCCACATCGGTCAATAAAGGGAATCCCTATTTTCATAGAAGTAATCAAATTAGATGAAGTATTTGTTATCGGTGGATAGAACTTGTCTGATAAGCAATTTTGTAAAATTTAAATTTCGATGCTCTTTTACAATATTTGATGGCTTACTCCTCCGCCCAAAATTTTGAATTCATATATTGAAGGAGTTTTCAATCCTTGTTATGACTTCAATCTCTTCTCTTATTCTTTGTATGGGGTTGGAAGATCCAATAGATTAAGCTGGTGTGTATTCAATAGATCAAGGGGTGTGTATTTAATTAATGGAGGGTAATTTAGATATTTAAAAATATATTTTTTTATTATTTAATAATGGTGTGTGTATTTAATAAAAAAGGATGTGTATTTTGTGTTACCTTTTTTTCATGTTTTATTTCCCATTCAACTGTTACATATATGAAAGTAAATATAATTATTTTTCCAATAGTTTTTTTCTTTTTTAAGACTTAAATATAATGGACGATTTTCAAAAAGTAAAAAATTTATGGACTAAATTCAAAATTGAACAAAGTTAACGGACAAAAAAATCTATTTTCCCTAAATATTATTTAGTCCTAATTGTTGCTTATTTACGACGTGTCACGAGTACACGCGGAAAGTAGAGTTTAAGGAGTAAAACTAAACAAAGATTTAACAATATAAAGTTATAGAAGGAACTAAAAGAGTTGTGCCAAGTTTGACTTAAAATAACATTAAAAGATATTTGAATATATACCACGTAAATCTGGAGATGGGCCCCTATTCTATCCCTCCATCTAGAAGCACTTCACAAAGTTAAGCTTTAATTTCCTTCTAGAAGTGGTCATAACTCATAAACATGCAAAAAATACGTTGCAAATCTAAACCGCCCATGTATCCATAAAATAACGTCACAAGGGTCTACTCCGTATATGAAAACGGATATATACAAGACAAATTGTAGATCATTATTAAAATATACTCCCTCCATTTCATAATCGTTGTTATCTTTATTATAGACACAAAATTCAAGAAAATTTATTTTTTAACCAATTTTATTGACTTTTTAGTGAGTATTGTGGTATTTTATGTTATATGTGTTAGGTGCGAGTAATATTTTTTAAATTAAAATAACTTTTGAGATGGTTGATTAATATAAAGTTAGTGACTCATATTGTGAAACGGACAAAAACATAAAATAAGACCCTTATTATGGAACGGATGGAGTAATATTTATTATATAAATAAAATATAGTTATGAGTTTTTAAAATATATTGGGAGAGAATCATATTATAATATCATAATAAACATATTTTATTTATATTAGAATATTATTTTTATTTTATTTATAATAGCTATCATTTTTTTTATTAAGAATAATTTTCATTCAAATGTTATTTTATAGATAAAGCTCATGTATAGCGTTTGCCATAGGTAGTGACGCATATTGTGGGATGAACGAAAATAAAAAATAAAACACTTATTATGGAACGGGGGAAGTAATATTTATTGTATGAATATATTATATAAATAAAATATATTTATGAGTTTTTAAAATGTATTGGGAGAGAATCGTATTATAATACCATAATAAACATACTTTATTTATATAAGAGTATTATTTTTGTTTTATTTATAATAGCTATCATTTTTTTATTAAGTGTAATTTTCATTCAAATGTTATTTTATAGATAAAGCTCATGTATAGCGTTTGCCATAGAATGATATAGATGACATTTCTATTTTATTACTAATAGCTGTTTACTTTATTAAGTAGTAGTATTAAATACTCCATGTTAATAGTATAATTATAATTATTAATTAATGGAGTATTAATATTAGTAGGATATATACAAGTGTGTTGTATGTGTATGTATATGTTTATTAAGGGAGAGGTCGGCCCGCAGAGATTGGCCAACACACACACAGTACACACACAACGGCTATGAAGTGTCAAACAAGACAGCTCACCTCACAATCACATTTTCAATTCCTTCTTTACCCAATTCCTTTTCGTATATATATACATTAAACAAATTCTATAATCTGTTTCTTTTCTGCTCTATATTGATTGAATTTAATATTCATGGATGGGAGAGTGTTGATCGATGCATCTGTTTACATGTTGTTCGAGGCCTCCGGTGATTCTGAATCGCAATGTATCGACGGCGGTTTCGACCTGGATTCCGACGCCGCCACGGCGGCGGAGGACGACGCGCAGTCGTGTAGCTACGGATCGGAATGTGAGAGTGCGCGGTTGCGCGATGTTGTGGATGATGGCGGAGATGATTTTCGCGGCGTCGATTTTGATGCAGGGTGGAGTGAGGTTGAAGATAACGACGGCGTTGAGGAGGATGGCGTTGTAAATCAATGTCGCCGCCGTTGGACGGCGGCGACGACGGAGAAGCCGGTGAAATCGAAGGGTTGTGAGGATTCCAAAGCGAATTTGATGAATGAGAGAGATGGGGATAGGCAGTTCTGGGAGGCGTGTTTGGCATCCTAAAAATTATTCAAATTGGTTTTTTTTTTTTTTTTCAAAAATTCTTTCTCTAATTTTTTTGGGAGTTAGAAAGTGGTTAGATTTCTCAGAGATTATCAGCTGTGTTATTGTTGGATCAATCAAACAATAGATTGAAACAATAATAGAATTCATCAAGAAAAACTTTGCCAGGTATTGACTGACGAAGGAATCGTTTAATTCGTTGTACACTTTTCCCTTAATTTTCTGAGAAATCTTGTTTAGTTTCACATTATATTGATTATTATTATACTCAAAAATTGTAAATATCTTTATTTCAATGAAGATAAATACTGTATGTATATTTTTATACTCAGTTCCAATTTAGTTCTCATCCATACATGTGTAACATCATTAATAAACGTACGTATGGTAAAATAGTTAGATCAATTAAATATAATCAGAATTTCTTACCTTCATTCTATAATGACAAAGAGTTGTATGAGATGGAATAAGAAAGTAATAATATTTTTAATGAAAAGTGATATAGAGGAGACTATTTCTATTGAGTTTTGATCAAAACAATGCGAAGTTACTTGTTTTTTTATTGATAATAAAAACGAAAGTACTACAAATTTCAGGTGAACCATTATCTATCCTTGAATGCTAAATTTAATGAGTATATCCAACTCTTAAGTCTTAACTGATAAGTATATTATGTACATTTTAATCTCCATTTCAAGAATGCATGTGTTATAGTATTACGTATGTTATGTATATTTACATAAATTACTTTTGATGGCTTTTATTTTATGGGCTTGTGACTAGTTGGATTTTTATCCTAAAAACATGTGCATTCGTGATATAATTTTTTTTTTCTCATGTAACTATTTTATCTCCATGTTTTAATGTTTATAATTAGGATTTAGTGTAAATTATAGAGAATAATTGTAATAGTATATTATGGTTCATATAATATTTTATTCTTGAAGTTTAAAATTTATTTTACTTCTCGATTCATGAAACTTTATGATTCATATTATTTTATATAGTGGTTAGCCTTTATTCTTAAACTATAGTGTTATTTTTAAGGGTATAATGATCCATCCTCTTCATAATTTAGAGTCTATCTTTGAATAAGTATATATAATAAAAAAAAGTCTCACCTTAGTCACCTAGTTATAAATCATTATCATTGCGCAAGAGTAAAAATTCAGTCTTTCATCTTTGATAAAGTATAAGCCTTAACAATCATTGTAAGAAAATGTTTTGTAATGCAACAAAATGCAATGAGTTCTACAAAAATCTTTTGTAATTATACTTTTTCTTTTAGAGATTAAATAGCTAATCTTTGATTTCATCTACTACTTTATTCCCATGATCTAATTTTTATCCTTAAAGTTTAACATAAATTTCTAAAATAAAATCGTATTTTAAACATAGTGTCTTCCTCATTTCTTTTTCAGAAAAACTAATGATTATTCTTAATGGAGCACTACAAATGTAATGTCTTTCAAACACAAGAAATATTACACCCCAAAAGTTGGATTTTCTATGCATTAAGTCATTGTTGAAATCAAACAACTCTAAAAAGTCATTGAAATCTCATTGGTTTAAATAGCCCATGTGTTATACTAATCAACCCAACAGAACTAACTTTTTGGAATATACTTTCAAATTCACAGTACCAAGTATTCAATTCTTCAAACATGAAGAAAATATATATTGATTTCAAAGACTTTTTAAAAAAAAATTATCATGGCAAGTTTTCACAGTTCTCTTTTCATAAGGTTTTTCTTCATGATTGTGAATCATGTTTCTTGATACAATGAATTGGAGTTATAAAATAAAATTAAAGTTACAGCAGTTATAATGTCTTCTGTTCTTTGCTGATGAAGCAAAGGGAGAAATGGAGCACTTTACAACTTACAATCAATTCAAAAGCAAGCCAATCTATGTCTTTATCAATGCCTAAAACTTACCACAGGAATGATCAAATTTACAGAAAGCAAACATGGCTGTGGACTAACTCCTAAAACAACACAACACTAACTAAGTATGGTTGGGTCAGACAGATGGAGGAGGATTAGGGACACACAACTGCTTCGATTCTACGATGCTGTCAACGGCCATATCCACATCAGAGACGTTTTCTGTGTCCTTCATAAGGCCTGAAGCCATTGTGCTTATTCTTGACTCCTCTCCGTCGCTTGTGCTAAGGAAAGAGCTCCCGATTCTGCTGTCGGATAATGTAAGGCAAGAATCTGCGTTGTAGGGGGAACCACTTGATGGACTCACATGATCCCTGCAAAGGATTCCCTCGAGTTGCTTACGAAAACCATTTTTGGCATTCTCATTCTCATCCAATTGCCTTAAGAAGCACTCTTCTATATCACTCAATGATTCCACTTCGTCTTTGTCTTCGTTGTATTCAGCTTGATCGTCGTCTTCTGAGGCCATTCCTTCTGACTCACTGCTGGTGTCCATTTCTTGCTGGCTGTCATAGTCCTCGTCACTCTGCCTTTCGGATGAATGAAAGGACAGAGGCGAGTACCCACCTTCGCCTGCCTCGTCTCGCTCTCTCAGTGTTTTTGTGATCAGTGTCTTCAACAAGTTCATCACTTGAACGGCGTGCATTAAGGCCGTCAATGGATCCGACATCTGGCAAAAACAGCAAAGGAAGCTCATTCAAGACGAGCGTACTCAGATTATATCTTACATTTAATGCATCTTTGCTTATAGTTTCTTTTCAAGTCTTTCTCAAACACTAGTTAATTTAGATGAGGTTTTAGAATCACCTGAGTCATATTCGGAGCAAAAACCATAGCAATATTACGTGCATTCATCTTGTTGGATTCTTCGTTCTCCACAACATCGGCCATGAGATCAATAGCCCAGCTAAGAAGTGCATTTTCGGTTGGTTTTAACTGCTTAATGAGCTCGACGGATTCCTCCTCCGTGTTACATTGCAATACCTCTTCAGGGGAAAGCCCGTCGAGCACACCAGAGGGGAGTTCTCGAAACCAGGCTTTGATCAAGCCGGCCAAACAGTGCACATCTATGTCTTCAGGCACAATACCTCTGTTGAGTTGGTCCCTGACATGTTCCTCTTTGCTGTTCTCCGGATTTATCCGAAAAATTCCTTCAGACTACAAAATTATTTAAACAAACCAATCAGATAAGTCATCATAAAGTTGTAAGCTTACAGGTGGAAGAAAACAATGTTCACATCCAACAAAAGGTGCTTCTTTTTGGCTCACCTTAAGACCATCTTGTAAATACAATTTTTCTTGCATTAGTAAAAGAATCGTTGGCACACTATTCCCTCGAGTGTCGTAAGAGAGCTGCATGGAATCCGGTGAGACCCCGAATACACTGACACTGCATGATCAAATACACAGAGTGGAACAATATCAGTTCATCGTGAACTTCCAACAACATCTTCTACTAGGATTCACAATTATATAGTCTGATTTAGGCGTTTTCGATGACAAAAAGAATTCAAGGCAATAAAATCATGGGATTCAAACAGTTCATCTGGTGTAAACAACGAATAGTCGAATGGCAATAATTTCAATACCAGATATAAACTAACAATACTTTTGTTTTGTAAAGCACAAAAGCATCCTATTCCAAGTATTCTTCAGATACAATGCAAGAATCCACTAGCAAGCCAAGAAATTGAAGCAAAACCATGGCCCATGATTGAGAAACAGACTGATGATCACATCATCTTCAATTATGCAATTATTATTCATGGTCCCATAAATCTTTATGAATTGAGTCACCATCTTCACATTGTACTATAAACTCATTGGTTGCATCTACCCATATAAAGCGTAATAACTATGACCTGTCTCTGTATATTAATATTGTACTGCTAGCTGAAAAAGCAGCTGAAAGGAACTACTGAAACTTCTTCATTTAACGATTACCCCTTCTCAGGTAAAATGAGATTTTACAGGGGTTGCTATAAATAATGGCTACTTATATCACCTGAAACAAATCTCAAGATTATTCTTTAAAAAATAATAAAACAAGAACAATTAGAAAGGATATTCAAAGTTCTTAACTACAGAGCAAAAAGGGAGAATAATAGCAACCAATTTATGGAATCTACCATGAAAATATGCAAATACACAAACAGCATTACTTGGTGGAACGCATCATCTAACCAAAAAGATAACTTTTTTAAGGCTCTCTTTTAACAACTCCAAGATTTCTTGTTTGCAAAAAGATCAAAAGCAACAACTTTAATTCACAAAAAGAGAATTTTTTTACACCCCCTTTACATGAACAGTGGACATTCAAGATTACCGTTGCAAACGCAAGAAAAATCAGAAAATGACTAAAGAAACTGAAATTTTAGGGATGCTTCAAATAAAACTGCCAGATTAAGGAGGGGGGGGGGGGGATTCAATTCAACATACCTAGCACTGGGAGCTCTACAGGGAACCTCAACCTCAAACTCAACAGGGAGGCCCAAAAAGCCGTGGAATCTATCGAAGGTAACATGAGTTATGTGCTGTACATTCGTGGGCCATCCGATTTCCATGTGATGAATGGCGGAGATGACCTCCTGTGCTTGCCTCTCCACACGGCATGTAGACACCATGGATTTTCTCAAAGCTGATAGGATGAAATCCAGCAGAGAGAGCTGCTGGGAGTCTTCTGACTTATCATGCTCCTCCACCACAGCAGATTTCGAGGCCTTGCCACCACACCCACCGCCCCTCGTCACCATAACCATACCAGTCATGACTCTCTCTCTCTCTAGAAACTCTTTCTCTCTCCAGATGAAATGGGAGTGAGTGAGTGAGTTCAAAGATAGAAAACGGAGGTTTTGTTTTTATTAATGTGGTGCATTCATGGTGTGGGTTTTTTTTTTTTTTTTTTTTTTTGAAGTTTGAAGTTATGTAATTACTGTTTATTCAAACGGCCACTCATTTCAAATTCTTGTTTGTCCACTTTTGGTTTTCTACCCTTTTTTTATTCTTTTTTTTGTGACCGTTTCAGGTTTGGTTTCGCCGTTTATTTCACTTTTGCCACTTGTCTCATATTATTAGTGGCCTTTAAAAAATACTCCAATGAAATATAATGTACGAAATATCTTTATTTATTTTGATAAAATAAGCAGGCACCTCATCATATGGATCGGATATTGTAAGGCCAATATTTGCTTACTGTAAAATTAATTTGAATTTGAAATAGGGAGTAATATTTGATGGAAAAAAGACAACAGGTGTAAATGCTAGGAGAATATTATGCGGTAAGTACTAGGAGAATATTATAAATATGAATTTCTAAATTTCAATTTATATGTAAAATTTTGGTAATATATGAAAAATAAAGTTTTTTTTGCTGTTAAAAAAAAAACAATTCTTAAGAAAAAATAAATAAATTGGGGATAACAAATTAGGACACCCAGTTTTGCTAGGTGGTTAGTGGTTGCAGTCAGCCTTCATTTATTTCTTGGGATTACCAATGTGTTTTCAAGAGATATTAATAAGCTAATTAAGATTATTTTACATCAGATTATTTTTTAAAGATTAGTCCAAATTATATTTACTTATAATAGTTATAGTACTCAATAAAATATCTACGGAGTAATCAACCATACTAGCAAAATAATAAATTAATTGTTTTCATCAAATACCGAAATTTCGGTATACCGCCCTTACCATATCGAAAAATACTGATTTTACAGAAATTATAGGTATACCGAAATTTTTTGTAAGGTATGATACCCCATTGAAAATTTTGGTACGATAAAGGTATATAAATTATCAATACCGACCGAAATACCGTAAAATATTCAATTTTTTAGTAATATGATACGATATTACCATACTACATGATATATCCAATTATAATTATTATTTATATATTATAATCATTAATTAAATTGTATATATACACTATTTAATTAAAATATTAATTCTAACATCCTACTATATATTTCTTCATAATTATAAATGGGTGATAAAGTTGATTGTCTTTCATTATATCTTGTACTTCTTTTCTAATTACGTAGTTCTATCATATATGAAAATTTAAAAGTGTTGATATTAATATAAGTTCCATATGATTTTTATGTATATCTCTTAGGTACTATTTATTTAATGACAAACACTTGTGTAAATCGAGTTTAGATATATTAATTATGTAAATTCGATTACTGTTTAGTAGAAAAAAATTATTTTTTAGCACATAAATTGTTACTCTTTCTAAATTAAAAAATTACTCTTTAAATTCTTGTAAATTCTGATTTATCGATTACTTTTTAGTACATGAAAAATTACTTTTTAGAAATATGAATTATTATTATTCTGTATAAAAATTATTACTATTCAAATAGTAATTTTTTATATACTAAAGAGTAATATTAAAAAATAAGGCTTACATGTAAACCCGGTTTTCATGAGACTTACTCTTATTTAATTTAGTCGTTTGTGGATTGTCGTATATTTTTCTTATGATGAATTTGTTATCTATTAGAATTTTTTTTATAGCAATCTTTCACTTTTCTAGTACAGTTTTTTCATTAGATTTATTGAATTTTAGGTGTATAACGACATATCAAACTATCTAATAGGATGATATATACCGATATTTCAGGCATGATATGGTATACTGAAATATCGGTAAGCAGAAGGTATACTATTTTTTATACCGAAATATCGCTATACCAAATTACATTATACCGAAAATTTAGGTAAGGTAACGGTATAATTTTTTATATACCGAAAATTTCTGTACGTATTTGGTATGACTAAAAATTTTCGGCATGCCATACCGCCCACCCTAATTTCACTAATTCAATATTTTTCTTTATATTTTGAATTTACTTTATACTTTCTTTCAGCTGTGTTTATTGCATATCAACATTATTATATTTTTCTGTCAAAAAAAAAAAAAACACTATCCTATTTTTAGGCTATGGTTTTGTGTTGTTTTAAAGGTTGTAACGCATATTGTTCATTGTATGGATATTGTTTGGTTAGTTAAAGTGTTAAGTATTTGGTTTGTTAAAATTATTAGAAAAATTAATAAAGCTTGAAAAAATCATGAACAATAAATTAGTATAAAAATTGTCTTTATTCTTTATTAGTTTTATAAGTTATTGTAACTCAGCCCCTAAGTCTAATTCACTCGATCCTTTGCTTTCAACTAGCTGGTTCTTAGAAGGAAATTAAATTCGTTTAAGTGTAAATTAGTGTTTAAATTTATTTTTTATAATTTTTAAGGTATATGAAAAATGGTTAACTCAATATAAATTAAACACTCTCTTAATATATTTATTAGTGACATGACTTCTCATGTCTTTTGATGTACTTATGATAAATGATACACAAGAGAGGGGAAAAAATATAAAAAAAAAATAACACATGATTTTTATTTTTATTTTTTAACATTTTTCAACACACATAACATATCTTACATTTTCCTTCTCAAAAAATTTTCCTAAATTAAAAAAAATAAAAAACCCTTAACATAAGGATGGGTTGAGTGGTAAATATCAAGGTCTATATTTAGTCAATTTTGACATTCAATCTTGATATGTGTGACATTCAATATTCTTAATTACATGCAGCTAATTAACTAGCAAAAATGATTTAGTTATAAATTTAAAACTATTCGATATATAATCTAAGGGCAAATCCGACAATAAGCATCCCGTAGAATGGTATTAGACCGTTGGTTAAAGTGGGATTTACGTTCAGCTATACAACTACTAATTGCATTTGCAGACATACAAACAGAACAAAAAAAAAAAGAAAAAGAAAAAAGTGAGCTCATTTTAATTTTTGTGTATAAAAAACCTGATGGAATATCATTCTTGGTTAATATGAATGTTAGAGCGGTGTCATTTGTATTTTCGTAAAAGAGGGGATTTTCACATTTCCTAATTAAGATTTATACAAACACTAACATGGAATATTCCGTTAATTTCCCTGAAAATTAGTTCATTAATTGCACGAAACTATGAATTAGTGAATGTTGATTAAACTAGAAACTTTAAGCAGAAAGTATGTGGAGATTTGATCATCAACATATATACTGCATTTGTGTTTCTTTTTTGGGCACCCCATAGATAGTGTGCGTCTCTCCCTATTCAAATTCAAATATTAGGGTAGGTTATATTTACAATTTTATTATATTTTATTATGGTATTGATTTTGATTTTGACCGTTGCAGATGTCATCTCACGGTCGCACGCTTTTTTGTCTCATCCTATCATAGTACAACTACATGCTATCCCATATCAAATTATACTTACTTGGAATAATCACAATTGTCACACATTTCATAAGGGTGTGTACATTATATTTTTCACTACGGATTTCCCTCCAATTTCCCTTCAATTTTTAGGGAGTCTCGCTATTAATTAGTAGGAACGGTACTTGTGTATTAAAGTTGAGTTGGCCCAATTAGAACCAAAAATATTACTCCCTCCGTTTCGGGTATTTTTACCCGTTTGTACGGGCACGGAGATTAACACGTTTTATTTTTTTAATATATAATGTAAGTGAAAGTAAAGATAAATTAGTAATTTAAAAAGAAAAGGTGAATAAAGTTATTGGAAATGATGAATAAAGTGTAAAAAAATAATTAAAGTTGTTGGGATTGTAAAAATTAAGTAATAAAATATTATGTATTTTTGCCAAAAATGGAATTGATAAAAATACGTGGGACACCCCAAAATGGAAAATGAGTAAAAATACGTGGGACGGAGGGAATATTGAAATTTAGGGCCCATATAATATCTTTATATATATAATAAGAATAAAATAATTAAAATGTTTTTGTGTCCTAATTATCCTTCAAATATCATCGGATTCGATTCGATGTTCCAACTCAATCTATGTTTTTTTTTCTTCATTTTAATATATCTATTTCTTGTTCTAGTTGAGCTTAGTAAAATTATATATATAAATCTCATTTATTTCTTACCCACAATAAATCAAATATATCATAATTAAATTTAAAAAACAAACATAAGTTAACACTATTTATTAAATTTATTAAGACCACATAATCATAAATCTATCTTTCTTCTTCTACACAAACCTAAAACAGACGTCACCTAACTTTTTAAGGATCGAGTTTTATTTTCTTGTTCTCAAGTAAACAATGTGCCCTTTTGAATTATTAATATGACAGATAATGCTATATTAGTAATGTATATTGTTCTCTTAATATGTATACGGAAATAAAATTATAGAATTGAGTCTCAATATGATGATGGGTAGGTCTGACCGTATCACGTGAGATCATTTTACACTTTTTAAATTAATTATCACTTTCGCTATAAAATGCTATAATTTTTTTACTTATACTATAAATTGTTCATGAAATTGAGTTATCACATCTTATTATTTGAATATCAATTTTCATTATAGGATTTATCACTTTTTATTTGTATCATGTAAGTTCTTACGTGAGACGGCCTCACACAAGTCTTTCCCCAAGATGATTAGGATTGAAAAGATTTTTTTTACTATATATTAATCATGATGACTGACGGACATAATAGAAAATTACAAGTTAATAATCAATATTTATATGAGTTATCGTGAAATATTTATATAATCTAATCTACAATATACTCCCTTCGTCCCAGGCAAACAGGTGCATTTGTTTTTTGCACGTAAATGAATGAGTATTATTATTTTATATAAAGTGGGTAGGTGTATTAGAGAGATGTGATGAATAGTGGTGGACATTGATGAACCATTTTTACTAAAAGAGGAAAATGATGCAATTTGGATGAGACGCCCAATGTAGTAAAATTATGCTATTTGTGCGGGACGGAGGGAATACCAAACAATATATCCTTTAATTTTAATATATCAATCTTTTGAGTCCAACTGCGGTGCACCATGTGCACCGGTGCACCTGGACGATCTCTATTAGATTCATTTTCAATCTAATCTTAACCATTAAATATATATAATTAAATTTATTTTTTAAAAAAATCACCCACTACACCTATTTTAAACCTATTCTCATGGGTGCACCAGTGCACCCAGAATGACTCCTAATCTTTTATCTCACGGATCAAATGAAACATTACAGTATTAAAATGTTATAAAATAGGTGTTACTTTTGAACATTTACTTAGTAAAAGCAAATTCAACAATCACATAAACCGTAACGTTAAATTACCAAACATACCTCATCTATTTTATCTCAACCCTTATTACGTGCAACAAAAATGTGAAAACACGTTTTTATTGTAAATCGGCACGCTTTTTGTATGTAGGCATTAGGAGAAGGAAAAACAGTGGACTACGGCCTGTGTTATTTGCTCACTCCATTTATGCAAAATTGGGCTTCCCGCTTCAACCTCTCTTATTTTCGAAGCACACATTTCTCTGGCGGGAGTATATCCTCAGTTCTTACTCGAAGCAAATTCAAGCGTGCAGGATAGAGCGAGATTCTCTGTTTAGCATTCAATCGGTGACAATTTGATTTTCAGACCGGTGATAATGGACGACGAACCGGCGGCGCCGGAACCAGCGACTCGCCGCTCGGTTAGTTAATTTGCTTTCGATTGTCGTCATGATGCGCTACATTAATGTGCTCCTAAACCCTAATTTTCCTAGATTTTAATTTTGGTGTTTTGTCTGTGATATTTTGTGTATGAGTAGAAAAGGCCTAGGGCTGAGGTCAGGCCCACCGATTTCACGCGCTCCGACCAACTTGTTGATGAATTGGAGGAAGAGAGGGAAGAATCTTCGGACGAATTTCAAGAATCTCGAGGGAAAGCCAAGAAAAATAAAGCTGCTGAAGGTGTTTCAACTTCGACTGCTGCTGGCCGCAAAGGCGATCTCAGTTTAATTGGTATCCACTTTCTCTATTTTACATCATCTGAATAAAGTCAAGCTATGTATGCAAAATAAGGTGTTTTGATTTGCCTTTGGAATATGAGTCGAGGGTGAATCTGTTCAAATTTCAAATTAGTTTGTTTCTGTTGAATTATGTGTGTGCAATTATTGGCTAGCCACTGTTTGGACGTATTCCAACTCTGTCAGAAATTTTAATTAATAATATTTCAGTAATATCTCAATTTAGACAGAGGATACTTGATTGAATTTTCAGAAGTTGCTATGAAGTGATTTTTATCCTTTTTAGAGGACCTTCTTTTAATATTTCTACTCGGCATTTGAAGTGGAGAGACTGAGTTTTACAGCTCTTATCTTATTTAGTTCTTCAAACGTGCTTACCAAAGTAGAAACACATGTGCTTACCATGACAAGAACATCGTCTTACTTTACAGATGCTATTAAAGGCGATGGAAAGGAAATTCCTGGTGTAGTCAAAAGATGGGTTGAGCAATATGAGAAAAATCAAAAGTCTGCAATGGCTGAATTATTGACTATGCTTTTTGAGGTTATTATTAACTATTTTCTACTCATGTTGTTGCTATAAAATTTCATCAATTTGCACTGCTAGTTAATTGCATTATTATACTTGCAGGCATGTGGAGCAAAATATCGCATTCTAGAAAAGGATGTAGACGAAACTGATGTTGATGATGTGGTAGTTGCTCTTGTTAACATGGCAAAAAGAGTATCCTTTACTTCTTTGAATAGAGATTTTTGTGGTACTTGAATGGAGATTTATGTTTTGCATATGCATCTATCATTTTTACTTGCTGTCTGCCACAAACAAGCACCGTCACTTTAGTTAAAAAAAAACATCAAAGAAAATAAAGGACACTTAAGTTTCTCTTAACAAATTCCAACCTAGGGGGAGGTTGAGGATTATCACAGTTCAAAACGGGGCTTCAAGAATTTCAAAGATAATCTTGTATATTTCTTGGACAATTTGGTTAGCGAATGCCAAAATGGGCCTCTGTTTGATCAGTCATTGTTTGACAGGTGTTTGGACTACATCATTGCCTTATCATGGTAAGCACTTGATTCAAAGTGTCCAGTATGGAAAATAGAATATCTTTATGAAGCTTGCTTCTTGTGTTTCACAGCACACCTCCTAGATTTTACCGTCAGGTTGCATCACTGATGGGACTTCAACTAGTCACGTCCTTCATCAATGTTACTAAAATGCTTGGTGCACGGAGAGACACCACTCAAAGGCAATTAGATGCTGAAAAGAATAAAAATGTTGAAGGACATAGAGTAGAATCACTTACCAAGAGGCTATCGACAACACATGAAAAGATAACTACTATGGAAGAGATGATGAGGAAGATATTTACTGGGTACAACCTTTGAAGCTTTGTTCATCAAATGTCTTATTTAGTACAATTGTCCTTTTAATTATATGTTCATCTAATCTGAAATTGAATATTTTGAAGGTTGTTTGTGCATCGTTACCGAGACATTGACCCAGATATCCGAATGTCATGTATTGAGTCACTTGGCGTGTGGGTACTGTCGTATCCCTCACTTTTCTTGCAGGATTTATATTTAAAGTACCTTGGATGGACATTGAATGACAAAGTAAGTTAAGGGTTGTTATTTTGATTTTGAGAATATAAGTATTTATTGTCTATATCTGAATATATTCTTATCATGAATTTGCTCGAAGAGTGCTGGTGTTAGAAAGGCTTCTGTTTTGGCATTGCAAAATCTATATGAGGTGGATGATAGTGTGCCATCTCTTAATCTTTTCACGGATAGATTTTACAAGCGAATGCTTGAGCTTGCCGATGACATTGATATTTCTGTAGCAGTATGTGCAATCGGGCTTGTGAAGCAGCTACTGAGGTAAACCACCCTTCCAAAAAAATAGTACTCCATTTAATATAATTCTTAGGTATACAATAACCAAATGTTATTGTTTTGCATATGCGCAAGTATTTTGAAATCTGAACTGCAATTCATTTGTTGCCCAGTTAAATAACCTGTCTCCTGAGGAAGGTTTTTGTGATATGTTGCAGACACCAATTGGTGCCTGATGAAGAACTAGGTTCTTTATATGACTTATTAATTGATGATCCGCCGGATGTTCGACGAGCCATTGGAGCACTAGTCTATGATCATTTGATTGCTCAGAAATTTAATGATTCACAATCTCGATCAACAGGTTTATTTATTTGTCTTTTTATGTTTTCTAATTACTCCCTCTCTTAGTTTTCTACTTATATTGGGATTCCCCTTGTTCTTTTTCAGGCAGTGACAATGACTCTTCTGAGGTTCATATCAATAGAATGTTACATATACTTAAAGAATTTTCAACTGACCTCATCCTGAGTTCATATGTCATTGATGATGTCTGGGATTACATGGGGGCTATGAAGGTTTGGTAACAGCCATTAGATATTGTTGATATGGGTGATCTGGATTTTCATCAATTGTTGAAAGTTGTAGTTGGAGATGATGACAAGAAATATATAATTATTTCCTACAGCTTAATTTAGCATGCTTTAAAGGGTCTACATCTTCCCTAATTAGTAATTTGGTAAAAGATAGAACTGTGAAGAAACGAATGGAAGAATTGAAGATTCCTTCTAACTGACAAAAAAGAAAGTATCATGCTGCCTTATCTTTACTATAAAAACCTTATATTTGAAAATGATTTTTTGGTGAGTAGAATCTCAGCCAGTGTTTAGTCTTCAAAAGTTTAAATCTGCATTAATTGTTTATGAAGATATGACAATATCAAAATGTGTTAAATATTGTATTGATGTATTTTTCAACCTGCCTGACCATCTATATATTTCTATTTTTCTATGTTATTTTTATGCCTTCTCCAATTGATTTTTCTCATATCATTTTTTCAAAATTTGTTCTGCTCTCTGTTTATCCACAATAATCCGGCAATAAGCAAATGTGTTGCTAGGTGCAACAAAGAACTGCTACAATTTGATTGTTAAATATAAGGTTATTTGCATAAACTTAAGGGAGCCTATATTTATTTTCAGTGGCTGTTTGAACTTTTCTTAAACTGGCTAGTACCTTCGATGCATGTATTCTGATTGAGGAGACTGTGATTCTTGCAGGATTGGAAGTGTATCATTCACATGCTTATGGCCGATAGCCCATCAGCTGAGCTTGATGATTTAGATGCTACAAACTTGATTAGGCTTCTCTTTGCATCAATTAGAAAGGCAGTTGGAGAGAGGATAGTTCCTGCGACTGACAATAGAAACCCTCATTTTACGAAGGGTCAAAAGGTGACTAGCTTATCCATTTTTTTCACATTTCCTTTGTAATTTATGAAGGAAATGTGAACCGTTCTCCAGGACAGAGGGAGCATATTTTAGGTTTAATATGAAATTTTCATTTTGTTTGGAGTTTATATTTGCTGATTACCTTGCAATATATTTTTTCCCGATTCAATGCCAAAATAACCTTTTTTCTATGCTATCCAGGAAACGTTTGAGAGTAATAAGCGTAATATTACAGTTGCCATGATGAAGACATATCCCCAGCTTCTACGCAAGTTTATGCCTGACAAGGACAAAGTTGCACCTCTTGTTGAAATTATTGTTCACATGAATATTGAGCTTTATTCTCTCAAGAGACAAGAACAGGTGGATAATCAAATTGAAGCAATTATGTTGATTAAATTATATAGGCTAACCATACATTCAATTATATTGTGTCTTATCTTTTGCAGAACTTTAGGGCCATTGTTAAACTAATGAGAGAGGCTTTTTTTAGGCATGGGGAAAAGGATAATTTGAGAGCATGTGTGAAAGCAATTAAGTTCTGTTCCACTGAAAGCCAAGGAGAACTGCAAGACTTTGCACAAAATCTGGTCAAGGAGCTTGAGGATGAATTGGTTGCCAAGTTAAAATCGGCAATAAAAGATGTTGTGGTATGACTAGCAATGTTTATATTCTCTTTATTAGCATGAAGATGTGAGAATTAAAATACTTTTGGTGCGCAGAATGGTGGCGATGAATACTCGCTGCTTGTAAATCTGAAAAGGTTGTATGAACTTCAGTTATCACAAAAAGTTCCCCTTGACAGCTTGTATCAAGATCTTGTACATATTCTTCGAAGTTTCAGAAACATAGATGACGAGGTTGACTACTAAATGTTTAGTGATTTATGAAACCATTGTATACCTAATATACTTGCTAATAAGCAGCCGCTTGTTCCAATCCAGGTTGTTGCGTTTCTGCTTCTTAATATGTTCCTTGATGTTTCTTGGGGCCTGCATTCCATTTCATCCAGTGAAACAGTTTCAGAGGAATATGTAACTTCTCTTTTAATGAAGCGTGATGCCTTGTTGGAAGAACTTGGATACTTTCTTAATAATCCTTCTAAACTTTATGGCGATGGTCGATCGAAAACTCAACTGGCATATAGGGTAAGCACTTTCATTATAATAATTACTGCTCTTATCAATTTTGACTTCTTTGCTCTTCTCTTTTTTGCAATTCTTCCTTCTCTATGAGCAATGTCTTTTAATAGAATATCTATCTAGTTTGACTCTGCTACGTAATATTCTTTTTAGGTTTGTGGTATGCTTTCAGATATGTGGTGTTTGTTCAAAAGGACTAAATTTGCTTCGACAAAGCTGGAAATACTAGGGTTCTGTCCACCTGAATCTGTCATTGAGCAGTACTGGAAGATTTGTGAGCCACTGCTCGATGTTTCAGGTTGCCTAATGAATCTCCTCTAAACAGTATTGTATTAGTGCATTTTGTCAATAATTTGGATTTAACTAACTAATTATATGTTTATACTTCATTTTGCTAACCAATAAAATTTCATTTAATGTTATATGAATGCCTGTTTCTTTGAAGTACTTGTTTAGCTGATTTGCGTTCTGGAATTTGACCTTTGATGTGTGATCTATTATGCATTTCACTTCTTTATACCTTTTTTTCTCTGCAGATGATGCAGAGGATGAAGAAGAAAACAAAGAATATGTAGAAGAGACTAATGCAGATGCAGTTATGTTTGCTCTGGCCAAATTAGTTGCTTTTGATTCTGTTCCTGAGGTAGGTCTATACCCCACCTTCGAAAAATTGTTCTCTCTCTCTCCCCTTTTTATTTATTATTATTTTAATATATAAACTTTTTAAATATATTTTTTTCTTCTGTCACTTCATGATAGCTTTTGTCAATTGTTAGGAAAGGACTAAAGCTATTTTAAAGAATAAAACTGCTTTATTTTCCATGGTTACTTTTTTTTCTTAATGAAGTTCATTACAATGTTCTGACTACAGGAGCATCTTGCACCAGAGATCATTTCTCATTTGGAAAAGTATAGTACAAGTGTTGGTGAGATTGTTAAGCATCTGCTCACTGCCTTAAAGAAAAAGGGTGATGTTTCAATTATTCTCTTAGAAGCCCTGAAAAGAGTAAGGCCACTTCTTACCCACTCACTCTAAATGGCTGCCCTTTACTGTGGAATTTTGTTGTTAGAGCATGTCTTAATTTTTTTATTTTTTATTTTACCTTGATTTTCTGTTTTTTTTTGGTGGGTGAGGGTTAGTTTATTACATCGTGGATCAAATTTCTCCAATTGAGCCTGACAGTTAGATGTTCGACTAGGCTTACCAGAGATATCTGGCAGCAGTTTCCTCTCGCAATGAGGATCAGTCAAGCAAGACATTTCAGGAATGTAAGGACCTTGCTGCTCGGCTATCTGGATCATATGTTGGTGCTGCTCGAAACAAGTATAAGGCTGAAATTTTGAATATTGTCAAAGAAGGAGTCAATTATGCCTTTTTGCATGCGCCGAAGCATCTATCATTCCTTGATTGTGTAGTGCTGCCTTTTCTTTCCAAACTTCCTGCACCTGACATACTTGACATGTAAGAACTGCTTTCGTTTCTGTCCACTTTATGAAGCACAAATTTAAGTTAATATTTTATTATAGAAGTACATGATAATAAAGTGGACGCTAAATTTTGGGATATTACAAATCCTTGATTTTTTGGGGGCCGGAGGAAGAGTGCCATTTTCTTTGATTACTCTGTCATCAATTTGCATACATGCTAAAACACTTACAATTTTCATTCCACATCATGGCATCTCTTTTCAGAACTTAGTTATTCAGGTGGTTAACCAAGGTTATGGCATTATCAAATGTGCGTACCATTCATATTTTATTGAGGAATATTATATTTAGAGTTAACCATGGATATTTGAATTTATTTTGTAAATTTTTTCTTATTTGAAATAATAGAGTTGAATAAATGATTTTATAATAAATATATTAACGCACTTGTTAATGTTTTATCTTCAACAAAAATTCTGTGGACTGCTGACCTCTCTGTTCATTTGATGTCTGCGCTTATATTAGGAATGTTACAACTTTCTAGCTCATTATTATTTATTTATTTTTGACTTAGAATGAGAGGAGTTGAGAGAAGAACCGAAAATGTGAGGACAGATGAAGATCCCAGTGGGTGGCGTGCCTATTACATGTTCCTAGACACCATTCGCGAGAAATATCTTAAAAATGAAGCTGTGAAAGGTAGCTCTATGCTCTCGTTTTGGTCTTTGTCCCTCTGTTTTCCTGCTATCTCTCAGAAAAAAACTATCCCTTGAATATGTAGGGTATGTAGTCTTTTGCTCCTATCAGTTTGCTCCATGCTACAATTTTCATCATCAATGTTTGGCTTTGTATATGGCTATTATTATTTAATCTCTTTAGGTGGGGGAATTTGAAACCACTTTTCTCGATTCTGTGCAGAAAAATTTTTAATGGAGAAACCCCTGTAACCAGAAGATATATAAATTACTTGGCCTTCCTTTTGTTTACTTATTTATTTTATTATTATTATTATTTTAAGTTTCAAATCATAATGTAACCAACTAATTCTTGCTTTCTGGTCGTGTGAAAATTTCCTTATGACAATCCACTTTGTAGTTATAAAAAATTTAAAGTATTTAACATTATGCTTACTACCCAAGTTAATTTCCGTACAGCTGCAGATGGTAAAGAAGGCACATTTGTGAGACGGCGTGGTCGTCCACGCAAGCAGCAGAACCTTCAGGGGAAAAGGCTTTTTGATGAGCAAAGTTCAAGTGATGAGGGGGATTCAATAAATGAATCTGATGCAGATGCAAGGGTCGATGAAAAGCAAGAAGAGGATGAGGAGGATGCGCCATTAATACATTCACTTAGAGCATCATCCAAGCTAAGATCGCTAAACATTTCTAAGGACAACATGGGCCAGACAAGAGCAGTGGATGGAAGCCGAGCAACAGAGTTGGTTACCCCGAGAACTTCAGGTAATATAAAGTTCGTTCATGCAATGCTTCATGCCTAGTAGTAGGATAATTACTACCTTGGCGTACAAGATAAGCTAATTTAATATACGACTGTAGAAGATACTCCTTAGCAGAGCTTTAATAAAAAAGCAGAAATACATCCTCCTTTTCCTATATTGATGTATAGATATAGAGAAAGCTGTTTATAAATGTGATTGAAAAGATAGTAATTTTGGTCCTGTAACTCAAGTGGGGTGCCATATACACAAGGCAGTAACACTATCAACTCCCGATTACCTAAATTTGATGACAACTTTCCAGAAAACATGTGTTAGTTTAACAAACTAATTTCCTGAGAGGATTTAGGGAACAAAATACAATTAATGGTGCAAATTGCCTATACCCTTAGTTACAGAACCACTTTCACAGTTTCCTTAATTCACTTTGATTTGTCTTCATTAGAAATTCAAAATAGCACATGACATTACATTTGTTGGTTTAGGGGCTTCCAGTTAGCAAACAATCGAAACAAGCTTGAGTAATGCACACGCAAAGAGTTGGAGTCTTGTACGGATGATAATTGCGAATACACCATGTTAATTACCAAGCTAGGATTGTCTTTTTATTTGTTCATCCTCCCTCCCTCTATCTGTGTAGATGTACAAGTTTAGTTCATGCTATGCCACTGCATTTGGTGTATTTTCATTTTCTGAAGAAGATTCCCATTTATGCACTCGACTTAAGTGTGTACAAAATGCCCCACAAAACCCCTTCTTAATGGATAATGTATTTAGTCAAGAATTTTAATGCTACCTTCTCGCACATTCTTTTCTTTTCTATGGACGATTATTATATACTCCAGTAATCTTAATAGAAAAATATTATCTTTTTAAATTGCGATGAAATTATTATTATTTTATTTGTGTATGAATCTCTTTTTCATTAGAACATTATAAGGGGTCCTAAGATGTGTTTTGTGAGATGATCGATTTTTTGCTTACAAAATACAGCTCTACTACTATGTAAAGGATATTTTACGAAGATTTTATTTTTCAGATACTTAAATTGATTACTGTAACTAAGATATTAGTATGTAAAGACTTGCATGTATTCGGGTTCATAGATCGAGCTATGGTGCGGCGCCCAAGCTCAACTTTATACTCTTTAGTATTGAGTTTCATATGTAGCATTATCAGAATGCATAGATCGAGCTATGGTGTGCCCAAGCTCAACTTTATACTCTTTAGTATTGAGTTTCATATGTAGTGTTATCAGAATCAGACCGACAAGTTCAACTGAGAATTGTTATTGAAATTGGTCTAAAAACTTCTAAAAATCTTTTTTTTTTATCAATTTGGGAAAAAACTACTTGGACCGATCGAAATGAAAAAATCAGTTCAACCATCCTAACTGGAAACTTCACTAAATCGTCAAACCTCCTTTTCTTTTTAAGTCATAATTTCCTTAATTTTCTTATTAAGATAAATATATATCTCAAAATTGAAAAGTCATAATTTCATCATTACTCAACTTAAGGTAAATAAATATTTTAAAATTAATAAATCTTAATTTCCTTTCTTTATTTATAATTTCCTTAGTTCTTTATTTATATATTGTATTTTATTTTTTTGTTTGGATTAAAAAATAATTTGTTGCTTGAGTCTTGAAGTCATAAATAATTATTTATACTCATAAAGTGTTTTTTAAATGTTTCAACTTAATTTTTTTCTTTTTTCCACACAACCTTACACATGAGTATATTTGATTCTTGTCCTTTTCGAAGAAATAGAAGCTAAAAGCCAATTGGAGGTGAGACATACTTCATTCCACTAAAAGGAGAATGGAGGTATACGAAACACCAATCAAGCAACTAATTGAAAATGATGAGCTAATTAATTCCCCAAGAGAGACTAAAAAGAAGAATGATGGATTGAGAATTATCGGACTAAGTAGAGGAATAATAATAGGTTTCAGACAACTGACTAGTGATGATTGTTTAGAGACGGCTAGTTCTTCTTATTCAACTCGACTATACACATGTTAACACTATACAGATTATACATAACTGTACAATAAAGAGTGAAAAATAATCAAAAAGTGGTATTTAAAATAAGAAAAAATTATTTGATTGCATTTTTCAAAACAAACTATTATTTGAAGCATTTTAATTATTAAAAAAAAATCTCTCATCGTGATATTTATGCTAAAATGTCAGGGGCAAAACCGTCATAAGTATCTTTCAGGTCATATGACTCGTATCCAGTAAGTCAAAGCCGCGTACAGAGGCATCGAGTGTCACTCAATGGTGCAGTTTTATTATTAGAAAAAAAAAAATTGAAAAGATTTGCCATTTATGCTCGAGTCTTGTCTCAAATTGGCTCAATCTCCCAACTCCTCCAATTTTCTGCGCGCCGCTCCTGCAAGCGGTAACTCTAAATCACTTTCATCGATTTCTTTAAATTTTCGAATACTTAGGGCTTTGGGATGGTTTAATTTCCGTCTTCTTGATTTTTTTTTAAAATTTTTTTAAACGTCTCTGGATTTCATATAGTAGAAGAAAAGGCAAATACACTTGCATGTAAAGATACACCCGAGTAATCATGCACAATTTTCTTTTCGTGAAAACGCCATTTTCTTGCACGTTTGTGTGGGTGTGTGTAGAGCACTTGATAATTTTAGTAATTATTTTGAATGATTGTGTTTTTCAAATACAGGGTTTTAAAGAATGAGGGCATCAAATGAAGCGTCCACGAGTACTGACGTAACAAGCGCATTATCTAGAAGCCGACCTGAGGCGGTAAGTTGAGTGGAATGGAAGTGATTCGATCTGCTATCCTTTTATGTTAGTTACTAAATTTATTGCATATTTATTTGAGGAGTTTGTAGAAGGTAACCGGAGATTTTGTTTGAGTTGTGGTGGTTGGGGGTGGGGGGTGGGTGAGCTTCGGCGAGGAACTCCATGTGACATCTAACGAATAAAAAACGGAGACTGCAAAATTTGAAGTTTAAATTTGCATGAGATGGTTGGATAATGTGACTGTTTGAATACTTGGCATGTAACAAAATTTCTAAGCTTGAAAAAAAAGATGACAGAGATGTTTTGATAATATACTTTTCATTTATGTGTTGTTAAATCATTAGGGTTATTCTTGTTTATGTTATTCGCCTGCTGGTTTGTTCAGATTTGTGTTTTAACAAGGGTTCCTTGCCATCTTTTTATGTTTTAAGCTTTTCTGTTTTTGCGTTCCAATGGGAAGATATTGAACAGATGATCAAGGAGAGTGATTTTATGCTTTCCACTCCTTATTTTGCAACGCACTGTACTTCTACTTAGTTGAAACTTCTGTATTAGTTACTCAACTAGCCTGCTTAATTGACCATGTGCTATGTAAAGGTACTTGATTTAATTGCTGCTGTAAAAGGATTGCACGAGCTTAGTCCTCAACAGCTTGGAAAATTAATAAGGGATTCTGGGCACAATGTTATTCAGCACATTGCTGAAGATGGATCGCATATACAGGTTAAATGAACAATGAAGCTACGATTATGTCATAATCATGCAATCATCTGCCATTTTTAACTCTGAATTTAGAAAAAATTGGTGTCACATGTTATTGCAGGTTGACTTGGAAAAATTTGCACGGTATCTTCCTCTTCACCTTATCTCAGTGATAATGGCCTGGGAAAGAAACGGGAATACATTCAAGTACTTGTTGTGTGGAATTCTTCTGTTGCATTCTATGTGTGATCTTGCATCTCGGGTGCCCAAGATTGAGCAGGTTATCAGAATTATACTGAATTACTTTATCATATCAATCATTTAATATTGGTATAAATTTTTATTTTCTGCCAAGTCTTATTATTATACTTATAAATAGACATGTGATGAAATTTATAATAATAAAAGGAGTGAGTTAAAGTGCCTTTTGATGGTTGCTTACTAAATTCTCAGTTTTGTGTTCTCTAGCATGAAGCATGTTTGATTAAATCTATTTTTCTTTAGTTTACTCTTTAAAAATTATGTTCTTTACTATTTTTTGATTTCATAAATCTCCTCTGTTTGAGGAACGGCCTTGCATTATATCAAGAGAACTAATCCGAATGATTTTTTTTGAAAAACATGTGACGTGATAATCAATACTTTTGCATGCCTAATCCCTCTAGTTCTATGTGGTTCACTTTCTTAAGAATGTCATGTTAAAATTACTTCTTGAATTCATAAATTCGGCATTGTAATGCATGTAGGGTTACTGAAATCAACGTATCCTCTACTTAGTGCTTTATTTCTAATTGCTGTTTTGCCCCTCTATTTATTATTTTAGAATTCAAGAATACTATGCCCATTATAATTGCTTTGGCCGAAAGTCTCTTGTTTTTGAGAGCTTCTTCCTCTTAGTTTTATCACCTCTTCAGTACTTATCTTCTCAGTTCGCGAATGTCATGATGTTCTTACATATCTTCCTTGAGACCCACAGTTCATACATCCTCAATTTTTTTGCAGGTATTGCTTGATGATTTGAAAGTATCAGAACAGCTAATTGACCTGGTTTTTTATCTGTTAGTTCTCCTCGGTGCATATAGACAGGTTAATTTCTTATATTTTTGAATGCTTTATCTTTCTGTTTTTAACTTGTGGGGTATACTAATTTGGTGTCTTTTCTAGGAAAATAACACAATTCCAAATGATATTGTTCTCTTGCACTCAGCGCTGGTTGCTTGCAGTCTAAAATTGTTAACAGTTATAGTTTCTCCACAGTACCAAGATGTTGCTCAAGTTTTGAATGCTTATTACAAGGTAATGTTTGTGAGTGTTTCTATATTGGAACTAAACCTGGATGGATTTTATTCAATCTACTTATAACTTTTCATAAAAGACTCTTTAACTTTGAATTTTCCTTCTAAGTCTTCTTGGCTTTTTGCTATTTTTCTATGATGTCATAGCTGAGCGTGTGAGTTGCTGGCAGGTCGACATATTTATTGATGCAGCTTTCGCTGCTGTTTGTACGGATGTCGCATTTTTGCAGACCAAACTATCTGCTAAAGTGGACGAATCCTCTTTAAACACTACTCCTACGGCTGAAGAGACATTGAACCACCTTTGCCAACAGTGTGACTCATCCCTGCAGTTTCTGCAGTCTTTATGTCAGCAAAAGTTGTTCCGAGAATGCATTGTTAAGAATAAGGTTTCTAGTTTAAATTACTGCTTATTATCACCTGATTAGTTTTCATTGCCTGAAAGCATTAGAATTGCTTTATGGTGTTTAATTCGGTGAGAGCTTTTAATCTCTTAAGAAGTTGAGCTGGAAATTTCTAGTATTGCACATGTAAATTATTGAGGACCTGTATGGTAACTTGAATATATATATTTTGAATATGTTGTTCTCCTTGATTGACTTGGATTTGTTTATTATCTGTTAAAGAATGAAGAAACTGTTTATATTATATCTCTATTTACTATTGCAATTTGCAAGATGTCATTAATATGCCAGGATTACCATTTCAAGTATTGTAGTGTGTAAATAGTTTGTTCTTAGATTTTTCTCATTGAATAAAGTCAAATCTCAGACTCGTAATCAAATTGTTACTCCCTCGTTAATTACCTTATCCTTTTCTTTTAAATTAATTCCAGGAGTTGTGTGGCAACGGAGGTGTCCTTATTTTGGTTCAGGCTGTTATGAACTTGAAGATATCACCCTTATACAGTACATCCTCATACATGGCTTCTGTCTCTCGGCTAAAGTCTAAAGCTTTATCTATTGTGAGTTCAGTTCCATTTGAAGTTAGTGCATATGGCTTCCGTATTTTGATGGCCTATGAATTCAGACCTCATTTCATGTTTTGTGCATGGAAAGACCATCTACCTTTAATTAACTGATACTACTTTTTCTGCAGCTTTTGTACCTCTGTGAAGCTGAAAGTGTATCTTATCTGGATGAGGTTGCCAGCAACCCACGTAGCCAGGATTTGGCCAAGTCTATTGCACTTGAGGTCTTGTGTACAGAAGTCTCGTTTTGCATTTTCTGACTACTCTTGAATAGATATTATTTTTATGATGAGAATAGGAATATTTTTCTGGAATTTTTTTAAAATATGATTATTATAATATGTTGAAAAACCAGCATGCTTTCTACTTTGCCATTTAAACAAATCTAGGCCGTGCATTGCATTAATTATCTTCTTGAGAATACCCAATTGCAACACATTGAGACTCTTATTTTGTACTTGTGATTTTTACTACTTATGTCTTCTAATTTGAGTGAATTGAAATCCCTATGATACACTAGTGCCAAGTGAATAGCAATTGTATTTGGTGCACTATAAGGACATGTTTAGCATTTTTCCAAGATTATGTTCACCTTTTATATATTTTTACGATTTTTTAATTTTCAATTTCTTAATGTCTTTGTTCTCAATTATTTGTAACCAAGTGGTGTATTGTGGGCATATTTTTTTTATTTAGGTTCTTGAATTACTGAAGAAAATGTTTGGTATAGATTCCAAACAGTTAAATGCTTCCTCTGATGTAAGCTATCCAAAGGGGCAACTGGAACTTAACGCAATGCGTCTGGCGGATGTCTTCTCTGATGACTCAAATTTTCGATCATTTATCATGATAAACTTTGTAAGCTTTCATAACTTTGCAGAATGCCATTGCTTTAGTCGCTTTTATTTTTTCAAACTATGATGATGTGCTCATAGAGATTTTTTGGATGGAACTTTTGGTAACTTTTGGTTTGAACAAATGGACAATAACTAGTTAATGTTACTTTTGAATGAAGACTAATTAAAAAGTTACCACAAACCGTGCAAGCGACATTCTTTTCTTGATTTTATTTCTTATACATTTTAGAAATATCTGGAAGATCAGTTGTAATCTATGGTCTCTCATTATATGATGGGGAATTGTTTCTTGTATGCCTCGCCTGATTTGTACAATTGGAAAGGTGCATATCCATGTTCCAACTTTGTTTTTACCATGATACTATCTCTTTCAATTTATTCCTTCAGAGGGAAGCTTTAGCAGCAATATTTCTACTACCACACGGAGAGTTTTTATCTAGCTGGTGTTCCTCTGATCTTCCAGTTTGTGAGGATGATGCAACTTTGGAGTACGTATTACTTATAGCAGATATTGTTTGAATTGCCTATTCTTATCAAATTCCTTTTAGTGTATAACTTATAAATGGAAAAATGGTTTGAAATCCTCAGTTTACTCCTTACTTCTTGCAGTGTACCTCTGGCATCTTATGCCCATCAAAGAACATCTTTATTCATCAAAGTGATAGCAAACCTTCATTGCTTCGTTCCTGATGTATGCCAAGGTAGTTTTTCCAAATTCCTGGTTTTAATCTGGGTATTATATTTGATATTCTCGTATAACAAGCTTTATCTCAATTCCAGATGAGAAGGATCTCTTTCTCAACAAGTTTGTTGGGTTCGTTCAGAAGGAATCTCAGAAACTGTCAGATGGATCTTTATCTACCTCAGATGCTGAAAAAACTACTACTGTTATCAAGAATTTATGTACAACTACTTATAACTTCTACCTTATAAGATATTGATCGAGCACCTTTTCCTTAATTAGTCTTTTGCTTGTAGGTTCCCTGTTAAGTCATGCAGAATCTTTAGTTCCGCGGTTTTTAAATGAAGATGATGTACAGCTGCTAAGGTAATTTCCCATAAGTTCTGACTTTAGCAGCAAGTCTCGTCTCTTTAGTCTTTTTTACTTTGTGTCGAGATGATCACATTTCCTAGTATTGTCATACTTAGTTCTCATTTATGGCACTTCTTCAAAATTTACTATTGTGCTGTATTTAATGCATGTAATTTTCATTGTAGGTTATTTATCACTCAGTTTAAATATCAGATTGTTCCTGCTGCATCAGAAGATCGTCTACTCCAAGTAATACCTTCTGCCTCTCATTGCTATTAGTTTGAGTAAAGAACTTACTTAAGTGTCTTTTCTATTATTTTGGGAGGCATTGGGTACCTTTGAAAATATCATGAAATTGTCATTACACACTACTTGATCATCAAACTTCTGTACTACCAGAGTTGATTTAGGGAAAAATAAGATCTGTCTTTGGATGGTGAAATCAATTGGAGTTACTCGGTGAATATAGTAGTGTAGTTGAGAAGTGCTGATTTTGTGCCAATTATGAATGGGATTAATGCGTGGAGGTTTTCTTGTCAATTTAGTCATCCAGCATTTACTACCCCATAAGTGTTTTAGAAGTCGCTGTACCATTTGCCTTCTGACACCTACATATTATTATTATACTAGAAAAATGAGTAGCATATTTTGCGATATACATATGGAGACACAAATCATGAAATCTGCAATTTATGAATTCACTTTTTAATTCTATGTGCCACATAATATGGATAGTTTTGTTTAGTAACCTCAAAAGATACTTTCTGATATTAACGAAATCACTTTGAGCTCTATTTACCTGTGCTCACAGATTTTTTATATGTTAAACAGGAAAATCATGCCCCACCAAAAATAGAATTATCAGTGTTATATTTACATTATACTTGGAGCTTTATAATATGCTTCATTTTTCCATGTCTCTTCATAAATGTTCTCGCCAACTCTAAATTTACTACTTTGATTTGTAACTATTTATGGATTCCTCTTGGTTATTCTCAATTGATTTAGGATGCTCATAATACTGGGGTGCGTCCTTCACCCTTGAAAAGAGAAGTAGACCTGGATCATGCGAATGATGATACCAAAATTGAAGAAGGTAAGCTGGACCTTGCTTCCAGAGAAGTGGATAAGTTGGATGTCAGCAGAAATGGAAATGATCAATCTATTGATGAACAGAAGAAATCTGGGATGATGGAGCAGGATAAATCCAATGAAGCCTCTATAAATTTGAGGGAAAATGAGAGGGATTCTCATACTGTTGAAACCAGTGGATCAGATTCTAGTCCAACCCGAAAAAAGAACCATATTGATCGGATGGAGGTCGATCACACCAAAAGAAGTACCTTTGAAGAAACTATGGAGGAGGAAAAGGTTGATGTTGTACATTCTGATGAGAAGCAGCAAAGGAAACGTAAGAGAACTATTATGAATGACAAACAGATAGGTCTCATTGAATCTGCTCTTGTAGATGAACCTGATATGCACCGTAATGCAACTGCACTACGCGCATGGGCCGACAAATTGAGTCTCCATGTGAGTATTAAATACTCCATATTTTACTGTATATATTCTTATTATTATTTATTTTTGAATATTGATAGGGATGCCTCCTTTTTATGTATCTTCTCATTGAGTTCATTCTTTTCTTTTCTTTTTTCCTCAGGGTGCTGAGGTCACAACTTCCAGGCTTAAAAATTGGTAGGAGCACCCTCATTTTCTTCTATCATCAGTCTTCATCTTTTTATCATATGGTTTATTAGATGTTTGTCAAAGTGTTCCCCGCTCACACTTAGTCACCTGTCAAATTTTGGTTCAATAGTTGTAAATGTTGTTCATTTAAACGTGTTCAGGCTTAATAACAGAAAAGCTAGGCTAGCTCGTGCTGCCAAAGATGTTCGTGTACCATATGATGGGGACAACCTTGACAGGCAAGGAGGTTCTGGTGGACACTTGGATTCAGATGATGCTCGTGTATCATTGGCTGCCCGAGGGTCTTCCGGAGATGAGGTTACGGACACAGCAATGACAAATACTGTCGACGAAGACTTGGGGACTTCTGTTGCTGTACCTAGCGATCCAGCAGGATCAGCTCCATACTTAGAGCCAGGTCAATACGTAATGGTTTTAGGCAAGAATGGGGAGGAGGTTGGAAAGGGTACGATTATTCAACTCTGTGGAGTCTGGTGTGGGACAAACTTGGAGCAATCGGGCAAGTGTGTTGTGGATATGAACGAACTATTAGCTGATAGGTTTTCTGATTTCCTGCATCCGGTGGAAGCCACAAGCAACCCTTTTCCTCAATCGGAAAAGCGAGTATTGTGGGATTTAAATAGAGTTCTTAAGCTGCCATCCGTGCCATCTTTGTGAATTGGAGTGAAAAGATCTGGTTAGAGGTTAGATTTTGCTTCTTATATAAATATTTCAACGATTGTTAGTTTCCAAGCCCTTATTACGCATTCGTTCAGGTTGGTGTGGTACAGCCTCGCTTTTCAAGCTGCGTACGTCATTCTCGAGTTGATAAATTGGATGTCACCTAAACTGGTGAATTATAGTCTGCGGCTGATGCCAAATGGGTGATGAACACAAAGTTGGGGGAATTAGGAAGCGATAGATGGGCTGGAAAGTGATGTTGTGTAATGTAGCATGATTTTCAATGTTGGAAGGTTGTGTACAGAGGATTTGTAATATTTATTTAGTGACATGTTACTTTGTAGGAAAATGTAATCTAACATCCCCAATGGAAATTACATCCCTTCAAAATGATCTTAATAAGAGCATATGGCACACCAACATCACAATTGCGTCTAAAACTACATGGGAGCATACTCTTAGTCTTATCATAGGTTTTGTGATGTACCAAACCATGTAATGAATGTGTTATGCTGCCACAAAACCATGTAATGAATGTTATGCTGCCACAAAATGGAGTATATATATAAATGGAAACTATTGAAATAAAAAAAATAAATGGAAACTATTAAAAGAAAATATATAAATGGAAACTATTAAAATAAAAAAATAAATGGAAACTATTAAAAGAAAATAAAATTTGAGATGCGGGGGATCAAACCCCGTGCCTCTTGCATGCAAAGCGAGCGCTCTACCATTTAAGCTGCATCCCCATTTTTAATAATTTTCTTTAATATAATTATATAATTGTTATTTAAAAAAAATTACAAAAAAATTTAAAATATAAAAAATGTCTTAATATGGAGATGCGGGGGAACGAACCCCGTGACTCTCGCATGCAAAGCGAGCGCTCTACCATTTGAGCTACATCCCCATTTTTTATAATTTTCTCTAATAGAGTTATATGATTTTTTATTTATAAAAAAAAATTAAAAACAATTTGAGCTACATCCCCATTTTTTATAATTTTCTCTAATATAACTATTTATTTATAATAAAAAATTAAAATGGAGATGCGGGGGATCCCCGTGCCTCTCGTATGCAAAGCGAGCGCTCTACCATTTGTAATACATTGTAATATCTTAGCCCAACTAGATTTTATTTTTAGAAACCCAAAACCTATTTATTTATTTTATGGCCCAAAAGGTCAGCCCTATCTTAGCCCAACTAGATTTTTTTAGAAAGCCCAAAACCTATTTATTTATTTTTTGGCCCAAAGTTTCAGCCCACTTAAATGGTCTGATATATAATTATTAAGGCTAAAGTTAAAAAAAAAAAAAAGAAAGAAGAACGGGAGAAGAAAAACAAAAGAGGGGAAAGAAGAGAGTGAAGAGGAGAACCCCTTGTTGATCAAATTCTCCCTTACAACCCTCATCCTAGGTGGTTTCTAAGTTGTTTTGAGGTAAGTGATGAGTGAATTAAGCTTTATTTTTCTATGATTTTGTAATTTTGTGGGGTTTTTCTTTTTGGTATGTGGGTAATTCGCAGACTGTTCGAACTGATTTTGACATAGCTATTACCTCGAAAGTTTGCAAACTTAATTTCTGTACGTAGCTGAACTCGTTAGCTTTCCGTAGTCACTTGAAACGCCTCAATCCGATTATTCTACAATTAGTTATGATTTTTCTCGTAAACTGCCGCTAGCTGGAAAATTTCAGAATTTTTAGGTCGAATTCAAATTTATTTTCTATCGTTTCATTTAGTTAATGTTTTGAAACGGGTTATGTGGGATTGGGAACTGATGTTAAGGAGTTACATGCCATTTTTATTTAATATCGACTAGTTCGAACTCGATTAGGATTTGTTTTTAGCAATGAAAGGTGATATTACCGCTAATAGGTAGTTATATTTGATTTGTCTTTAATTGCTCATCTCCTTTCTAGGTAAAGAACCATCGACGAAGGGTAAGAGACCGACTTCAGATTTCGGAGAGAGTTAATCACTTCCTTGTGAGTTGATAATTAGGGAACGCCTTCTCTTGTGGGAAGTGTGGACCCTCGATAAATGTGCATTTATTTTAGTTTTAGTTAATTGATAAGAAAATTATTGGGAATTGTGTTATGTGGTAAAGAGTCTGATTGGCTCGATTGCTCTGGTTAGAGTCCTGTTAGCCATTTTATGAGTATTATTGATTTTAACTTATGTTGAAGAGCATTGTCTGCTCGATATCTGATGACATTTATTGTGAATTTTTTGAGAATTGATTTCTGGTTATTCTTGTGTGCCTATTAAGACTCTAACTTGAGTCGTTATTCATCTTATGATGCACATGCATATGTATGCCTGATACCAAGGTTAAGTAGCCCGAATTAGTTACGGTTCGGGTGAGTTGGAGCAACATTGATTAAGTAGCCCGAATTGTCGCGATTCGGGTGAGTTAGAGTGACAACCAAATTGCCCGTTGCTTGACAAATCCGGGTGAGTTAGATCTAACGGGGCACCTGTCCATTTGCCAAATACTGATACTCTGGAGGGTGATCGTTAGATGGATCAGTCTATTATAGGCTCAGTCAACGTCACCGGTGTGGAACATGCATGTTATATATGTTTATATGTTTGATCATTTCAAATATTCACGTAGATATTGAATTGTGAACTTTAGCACTTGACGTGTTGAGAAAGAATATTAATGTGCATTTTATCTAGAGTAACGCTGACGGGCTTGGACTGTCTCTCGACGGAGAGCTCAGTTCGAGGAGGATATTAACTACCCACGCGTCTTTTATGTGATAACATGTTGTTTGAACTAATTGTGTTATTCGTAAATGTGCACTAAGGTTTTTATTTTCATTAATATGTATATTGAGTGAGAAATAGTTATTGTGGGACGGAATGTTGGATTTTATGTTATGAACCGCGAGTGGGAATACATGCTTCGTATAAAGGTCGGGGTGACCGGTTTATCACCTCACTGAGCTAGTGGTTTTGTTCACCCCCATCATTCTTTTCTTTTCAGGCTGTTGATATCGTTTTGGTTGGAGGTTTGCTTATCGTTTGCTCGTCATCCAATCAGTGTTTTGGGTATTTTCTCTTTTATGTAAATTGACGAATTCATTGGCGAGATTGTATAGTTTATATTTATTGACCCCCTTGATGTTCTTTTTGTACCTTCGCGCGATGTTATATCGTTCATGTATATTTTCTTTAAACTAAGTTACATCGTTGTATTTTGTACCTTTGTAAATCCTTGTTGATACTTTATGAGATGATGACCTCGGGTTGTACCCGTTGTTTTTAGTTGTTCAGTTCTACAGGTACTTGATAGCAAGCCTTACGTTTTCTATAAACTTTGTGGAGTGGAGTGCACCCATTCCGCGAAATTTATGGTTAACGTGGCGGTTGTCGCATTCTGTCTGGGATCGGGGCATGACATACATCCCATTATTTTTAATTTTTGTTCATTTAATATTATATGTAGGGAAATTATGTGGTGCACCGGTGATTTAATGTTTTAAGTTAGGGTATAATAATAATTACATATTTTAAAAAGTTAGTTACTTATAAAAATTCAACGGTGAAGATTAATAATTAGAAAATTTAGTGGTTTAGATCTTACAGGTGCACCCTAGTAAAACTCTTTTTATATACTCCCATCGTCCCGGGCAAAAAGGTGTATTTGCTTTTTGCACGTAGATTAAGAAATATTATTATTTTATATAAAGTGGGTAGATGTATTAGAGAGATGTGATAGACTATTGGTAGACCCTTTTTACTAAAAGAGGAAAATGTTGCAATTTGGATAAGATGCGAAATATATTAAAATGATGCTATTTGGATGAGACGGAGGAAGTATTATCTTACAAGAAGTTTTTACAAGAAAACAGTACTCCCTCAAAGGAATGAGTATTATTTGGAAGATAAAATTTGTGAACGAAAAGAACATGGAAGAATTCAACACCATTGATCAAATGTGATTACTTTTTTCACTTTCATTATTGTAGGTTATGTGATAGTATATGGATGGTGAAATACGAGTTCACTATTTCGCATGAGTTCACAAATCAAAACTACTCCTATTTCTTGCTTTAAACTCATGTGGCTTAAAATAAAAGGTGTTCTTTCTCTCTTTTCTCACGATTTTAAGTGATAGCTATAATCACGTTCTTACGGAGTATATTTTTAAGTGATAGCTATAATCACGTTCTTACGGAGTATATGTTATAATGCGTACTGACTATTTTTTCTTTTAAATCAATCAATAATATGTATGATAAACTCGCAACATCTATAATCAGACAATTTCCAGCAGTTAACTCCATTTTGCAATACATTCACCCCTAAAATGCAGACAACTTAATAAATCATCTCCAGCAGTTGACTCCATTTTGCATCACATTCATTTTATTAATACTATTTTTATTTATTTTTTACATTTAATTTATTTTTCATTATTATTTTTATTTTTAAATACAAAAAATAATATAATAAAAATATTAATATTCCTAAAATTAAAATAATATAATATTAATGTAATGTAAGTTTGTGTTTAGGATTTTAATATGTAATATAATTTTAATTTTAATATATTTTATTATTTAAGTAAATATTTTTTAAACTTAATTAAAAATGTAGATTTTTTTCACATATACAATAAATAAATATATATATATATTTACTATTAAAAATAACAATCATAATATTTTTTAACTTATTTATAATTTATTTAAATTAATTATAAATAAGTAAAAATATAAAAAAAATTAAAGTGGATTTTAATGTAATACATCATATATATTCATTTATCATTAACCATGAAAATATCATTAAAATAATCCCATTAACCATTAGAATATATAATGTTATTTAAATGTAATAATTAAAAATATGTAAAAAAATAAAATAAAATAAAAAAAGATGCAGAATTCACTGTAGCGAGGGAGTTTCCGTCTGCAAATTACGGATGAAGGCTGATATCCAGTACTGCTGGAGAAGCCCTGATGACTCAAAATAATCGTGCATATCCATAGACATTGTATCTTTAAAAATTACTAATTCGCAGCAGAGGTGAATTCTGGAATGAACCATTTCAACACTCAATTTAAAATTAATTTCAAAAAAACGATAGAAATATATACCCGAATTGATTAGTGTAAGAACTTTTTAGGCGTGTGAATTGAATCTATATAATTATGTGAACAACTTAAATTAATTAGGAGTGATTAGTATGATCTTAGTAGAATTTTATATCTTAGAGTCCTATTAAAAGCTATTAATTTTAATCAATACTCAATTAAATTTTAAGAAGGAACAACTATCATTGAAAACCAACCAGAAGAAGCTAAGCACAACCACAAAACAAATGATTAGTTCTAAATACTAATACTAATCATATCAACAAAAGAAATCTTTCAGATAATAGATAATATCAACAAGCCACTATGCAGGCCCAGAATCTCTAAAACTCTTGAGAAACAGATCCAGTTTCACCCTTTCCTTTCCCAGCACCAGTCTTCTTTGGCAACAAAGCTCCATGAATTTTTGGTAAAACGCCACCGTTTGCGATTGTCACACCGCCCAAAAGCCTTTGTAATTCTTCATCATTCCTCACTGCTAACTGAATGTGCCTTGGGATTATCCGATTCTTCTTGTTATCTCTTGCCGCATTGCCAGCCAATTCCAAAACCTGTTAACATACAAATTAAAATATCAAATTAAACGAAAATTAGTGAAATACGAATTAAGTGAGTTGCGTTTCTCAAATTCCTACCTCGGCGGCGAGATACTCAAGGACGGCGGAGAGATAAACCGGAGAACCAGATCCGACACGCTCAGCGTACCTTCCCTTCTTCAGGAAGCGAGCAATCCGACCAACGGGGAATTGGAGCCCAGCTTTTGAAGACCTGGAGACTGCCTTTGACTTAGGCCTCCCCCTACCGCCGGTGGATGTCGCCGCCGTTGTCTTTCCAGCCATGATTTCTGGATATTTTTTTTATTTTTGGAGGGAACTCGAAATTTGAATGAGTGCAATATGAGCATTCAAAAGACTAAGGCGAGACTTTATATACAGGTGTGTGTTTTCTGATTGGCTGATTATGTTTCGCAAGGATTGCCAACGTGGTCAAAATGTATTTACACAGCAAAGATTTTAATTGGTCCGATTTTGAGAGCACGGATTGCCATCGTGGCAGTAACGACGCACCTCTTTTCGTTTGATTTGGGTTGAATGGGCTTCTCTGACCATTTTGGAACCCAAATCCCAATAATAATTAGGCTCATTGGGTTAATTCTATTCGGTAGAGATGGTAGAGAAGAAATAGGTTTGAAAAGCTATTCTTAGTGGGCCTATATATTCTAATTGGGCTTAATATACTAATGATTTTCTATACTCTGGTGATGACGTCATGGATATCGTCACTCGGTCACCATCACACGTATGCACGAAATATTTAATTCACATAATAATTCCTTGCTTACTAATCAACTCATATTGCAACATTTGGTCGTCAAAAATAGATTATATAACTTTTATTTTCAATCAAAATCTAGGAAAGGACAAAATTAGTAATATAAATAGATACATATATATTTATACTCCATATATTTTCATATTGACTTGAAGATGAAGATACTCAATACAAAAATTGGACTTACATTATATTAAAAAATTCTAGATGAGATTAATTTTCACCTCAATATTTCATTATAGTGCATCAAAACTATATGTTTGTAGATTAATTTTGGAGTCATCCTAGAGTGTATAAGTTATAAATTATCCTTACTATTGTATCATTTTAATTACTTCTTTAGTACTATCAAATCATTCGTGTTTATTATTTCATATTGTTTAAAAAAGTATTTATTTTAAACTAATTTTACTTATCTTTTAGAGTATTTTAGTTTTTTTAGATAATAAATAAAATATAAAATAATATTATGAATGCCAGGAATAAATAATAAAATTGAAATTAAAGTATTCTTTAAAAAAATTGAATAAAGTATTGTTTCATTTATTGGGAGGTTTTTGTATGGTAAATAAAAAAGAAAGTTTAAAGAATTTAACAGTATAAAGAAAGATATAAAGTATTTCATTTAATCCAATACTAAGATAATAATAAATTTAATTTAACAAGTCAAGATTATCCGAATATATCAATACTTCATGTACACCCAATAATATTTTAAATAAGAGAATTATTACTAGGTACACAAAAAAATCCTTAAAATCTATAAGATATAAATATACAAAAATATTACTACTAACTACATAAATATATAGTGATATTCTAATATTACCCCTACAATGTGTTGCACATAAATATTGTGTGCAGCAAAAGTTCGTGTGCAACAAAAGTGTGTGTAGTAAAAAAATATGTGCAGCAAAAAAAAGTGTGGTGGTCCGGCGGAGCTCCGGCGATGGCAGCGGCGGCGGTAGTTTTCCGGCTGTCGGCCAACGGCGGTCCGGCGGTGGATGGGGTTAAGGTTTGTGGTTTAAAAGTGTATTGGTTTAGGGTTATATTTGATATTTTACTTTAATATTTTGTATGTGAGAATAATTATTTTAAATTAATGTATCTTATAGTAATTAGGGGTACAAAGTGTGTACTTATTAGTAATTAATCTATTTTTTGGATTTGTTTGTTCTTTATTATTTTACAAATAAGGAGTAATTTTTAAGAATAGAATTTCATCCTTTTATTAAAAGTGTATATTATGATATGATGATACCAGAAATAGGCAGAAGCATGTAGGATTGAAATAGGAGGTGAATTGTGTATTGGTGGAAAGTTTCCCAATAAAAACAAATAAATAAAGTGGGATCTCAAGACTCGTTTCTTTCTAAGGAAAAGGATAGAAGTCAAACTAATGCATTTCTCACATTCACATTCACATTCACATTCACATTCACATTCTTTCCTTCTCGATTAAATTCAATGAATTAGGAGTAATAACATAGTGGAGGAGTAATATTTATTGTAAGAAATTCAATCATAAAAGTCAAAATTCACAATAAACTAATTAAATACTATCTAACAAAAGTTTGATGATATGGTGGTGATTGAGCAATTCAATTCAATCATAAATTTAAAGTCCTTATTTAAATAAGAGTAATATATTGTATCATAAATCCCTGACAAAATTTTTGTTTGTAGTGGAGCGTGCTATTTTTACAATAAACCCATAATCCAAACAAATGGCCCATAAATGCCACTTTGTCCTAAAATACATACAACTATACTTACAAAAAAAATAAAAGAAAAAGAAATTAGGAGAAATTTAAAGTGGGTGGAAGGTGGTGGTATTTAAATAAGTAGATAGTGGGCAAAAAGCATGAAAAACACAAGTAAGAAGGAAGAGTATTAATGTTGTGTACTAATAAGACATCAAATTAATCATCCCCCAAGTAATTTGTTTGTATACAATACAACATACAATATATAATATGTTACATCCTCAAAAATTAATAAAGTTGATAAAAAAAAATTAATTTTTTTAAATAATGTGAAACAGTAAATACGAAGAGTTTCGGAAAGATAGTGTATAGAAGAACCAACAACTATTTAATTTAGTGTTGCTTGTTCATGCACTTGTACAACCTCCCCCACCTCCAGTTGGATCATCTACCTACACTAACTAAAATTATACTACAACATTAATTAATTATCAATGGAGCTACTGTCAAGTATGAACATCCTCTTAAGGAAGACATTTTTCTCACAACTTTGGTTGGACATTTTATTATAGTAACATTGTTTGAAATTGAAGTGTTAAGAAATTAAGTAAAAAATGTAATGTAATGTAATGACATAAAAACTACTGATCCAACCTCGAATTTAGAAATGGTGATGTGACTTTAGTGATGAGATGGTGGAATGGATCATGTGGTAATGGAGTTTATTTAATGTAGTAAAGGGTAATTTACGAATTGAAACCATGTGCATTACCATTACACAACAAACTCCAATCAATTACCTTTATACCCCTCTTTTACTTTATTCATCAGATGTTTGTGTTGGGTTTGAGTAGAAAAATAAAAAAATTAATCTATGTTTGTTTGAAGGTTTAATTAGGATATATTTTAATTTTATAGCAATAAATCAATTGGTATAAGTAAGAGGGTGATTGTGATATGTACGAGAGAATATAATTTGATGTGTGTAACACTGATTATTATTTTTATTAAAATATTACTCCCTCCGTCCCATAATAACTGTCACACTTTCTTTTTAATTTATAAAGGAAGTGTGACAGTTATTATGGGACGAGGGAGTAGTTATTACCATTTCTTATTAGTCTTTTGAAAATCTTAACTTTAGATAATCTATTTGCCTTCATTTTAATATTTTAGCCCCAAAATTATCAAAGTCAATTAATTTTTTTAATCATTTAACAATTCCTTATTTATCATAGATGATCTTAAAATTACCTGACATGTATCAAAGTTGGGTAGTTTAAATGTTAATTAGGTTTAATTAAATGGAACAAATGTATGTGTGTTAGATAGAATCTTGTGTTTGGTGATGTAATATTAGAAGCGATTCAATGGATCTCATCCATGCAAATTATATTCAATTTTTTTTTTAACTCAAAGGATAATTATAACTTAACTGACATGAAAGAATCTCTCTAAGTGGGAATATTTTTTTTAATAAAACATGTGATGTTGTTCATATCTCCTTCGTTCCTTTCCCACGTATATAGATTTATCGTTAGCTAGCTATTTACTTCATAATAAATTGTAATCCATCAGTCTCACGTATTTTATTCACTTTTCATTTTGGAGTGTCCCACATATTTTTAAACATTCTATTTTTGGCAAAAATACATAATTCGTAATATTTTATTACCTACTTTTTACAATCCCAACAACTTTAATTACTTTTTTACACTTTATTCATCATTATCATAACTTTATTCACTTTTTCTTTTTAAATTATTAATTTATCCTTACTTTCTCTTGTATTATATATTAAAAAAATAAAACGTTTTAATCTTCGTGTCCGTACAAACGGATAAAAATACTCAGGATGGAGGGAGTGTATATTTTTATTTAATAAAAGAAAAAAAGAAGTTCTTGTAGAAGAAAATGGGAAAAGAGTGAAGGCAGAAATTGATTAGGTCAAAAATAGAAGATATGGGTAATGGATGAAGCTTTATTTCCATTCACCCCAAATTGCACAACAAAGCCAAATGATGTTCCCACTTTTGACCTAACACATTAAAATCCTCAATTCTTTGGGAACCCCCAATCAATCAACTCACCCTCTAAATTTTAAAAATATTTCTTCGAGTATAAATTATTGAACATATTTTTGGCTTGTATACTATTTTAATTTTATCATATTTTTTCAGTATCAATTTATATTTGTGTGGGATTGTTTTATTAGAAAATTTTTATCAAACAATAATATTTTATTAAAAATTACTATTCAAATTAATAGGAAGTAATTATAATACAGTAAATTATTTCATAAATAATTATAATATAAATAAAAAAGTAATAACTCTCTAATAGAATGTTTTTAAAGCGAGTTATTAAGAACAAGTTTTTTTTTTAAAGTAAAGATCTTATTTTGACATTTTAAGTGTTCCTCTTTTAAAATGTCTTACTAATTTTCTTTCTATATACATAAGATCCATAGACATCACAATTAAAATCAGAATATTAGAATCACACAACTTACTAATACAATAACCAATTATATATTATAATATTTTTTTAATCACGTAAAAAAAAGTAAATGATAGACAAAAGATTATTGAAATAAAAAGTAAATAAAAATAATAATAGGTACATGTGACATTGGCACGTGTCGGCAGAGGGGCAAAGAAAGTAAGAAGAGATGATGTATTAAGAGGCAGGATGTTTGGTGGGGGTGCGTGTGCGGCACATGCTTAGCCACCTCAATATACGACAAACTATCACTACTAAATTCCGACCACTAATTACTAACATTATTATAACCTTTTTTTTTCTCCCTTTAATATGTGTGTATATTACAATAATGTAGCCATATTAATGTCTTTTTTACTGATCAATTTTCTTCTAAATTTTTTTAGTCCGTTGACTTTTGAATAGTAGCCTTTTGAAATAGAATAATTAAAGTATAATTGGTGCTCTAAAATTATTTTTTGTTAAAGTGATCATAGTATTAAAATGTGATTTTGAGAGGTACAAACCGAGGGTAATACTATTACTACAAAAGGTAGTACTATAGGTTAATAATAAAAAAGTAAGAGCCGAAATTTTAAAATATATAGAGAGAAAATATATGTATATATGTGAAGGAATGCATATTCAATTTAAAAATACAAATAAGATTCGTAGCACATATTTAAGTTATTGTGTAACAGATAAATGAGAAAACGGTGAATTTAATTTGGAACGAATAGAGTGTATTTAATTTAAGGGTGAATTTAATTTGGAACTACTAGAGTATTTTTTTTAGTGATATATAAAATCGTTGTCTCAATTTCAAACTTCAAGGAGTATTTTCTAATTAATACCTTCTCTATCCTATAAAATGTTTCACTTTCTCCTAATTCATCCTCCAGCAATATATCTTTCACCCTTAAAATAATGAAACAAAATTGTATCTAATCATTTTAAAAGTTACTTTGATTTTAAATTTATCGTCCTTTTTTAACACTCATAATATTTTTTTACATATTATTTATTACTTAAAAATATTAAAATACCTCAAAAGTCAATAAAATCAATTAAAAACACAACATTTCCTAAATAACGCGGAACATAAAAGTGAAGCTTGTTATAGGACGGAGTGAGCACATGTTTTTTTTTTAAGTATTGAATAATAGATAAGATAAAGATTAATCAACTTCATTAAACTATCATATGTTTAGTTAAACATGCATAGACTAAACACATTGTCCTTAGTGAGGTTAGATATGTTGAGGGAGTTGGTCAAAACATTGAATTAGAATGAATTTAAAACAAGAATTTGGAATAGTTTCATAGCACCATGTTTGGGGATATAACCTAAGGTGGAAACATGTTTATTTTTGTGGACTTGGATGCCATTATCACAAAAGACACCACCTCTAAAAGACTAGAATCTTCACATTACTATATTCTGCCAGCATCCCATTTTTTTTTATTACCACATCCATTGTATTTATTTTTAATTTTAAATAAAAATATAACAGATGCCCACTAAAACCTGTTTCAGATAGGCATCTCTCTTTGCATTTACTTTGTTAGAATAGTATTTATTTTATGGATTTAATATAGTACCCTCCTTTTTCTCTTACTTTTCATATTTATGTACTAAGATTATATTTCAATTTAAACGGGTAGAAGTTGAGCAGACTCTCCTTATCAAATATGAGAGCACTTAAATTATTAATATATGGAGTATATATAGTTATATTATTCTTTAAATTTAAATATATATATATATATATAATGTATACTTTTGCATAAATAAAATATTTTGTGCAGAGTATGCACGAAAATATAGTATATCTTATGCATTTAAATGATAGTATATTATTATTTTTAATGTCATGATTTAGGATTTATTATATTAGTATTTATTAAAGGGTTTTAGGTTAATTAATTAATAACTAAATGATTCTAACCCGTATGTATGCATGGAAGTGTAATAGTACTATTATTCTAGTGGTTTAGAATTCATGAAATTTTATACTAGTTAACATTTAAGTGACTGCATGAAATTATAATTAATACTTAGATTTCAGCACATGAAATATCTAACTCTTAAAAAAAAAAAGTTTATACAATATTTACGTTGTCCATACCCCATAATGAAGCAAAATGAAATCACTTTTAAAAGATAAATTATAATTTGCCTTTCCACCATTCTGTCAAATCGAAATGTAATTATTCTTGATATGATTTATGTTTCGATTAAAAAAATTTAATCGAGTCATGAATATGTATAATTAAATAATACAATCGAGTCAACAATTGAGTTAAGATTATTTTTACCTAATTAAATATTTTAAAATATATCCTTAAAAATAGGATATAAAAAAAATTAAAAAACCCAGGCCTCTGCCCAGCATTCCTTCATTTACCAATGGTAATGATAGCCAAAGATTGAAAAGCATGTGGTGAAACAGAAATGAATCCATATGAATGAGTGTAGAAAGGTGGGTTAATACTACAAAAATGGAGTCATGTAATTCTACACTGGGTAACAGAGAAGTATTGAAAATGATAGGTGAAAAGTTTTCCTATTTATTTCATTTTATGTAACATAAATAACACACCAAATCTTTTGCTTCTGTTAGACAAAAAACCCAAGGTCCAATCAATCACCCACATTTCTTACCTCTTATGTTTCACCACCAACCAAGAATTTTCAATGCTCCCACTCTCATCATTTAATTTTCTAATCTTATTTTATTTTTTTCTATTTTATTTCTTTAATTTTTTTTATCAGAAAAATAAAATTATTATTAAATTGAAGTACAAGCGGTATTTCAACCCTTATAAATATAGATTTTCAGTGAAACATGTACTCAATTACAACATATTGTAGGATCTAAACTCCATTCCTTAAATGAAAAAATATTGTAGAATCTAAACTTCATTCCTTAAATGAAAAATTATTGACAAACTCTCCTCTAACGGCTAACCAAGACCATACCTTTGATTTGACTTTAGAAATTATTTTAGAAGTATCAATTTTTTTCCTTTGAAAACAATATCAATTTTCTTGAATCTCTCATTTAATTTTTTATATGAATTAAAGAATAATGTGGCATCTTAAACCTGAATCACTACTTCAATAGAAGTATAGTAGATAAATGAAATAGTCCACCTAATTAATAGTAATTTTGAGTGTAAGAAAAAAGTTTGTTTATACCTCAGATTTGAATTGAAGAGACCCCTCACTGTTTCAATTTTCCATTTCTCGTATCGTACGGCTTCTATTACCAATGTTTTGTTGGTTTGTGGTACCTTACATTACACTTGCACCCTACCCATCATTGTATTTCTTCCCCACCAATTGGACTACATATTAAATAATGAATAATTGCTATCACCCCCTCTAAACAACAACCATATTATATGAAATAACCCTTTCGCCCTCAATCAATGTGTATGCATTTATGAAAAGAATTTTTTAGTAAACTACTCCATCTTAGTAATTTTTTTTTGGGAAGAAATATGAATTAAAAATAAAGTAAATAAATAAATAAAAGGAATAGCGAGGAAATGACAATAATAAGCAGAAGGTTTCGAAGAAATAAAAACCTTGTCTATCACACAGCAAAGCAAATTGTCAAGATTAAATAACAGCCACGTTTCGAGCTGTGAGGGCCATGCCCACCTTGTGGGCCCCACTCCTTCCCAAATACCCATTTGTTTTTATTTTTATTAAAATATAAAAAAAAATGGGAGGGTGTTGGGCCTACGGACGACCAGCACGTGTCAGTGGCTTTGGGGCGAAATTATGGAGTATTATACAACAACTCTCAGAGAACGACAAAATTCAAAGACCCCTCCACCCAGAAAAAATGGAAATATATGTATTTCGTAAAAGAATAATAATTAATTTAAAAGGAAGTGAAATAAATTTGTGGGCCCCACACCCCGCGAGTTCTGACAAAAAACATGCCGTCACGCGTTAGGCGCTACGCGACAAAACACGTGTCGAGCCACGTGGCTGTGCTCGTAGTTTCTTCTAAGAGATAAGGGCTTATTGGTCAATTCACCGTCCCTAGGGGGGGAGTTTTCGCGCTCTCGCCACGTGGCCTCGACTGGCGTCCGCCGCACGCAGGAAGAAAATATGTTTCCGCCTTTCTTTATTTATTTATTCTTAAAAATATTAAACTTGAATAATAGGGTAAAATTTTTATAAACCAAATGGATTTAATAAATTATTTTAATTTCCCATTCTTAGCGAAATTTTCTAAAATGACAAAATAATTTTAGCTTGATTTCTTATTCAATTTAAAAGTTTTAATCAAATTATAAATATGTATAATAATGTACAATCAAATTTTAAATACTCCATGTACAATTAATATGTATAACAGTAATAATATCTACGATCAAATTATAAATATGTGCAATTAGATCATTTATTTTAATTGAGTTAACAACAACAAAAAAAATTAAGATATTTTTGTAATTTACAATATTTTAAACAATTTTTCTTAAAATTGGAATAATTGTTTTTTTCCTTAATTTAGTAATGGGCATTGGGCACTATTACCCATTTCTCCTTTAAAAAAAACAATAATACTCGTATTTCTTATGCGTGGAAGGCTTTACCACAAGTACGCCAATTGACTACTTCCAAAACATCTTTTTCTTTTCCTTTTTGGATTTATTCATTATTTCCACATTCTAATTAATTATCTAATTAATGCATTTCGTTCTTTATAAATTTTATGCTAACATATTTTATTTATTTATTTTTAAATTTTATTAATGAAGAACCACATTATATAGTAATTAGGAAATGCATGCTTTCATAATTTCCTATAAAAACTAAGTATATTCGTATGCAATTAATTTTGTAATATTACTTTATCTTCATTGATATTATAATATCTAATTAGAATATTATTTTACTCCTGTTTTAATCTAATGTACTTAATTTAAAGAAGCATTAATATTTAAAAATCATAAAATAAAATCATTCTAGCTAAGTTAATTAACACCCAATTGAGCCTGCTGGTGAATTGTGAGTTAAAATTTTTCCAATTTAATTGGTCTACATATCAAATAACGGTTAATAAAAAAAAAAATCAAGAGTTTACTACAAAACATGAAAAGAGTAGGAAAAAGTAATTTGTGATTAAAAAAACCAATAAAAAGAAAAAAGGAAAACGTATGCATCGAGAAAAAGTGTGATTGCACTTCAAAAGTTAAAATATACAAACATGTCTATTTTAGACCACTTCAAGAGTCATTGCAGCTGGAATTGCAACTTGGATTGCACCCCACGTCAAGCAAAATAAATTAGTACGTTTTTCAAGTGGCATCATTAAAATTAAAAATTTACATATACTAGCATTTAAAAAAAAAAAAACAAACTTAAACTCCCTCCGTATACTGTTAATTTATTCAATTTATCATTTTGGACCGTCCATTTTTAATCTATCAACTTCCCTATTTAGACACATGAGACCCACCCACACACCAATACAATTATAATATGAGGCTCACACACTCTACTAATACAACTACTCACTACACATAAAATAATAATACTTCTTAATTTACGTGCGAAAAATAAAATGATAGATGAATGTTGGACGGAGGGAGTATCATATATTAAGTAGAACATGAGCAAAGAATGTCGAGAAGGTCATCCACAAAGTAAGGAGGCTCGACCCAACAATTGGGGTTAACAACAGAACGCGAAGCCCGAGCAATACAATGTGCCACAGAATTGGCAGTACGACGAATAAGACGAACTAATAAATATTATTAAATGAAAGTAATTTTTTGCATTCTGAAATAAAGTCACCAAATATGAAAACTTCATCTTCTGATCTGGAGATTGCATCATACACTATCTTTGCATCAACTTCAATTATGACACGCATAAAACCTAACTCCTTAATCCACTACAAAGACTTATAAAGCCCCAAGGCTTCACCTCCATCAACACTCATTTTTCCGAGTATTACTAAAGATTTATATACAACAAATCTCCCTTCAAATTTTTACGTGGCATGAAAATAATAATAATAATAATAACAACAATAATAATAATGTAACAGTTGCATAAATAATTCAAAAAATTAAGATAAATAATTTACTTTGAAATTTAACATTTGCCAAACATGTTTATATTTGAAGGAGAATTTTTTTATTTCACCACAAATGTCGCACTATTCCCCCCCCCCCCCTTTTTAATGTATTGATATTTAACTCACCATAATTTTTAAACTTATAGTAAAATTTTGATTTCATACACAAATGTCTGATTCATAAATTAATTAATTCAGATTTTAAACCTAGATTTTTCAAGGAGTTCCACTGTAAAACACAAGTCCTTACACATGACCAACTCTCGAGGGTTGCAAAACTAATACTACTATTATGGTTCCAAAATGTGTGTAAAGCAGTTTAAACTTTTTACGGTTATTTATTCGGTGGATTGGTATATAAAGTAAATTAGTTAATAATAGTGAAAGAAAAAAAGGTAAAAAAAAAACGTGAAATTACTAAAAATATAATAGGGATGTAGAATATTGGTAATAGTAGGGGTGAGTAATTAGAAGCAACGTAATATAGTGTGGAAACTTGTCTTTGAAATTGATACTCCCAAAATGCGCTATTTTATTGGGTTGTCATTTTCTAGTGGATTTGCTTAGAAAACAACCATAAAAAATTAATTGGAAATAATAATAATATATATGGAATGGTATGGAACAAAAATAGAGACAGTAACTCAAAAGAAACAAATACAGTTGTCCTAACAAGTGCACCAATACAATGGACTTAGCAAAAGTTGGTTTGGCGCTAGTGCCTTTACCCACATTACTTTTATCTCATTTTTACCCCCCTTTTTTATTAATTTTTTTTTACATTTTGCCCCCTACTTTTTTCATCTCATATTTATTACTTTCACGAAATTAATAATGGAAAGGGGAAAGAGATATAAATAGTACATCATTTTAATTATTTAATACCAACTAAAAATAATTAAATAATTCATTTATCCTATTATTTTAAAAACAAAGAAATGGTGACCATATTATCCTACAAACTGCTAATACAACAGTTTGTTTATTTTTATTTATAGTAGATAGTTATATTAATTATAGTCATTCTTTTAAAAATTATAAAAAAAATTATATAAAAATGGACGCAATATATAATAAATATTGGTGCTAAAGAGGTTTATGGGTGTAAGTATTAAATAAAAATGAATCAATACTAACCTTGGGAAGACTAACACATGGATGTATCAAGTGAACATGAAAATAAAATAATGGGAGTAATAAATTTACGTAAAGTAACAAAAAAAAGAAAAGTGCAGGAATTAATTAAAAAGAAAATTGTGACTGATTTAAGGTCACGATTTAAATACTAGATATATTTATTTAATTTTCAACGAAGACTTACATTTATTATTCTTGGAATTTTTTTATCTTATCTCTACATTTGCTTTTGCATGTTTGTCTAAGTAAAAATTATACTCTTTTTGGAGGCAAAAGAAAAAAGGAAAATAAAATAAATAATAATAAATTAGTCAAAAATAATGGAAAAATAATGACCATAATTGGAATTACGTTTAAAAATGGGGGACCTACCTAAACAGTTTACTTCGGCCGCCCCAATTTGTCGTCTATCTCGTCTTCACCTTCCTTTCGTCCCTTCCTTTGCCTTTGACTCCCCCCCAACACCCACCCACCCCCCCTCTCTCTCTTATCTATTATGGTAATTTCACACGCTAGCTTCATCTTTCTGCCCTCTTTATCCACCATTTATTTGTTAATTCGTAAATGTCATTTTATATATCATCCTTTTTATCACTCGTCTCTCTTTCTTTGTTGTCATGTTTTCTTCTCTGGATATTTTTTTAGCTTTGTCCGGTGAGCAAACTTAACCCCTGTCTGTCCGACCATATCTCTCCAGTCTTTCTTTCTTTCTTTCTTCTTCGTAGAAGCTTAATCATACAGAGAGAGAAAAGAGAGATTTGAAAAGGGAGATTCTTGTGAAGCTCTAATGGCGGGGAGCAATGAAGTAAATGCAAATGAATCAAAGGTAATTGGGTTCCCTTTTTCACTCCGAATTTGATTAATCTTGTGGGGTTGTTGGAGAAAGACTTGATTTTTGAAAGAAAAAAATCGATTCTTTAGTTTATTTTGATTTGGAGGGTTTGTTTATATTTGTGTTGAGTTGCGACTTTTATCCTGTAGTTTGTTTTTACTTGGTTCATGCGACCGATTTAGCAGTCCCCATAATTCGATTTTATGCTCTTGTGTTGGGTTTTTTTTTAGGTGGTTTTCTCTACTTTCCAGTTTGCTTTCTTTTTTTAGATGTCCAACTCTATATTTTATTACAGTTTTACCTTTCCTTTCCTGCTGGTTACCTTACTGGCTTGATGATGGATTTATGTACTTTCTCTCTCTAAATTCCCCCAATCTCAACCCTACTCTGTTTCTGTTTCCTCACACAGAGCATGGTTCCTCTGAATACATGGATCTTGATTTCAAACTTCAAGCTTGCTTACCACATGCTCCGACGACCCGACGGCACTTTCGATCGCAACACCAACGAGTTTCTCGATCGGAAAGTGCCCGCCAACGCCGTCCCTGTTGACGGCGTTTGTTCTTTCGACGTTGTCGATCGAACCACGCGCCTTCTAAACAGAGTTTATCTGGCTGCTAGCGAAAACGGAGCTCCATGGGGCGTAACGGAGTTAGAGAAGCCGTTAAGTTCGACCCGAGTTGTACCCGTTATCCTCTTCTTCCACGGCGGAAGCTTCGTGCATTCCTCCGCCAACAGTGCTATCTACGACACCCTCTGCCGCCGTCTTGTGAAGACGTGTGAGGCCGTGGTTGTATCGGTGAACTATCGACGATCGCCGGAGTATAGGTACCCTTGTGCCTATGATGATGGATGGGCAGCTCTGAAGTGGGTGCATTCTAGAACATGGCTGAAAAGTGGGGTGGATTCTAAAGTTCATGTGTATCTAGCTGGTGATAGCTCCGGTGGGAACATCGCCCATAATGTGGCGGTTAGGTCGGCGGAGGAGGGCGTTCCGGTGTTGGGGAACATCCTCCTCCATCCGCTCTTCGGAGGACAGGAGAGGACGGAGTCAGAGAGGAGGTTGGATGGGAAGTTCTTTGTGAAAATTCAAGATAGGGATTGGTATTGGAGGGCTTTTTTGCCTGAGGGGGAAGACCGGGACCATCCGGCGTGCAATGTTTTCGGGCCGAGGAGTCAAAGCTTGGAGGGTCTTAACTTCCCCAAGAGTCTAGTGGTTGTGGCTGGATTGGACCTACTTCAAGATTGGCAATTAGGCTATGTCAAAGGATTGGAGGAATCAGGGCAAGAAGTGAAGCTCCTTTACCTTGAGAAGGCAACGATCGGGTTCTATTTCTTACCGAATAACGATCATTACAAGAGCTTGATGGACGAGATGAGAAGCTTCATCCACCCCTAACACTTAACTTACTTGACAAGAAGCTTTTAACATGTTACTCATCAATGCCAATGGTGGTGTCTAGTTAATTATAAGTATATGATTAATGTTTGTGGATAGCTTTTGTTGTTGTTGTTCGTGGTGGCGGTGTTGTCGGATGGAGGATCGGGTTTCCTGCGTCTGAAGATCGTCATCGGTGACTACTAACGCCTCGCCGGATTAGGCTACATCTATATTAATGATGAAAAGCTAATTTAGTACATGGATTGGGGGTAATCCATAGTGTGTAATTCTATACTTGTGTTCTAGAAATATAACTATATATATGAATTTTTTCTTCTTTTGAGTTCATATGTAAGTATGAAGCCGTTGTATGTTAGTAAATGGAGTACTAATGACAAGAATTGGATGTTCATTAATCCACATATGTTTGTATGATTGAATCCAATTGTGAGATATGGGGCCAACCCATATTAGTATACAGATGTCACTATGTGAGTTTAATTTCTTGCATATATCTTGAAGTTTCATGACAAGGGTTGATGATGCATCCCATGATGGATTAAAATGGGGGTGCTCACAACCTTAAAGGCAACAAAAAACACGTAGAAAGAAAGAGTTGTGTGTTGTTTATATTTTGGTTGGAAGTTTGTTTGTTTCTTGAATTGGACATCTGCTAGAAATTTCACAACAGCGTTTCAAAAGTGGTGGGCCACACAACCCCGTTTGTCTTTGCTCCCCAAAGCCAAAAGCAAAAAACCCCATCCACCAAAGGGGGGCATCGCAATCTTGCCCCACCCCCCACCCCACTTCCAAATAATGTTCAAAAAAATAAATTAAATGAAAAAAATGATTGGACAGTAGTCCAAATAATGGGATCTGGCAATCATAAGGGTTTGATTTGATTAATTGTTGGCTGCTTTGATGGTTTCTTGTAGATGGGATCAACTCATGTTTGGAGTTTTTCATTAATAGTAATAAATCACAATCAACACTTCTAAATATCTTTTCTTTTCTTTTGCAAAATCTCATTTTAATTATTTTTATAAAATTGAGCTTCAGTCAATCTAAAGATAAAAAACACGCTGTTCCACCATATTTAGAAAAATGAAATCCTAAAGACTTTTAATTCACAAACACTTCAAACTTAAAAATTACTCCATACTTACTCCATACTCCCTCCGTCCCATGCTAATGATCATTTTACCATTTTCGTCGTCTCACTTAAAAGGGAGTAATTTCTATTTTAGGAATGTGAGGAACTCACAACTAACACTTTATAATAATATTTTATATTTCTAAAAGACAAAAATATCCCCACTACAATTAATGGATTAATTAGGTAGAAGGGTAAAAAGGTAATTCAAAAATTTCACATACTCATTACACATTAATCAATAACACTCCTTAATCTATGTGCATAAAATCATTTGACCATCACGGAGGGGGAGTATGTTGGATGGATAATGAAATCTTGAAGAGTTTGAATTGTATTGTGTGGAATTGATTACGCTATGAACCTCTTTATTTACAAATGAAAAGAAAATACTATTATTGAATTAATACTAAGGATAACTTCTAAACATGATACGAATAAAATTAGTCAGAAATCGTTGGCTAAAAGATTATTATAGAATGAAACATAATGCTAAAATTACGATTATACTATATTATTAGCCAAAAACCATAAAAATAAAGAATAGACCTTATGATAAAATAATATATCACAAGGTTTTATGGATAAAGGATAAAATTCACTATTAATCAAGAGAATAAAATGTTTCATGAACCATACAAATACAATTATAATTCAACCCAAAAAATTAAATTAAAAAAATTACTAATATTAGAGATAAATGGTAGATGAACCACAAACTCCAAACAAACTTGTGGTTCCATGGAATTTATTGCCAATCTTAAAAGTGTTTGGTTGCTCATATTTATTTCAGTTTAGAGTTGATTAAATTACTCAAAAATAATTTGTTGTTAAAGAAAAAACTAAGTTTAGGACCACATTGAAAAAAAGCATAATTTATTTAGGTTGTTGGGATTGGTTTAAGCAATAGTGTTTGTAATTGGCAGAAAATGGTAAAACAAAACCAGCTAAGATTGGGACAATGACACAAACACACACCCCTGTTTCACCTTTGACTTTTTCTAGCCTTATGTCTCAACAATGTCTTAATACTCCATTAATTATTAATTATTATTATCATTTTTGGTTTATCCCCCCCCCCCCCCCCCTGCATTATATATTATTTTAATTCTTCACATTTTCATTATTCCCAACCCCCCTTTGTTCTTATGTCTTATTATGGTTTGTCTTTTTCGTCTGATTAGCTGGTTGGTTCTTTCATAAGGACAAACTTGAGGTCTTTCTCATTAATTGGAGGTTAATTCTGTCTTTTTATCAATCTCCCCTGTCGGCATCCCTCGCGTTCTACTGTTTTTCATCGATAATTCCTCGCTTAATTCAATCTTTAATTCAATCTTCATACTTACCATTTATTTATTATTTATTTTTACGTTGTATGTTTTTTTTTAATTGTTATGTAGAATAGGAGTTTGTTGCTTTGAATAATAAAATATTATAGACTTATAGTAAAATCATGAAAGTGTGTGACCAAATAACAAGTTCATTCAATAAATTGAGTAAATATTGAAAGCCTTTTCTTCTCCTTTTAATTAATTACCATATAATACATGTATATATTAACGAATTGGCAATTTTGATTAGTATATAATATCAAAATATATTGGAAAAACGTTATACATGTTTGAAAACTTAATTAATACTAGTTTTTTTTGTTGTGTGTTTTTTTATTTATTTATTTTAAGATTAGCCACAGGACAACTTGTCGACTTTTGTAGAGTAAAACAAGGATATAATTATAACTATGTAGGATTTAAAAAACGTAGACTTAATTTTAGATTCTTTACATGAATAATTTTCCAATATTCACAATTCTTCACTAATATGTTTGTAATTGAAGGGAAAAAAGAAGTACTCCATATTAATAATAATAAAATAAAGTATATTTATTCAAATTGTGTGTGAATCCATTTAGAACCCCCATCAAATTACAAAATAAAATGTCATTTTATAGCAAAATATAAAGGAGAGAGTACATTTTGTGTACGAAAGGGTTTATATGGGCCCCCAATTACCTTATCACTGAACCTTTTTATTTTTTCTTTCTAAATGGATATTAATGGGCTAAGCCCATTTAGTTTTTATAATTTTGATTATTACGTTGTTTTCTTAAATGGAAAATGCTTTTTGAAAATAAAAATTATTATAATAACGACTATTCAACTTTTTAATCTAGCCTTTATTGCTTTTCACTAAGTTTAGATCATTTCACAACAAACGTCACTTTAGAATACGTGAATAATAATAAAAAATTGATTAATTAAATAATATAATTATTCACTTTGGCGGGAGTCTTTATAACAAAGTGGTCCATTAGGGATAATGAAAATGAAAATGGTCCAACACACCAAATGTGCAGGATATTCCTCTACATGAAAATAAGCACACATTTTATATTCATTTAAAAGTGAATAATTGTTCTTTATTTGTTGGTCCATCTTTTAAACGTAAATAATTGTCTTAAGAGTTTTATCGTCCTTTATTTTGTCATTAATTTCCTTGAAAAATACTTTGTCCCAAGGTCACATCTTTCGGTTGTTGACTTCTTTAATTATTATTTTTGTACTTCTTTTTAATAGTTTTTTTTTTTTTAATTCAGAACCTGATGCATAGAAAAATGATCAATTTTGGTATTATTATTTTCAATCAATTAGTCTAAAATTTACAAAATTATCAATGTAGATCTTGAAATTAAGTCATGAATTAATAAAATAAAAGATAATGTGATATATTTAAACCTTAATTTAATAATTTCTTATATTTGAATTCGAGCGTGTCTCTTTTTATTTGGTGGGTCGACAGTTCAACTCAATGACATATAATCTTGCTTCGTATGCCTTTTCCATTAGCTCCTTTTACTTTGGTTCATCACTTCCTTCATCTATAGTGAATGATGTTGTCACCTATCAGTCGGTGAATTAATGAATGAAATTTACTGTTTTCAAAAATTTTTTGATTAATAAAAGAAATAAATTCAAGCCTAATTGATAGCTTACATTTTTTTTTTGCCATATTTTTCACGAATTTATCCACCATCCATACCCTAATTATGCTATACAAAACTTTTTACTTTTGTGATTATGACAATTGGGGTCCCGTGCATTATATAATAATCGATGATTTATCATCCCCTTAAATTAATGAGCACGTGAGGAATGATTTAATAATTTTTTAATCGAGGCTAATGTATAAATTTAAAAAATTAATTAATGAGTTTCTAAATGAATACTTAATTAGAGATAATTAAGTGAAATGCGATTTTTTTAAAAATTAGAGTTGAAATAACTCTTATATATACTAATAATTAAAATTAAATCTAATGTAAATCTTAAAATGTAAGGGTAAATTAGGTTATAAGTGAAGATATATTATGTAAACCACTGAGATGATAAATTAACACTAAATCCTTACTTTTTTTAATTTTAATTTTAAAGATAAAATAATACAAAATAATACTAAAATTTTATGAAAATATTATTTATATGATTCCATGCTTCTTATTTTCTTTGGGCCCAAAATATTCTGTAGGCCCAAAGAGAAACCCAATCTCAAGAATCCGTGTATGTTTGAATTGGGCTGGGTAGCCTGGGTCCAAAAGAATATGTACACCCGTAGTAGAATATTCATTCGTTATTAAAAAAAAAAAAAAAATTGATAGAAATTCTTATACCAATTCCACGTTTAGTTTCTTGTTTTCACAAATTTCAAAATATAATTTCCATTGTTTCGGTTAACCCAAGTAAGCAAACCCTTGACACTGATCTTGAACTCGAGTAAAAATTCCAGCAATGGTTAAGTTTCTGCAATTAAATTAAGAGGAATTTTGTGAAATAGGAGTACTTTTTTATTGCACGTAACATTAGGGCTCAAGGGGCTTTGTCAATTCATCTAAGGTGAGTAGTCAGTGAGTTTTGCTTCCGATTATCACCGTCTACTAATCTTCTTCTAATTGTGTTCAAATAGTTTAGTTATTTGGATTCTTAATTGCTGTTTCTTGATTTTTTCTTCTTCCAAGTTTCATTACGTTGATTACTCAAAATTTAGCTTGAAATGGAGATGAATTGTTTCTTGAATTTGTGAAACGTTGATTGGGTTTTCTGGATGTAGGGCTAACTGAAAAAATTGCAACTTGGGGCTTTTTTTGAAATTCATTGATGAGTAGGACCTGTTAGGTTTTAATATAAGGTATTGATGATGGTAAATTTGATAATAGAAGAAAGTTATAATTTAATAACTGAAGTAGAAAAAATGGAGGATGAGTAGGCTAGAGTGAAGAACTTGTAGTGGTGAGAAGAGTGAGCTTACACAAAACTTATAGTAACAGGTTAAAGGAAAGCAATGAATAATTTTAAAGGAGGATATATTTATTCCACCTACCGAATCATTCCAAACAACGTGACAATCTTCCATATCAGACAAGATGATTACATGCTAGTTGCTAAGATAGGAAAATCTCTGCAGTAAATGCAAATGTACTATCACGGATTGCGATTATTTTGTACGTTCATATGAAGAACCAAAACATTTTTCAGGTGTTTGCTGATTATGGTTGCGACTCCATCCAGTTATATGGAGGGCCAACTGTTTGTGGAGTGTCTAACACTTGTGTCTTTTCTACTATGACCTTTGTTACAATAGTTTCCCGGAAGATATGGGATTTGCTTTTAGTAAACTGGAGTTAAATTCTGAACTTTTGGACGGTTCCAGTTCCAATTGTGAGCTTGAGGGTAGTCACAAGAGCAATAGGCAGGTAAAATCTTTAGACCATGATGTTGCTCACCTAACGAAGCTTCAATCAGGACCACACGAGAATTTGAGCCGTGTTATGCCAGGGAAGCGTGAGTCTCCAATTTCAACGGTGAAAATGTTGGCTGGTCGGGAAGCAAATTTGTCTGGAAGAGGAAGGTTCTTATCAGGAGACTGTCGTCATGTCTTGAGTAAATATTTGCCTGTAAATGGTCCATGGGTTGTGGATCAGATGTCAACTAGGGCATATGTATCACAATTTTCTGCTGATGGCTCGCTTTTTATTGCTGCATTTCAGGTATCAATGCTTCCTGTCAAAATAATTCAACTAGTGCATCACAAGAAAAGTCCTGGGATATATAAATATAATTTTATGTATGTATATGTATGCTGAGTGGTGACAATGGTATTAGAATTATGATGATTTTTAACAAGATATGTAACTCAATTACCAGAGATTTGGCAAATCTCCTGTCATAAGAGTGGTGATCCTTACCCTTGTAATCTATAACTTTTTGAATTAATTTTCTGAAACAGGGAGGTCATATTAAAATATACGATGTTGAAAGAGGATGGAAAGTTCAAAAGAACATTCTAGCCAGATTCTTGAGATGGACTATAACTGACACGGCTCTGTCCCCGGATCGAAGTCATCTTGTAGGTTCTCTTTTATTTAATATCAACACCCACTCTTACCTTTATTATTATCAATGGTGAATAGTTGTGTGTACTCATCTTCAGGCGAAGTGTTTTGCATTGAATATTATGGCATGGAATCTTCTATGATTCTTTTCCAATACTGTAATATAAATTTGATCATCTAAATCTCATGCTGATGGAAATTGTTCTTGCATTGCAGATCTATTCAAGCATGTCACCGATTGTCCACCTTGTCAATGTTGGATCTTCCACAGATGAATCCCATGCAAACATCACTGTATGAAGTTCGAGTGTTCTTAACTTTTGGTATCTGAAACCAATGCATATGACTTGATTGTTGGATTATAACTGATTTTTATTGCACACTTGTTATGTAGGTTCCCATTATCCACTCTACTATTTCTCTCATTTGGATTGTAATTATTTATTCCATGCTTTTTCTGGAGGGGTATTTATATCAATGTTATTAGCTTGAAGATCAGTCCAAGAAGTTATACCCGTGACTGTGTATACATAAGTTCTTGAACACTTGACGGAACACATGCTTCCTTTTGTATGTTTCTTTATATTAGAACTTCTATTCTTCTATTTTTGCATTGCTCACATTTCATAGTTATACTCTGCAGGCAATCCATGAAGGTTTGGATTTCTCTTCTCCTGAAGAAAGAGGAAGTTCCTTTGGAATCTTCTAGCTGAAATTCTCAATGGATGGGCGAGAAATTGTCGCTGGAAGCAACGATGAGGATATATATGTTTATGACCTTGAGGCGAACAAACTCTCTCTTCGAATCTCAGCGCATTCAGTAGTGTTCTCATTGCCATAAACTTTGTCTTATAATCTTTCAAGCATTCTTGATAATAAAGAAATACTGCCCATCAATTTATTTTCTGGATCATAAAAATGTGAAAATTATTTTCTGAGTAAGAGATGAAGAACTCTCCCTGTGGAAGGCCGATATAAGTCCCTTTTTACATGGTTCACATCTGTTTAATTACATCTGCAATTTAATATGTAAACTGAAATGATCTGAAAAATATACTCAAGTTCTCACTGTTCTCGCTGTTTTCCGTCCCCATTTTTCTACAGTCTGATGTTAATACTGTCTGCTTTGCTGATGAAAGTGGCCATCTTATTTATTCAGGAAGCGATGACACTGTGTGCAAGGTAATTCCTTCAAAACATATAAAGACATTGTTTTGTTTTCAAACGCTCGAGAAAAATGGCAACTTAATATGCATTAATATAAGGATCGAATAATGCATTCGTTCAAATGAATGGAATTTCCATCTAGGTTTGGGATAGGCGTTGCTTTCGAGCTAACGGCAAGCCTGCAGGGGGCCTGACGGGGCACATGGAAGGCATTACATTTATTGATAGCCGTGGAGATGGCCGCTATTTTATATCCAATGGTAAAGATCAAGCAATCAAACTATGGGATATACGGAAAATGCATCAAGTTATACTCGGTATGATTTTATCCGCACTTTGCTTAGTATACAGAAGATGTCTTTGTTTCCTACCTTCTATGATTGTTGTATATGCTCATAAACTTGTCTGGATGAAATGATATCTTGTCCGTTTTTCAGCTATCGAGGATACAGGAATTATGAATGGGATTATAGATTGATGGAATACCCTGCGCAAGCAAGGGATTTGAAGCATCCAAATGATCAATCTGTAGCCACATATAAAGGTCATTCAGTCTTGCGCACTCTTATTCGTTGTTACTTCTCTCCAGAATATAGGTTAGGTTCTCGAAATTCAATAACACGTCCTCTTACAAGTTGCAAACATGAATTCGAAACTAACGAGGTTTTAAATGTTCATCCATTCTTTTGCAGCACGGGACAGAAGTACATCTACACTGGATCTCATGATTCTTGCATCTACATTTATGATTTGGTATGTCCTACACTTTCGTTATAAACAAATAATTCCTGCAGTAAGGACGGATTTGGAATTTTGGTTCCTTCGGAGGGGTATGAATGAAAATTTACGGAGTTTGAACTTTCAGGTCAGTGGGGCGCAAGCCGCAAAGTTGAAGTATCACAAATCAGCGGTAAGAGACTGTAGTTGGCATCCAAATTATCCGATGCTCGTTAGCTCGTCTTGGGACGGAGAAGTAGCGAAATGGGAACACCCTGGGAGTGGGGAGGCGCCAGAAACTGCAAACAACAAGAGACTGAGAAGGAGATATACTTCTGAACAAGTCCCATTTCATCTCATGTAAGTTTACATTATTTATACTTTCATATTGGAGAATACACGAAGAAAAACAGTTTATAAGCGAAAAATTATGGCTTCAGATCGATGTTAGAATTTAGTGATGAATATTGGAGCATATATTATTCCAATATGATGTCAAAAAATAATAAATAAATAAATGTGTTCATGGTTGATGTGTGAAATAATTGTAGTATAAAGTTGAGTGCAATGCAATGTATTACTCATTAATCTATGGTGCAGTGATTGAAGGGCAGGATTGTGGGATTTTATAAATCTTGATTTGTAGTTGTAATTATAAGAGTAAGTGGTATTCTTGATTATTGTACAAGATCATCGAAAATTTAATCACACATGATGCATAAACAAATACTCCCTTTGGAGATTCATCACTACCACCACAATATTCTTAAATCTCCATTTCCCACATTTAATTTTTTTTATATAATTCCAAGAATATTTTTACTTTTATGAAATTCTGAGATATATTTAACACCCCTTTCTAGGAAAACTGTCCTCTCCCCCTTTTTATTTTTCCATTTCTAGACGAGTATTTTTCGAGATAGTGATGAGATTTATTACGTACAGGAGCACTACTGGCGTTGAAAGATTATTAGGGCATCTAAAAATAATAATAAAAATAAAAATGTAAAGCCATGATGAGCCTAATACTAATTAAACTTATAATTCTACTTAAAATGACACTCAATTGAAGATCATAAAATAAGATATTTGGTATACGGTGATCAAATCTTAATCTACTAAAAGTATTCATCCTATTCGGTTACTCCCTATCGGCTAGGTAGTACTCGAGTGTTAAATATGTCCAAAATATTATTTTTATTAGATGATTTAAAATAAGAATATTTTTTAAATTAAAATATTGAATGCTTTTAACAAAAGTTTGAATATAAATAAGGCCTACTCTTGTATGAGACTTTCTTACGGTGATATCATTTTATGTTTCCTAATAATTATCAATTATGTTATAAAATGTTATCACTTTTCATTTATACTATAAATTGTTCATGAAATAGTATTATTATTTTTCATTAATTGAGTATCATTTTTCAAAGTCATTATGTGAGACAGTCTCACACAATTACTTGTCTATAAATAATGCAACTCTTATTTTTTATGTAATATTTTATTTTTTTAAGAAAAAATCTTGGACTAAGGAGAAATGAACTCTTCCAAAAGGAATTTAAAAATCTACTAAATATGAAATAATACCATGTAATGTGAGTTCAATCTTGCTAAACACTAGCCCATACTTATAAACAAAAAAAAAGGAAAATCAATTAGAAAGAAAATCCAATCATGATAATTGTACTATTAAATAATACTTAAATGTTTGCTTTGCTTGTGTTGCACACAAGTTAAAAGGCGAAATCAATCGTGTTGAGGAAGAGTACGTGCATGAATGGTTATCCTTAATCCACCCATTATTAATTAATCATTTTTATTAGTTTAACACATGCATAAAGCTTCCATAGTGGAACCCTTTTTTGACCATTCACTTATTCATAATTGGGTTACTAATAATTCATAAATAAATGGATATATATATAATTTTACTCTAATCACCAATTATACTCATAGTCACTCACAGTAATGAATTTTTGTTTTTATTTTAACTTTCCCAAAAAGAGCTACTAACAAAATATATGGTCTTTCTCGGTGACCATATAGTGTTATGGATGCATGTGAAATGGGTCGTTCTATTATTAAATGCTTATTGGTAGTTAAAAATATGTTTTTAGTAGATTATACTATAATACCTTATAATCATACTTTAACGCATTATTCATCGTAATTTAAAAAATATACTTTAACCATTAATAAATATATTTTATAACAGTTATCTTTAACACGTAAATACAGCAGGAGACTTTGTCATTGTCATAATAACAGTGGTTTGTGTAAAGCTACACATGAATTAAAATTCTATAATTGACATTAGGATGTGCCCCTCCAAATTTCTATAATGTAGAAAGTGATGTTTCATGAAGAAAATAGGATAATGAAGAAAATCAAGATTTTGATTGATCAAGTGATTTAGTTGCATTGAGGTCATGCTTATTTACCTCCAAATGATGGGACCCATTTGCAAATTATTAATATAATTATTCCTTCAAATATGAAATCCCAAAACTACAATAGTAAATTTTTTCTAATTTAATTATAAAATTTAATATTTTGATTAGTGAAAATTAAATAAAATTAGAGTATTTAATTGTTTTAATTTATTTTTATAGGTTTAAATATATACTAAAAGTTCTTCATTATTTTAATAATAATTTAAATCATACTTGTCTACTAATTCTTTAACTAATCTCTTTTTGACGGTCAAGAACCTTGATTAACAAATGATTCCTCCTTCAAATGGAAAAGACAAAAAGATAATTTGCAGTGATTTTGCACAACCTCAACTTTTTTCTTTCTAATGTGTCATTTATAATACATAAGTTAAAGAAAACATAACCTTCAGTTGAAAATCATGGCGTAAAAATTTACACATTAATTTACAATAAATATAAATTAATAAAGAAAGAAAGAAAGAAAATATAATTTAATTTCATTTCCAACCAATATCAATATTGCTGTGACTATAATCATAATAATAAACTTGAATCAAATAAGACAAGAAGGTACTAGCTTTGTTATCCTACCCCAGTAACCCCACACTTATTCAGATCAACTACTACTACAAAAAGAAAAAAAAAAGAATCCAAAATAGACAAATAGAACAACTCAATTACTACACATCCATTCTATATACTACTCCATTTTTTTACTGTAATAATAGTAATGTAATTATATAAAAATAATCAGAATGTTGTATTAAATTTACGGTATGAATGATTAATTACTTAATAAAAGAACCCAATTAAACATCTTTAGAAATAGAAGAATCTATGGAGTTAATTAATTAATTAATCAACCCTCTGGTATGAATGATTAGTGAAAACACACACAGTGAAAGGTGAGAAAGTATCTGACATCTCAACGTCTTCTGCAACAAAACAGTAGTTTGTCTAAAATAAAAGAACAAACAGAGGTGGTACAATCAACACTGCACGATGAACAACCCAAAAAGAAATTAGGAAATTGAATAAACTATAAAAGTATAGTAATTAATTACTAATTACAAAAAAGATTAGCACAAGCAAGACAAAGAAGAGTGTCTTTGTTTGTGAACTGATCCATTTATCCACAGTTGGAAAGCTTCGTAAACAAAATTAATAAATGAATTTCCCTTTTTACCCCAGCAAGATTATTTCGTTTCAAAAACCTGCCCAAAACGCCCCCGGTGCAGAAGTACGAAATTCCCATCTTACCCTTTCCACTCAATGCACTGAGACGTTGGCCTCGTTTTCTGCCTACCCGCCTTCAATGGGCAGGGCGTCTGTACGGGTAGGATCATACAGTTGTACTGTAGACACAGCGATGTGCTCAGAGGAATGTCAACCGTTGGATTAATCTCGATCCCTGTTAAATAATTATGCTGTAAATATAATATTTGTATGCTGGCGGATAACACCCGGTCCACGAAGCTAACCGGTACCTGACCCACGAACCGGTTGTTGTTCAGGTACAGATTCTGAACCGTCGATAGCAATGGGGATATCTCCCCTGAGAGACGATTGAAGCTGAGATCGACGGTTGGGATTGAGACTTGACCCGTCGGTTGTATCGGGCCGGAGAATTGGTTCCGTTGCAGCTGGAGGTTGCTGATCGGGAAGGTGAAAAGGTTTCCAGGGATACAACCGGTGAACTGGTTCATGCTGAGGTCGATGTAGTTTAACCGGTTCAATCGAGATAAGAGCCGGTCCACTGGACCGCTGAGCCGGTTCCATGACAGTGAGAGATATTGCAGAGAGGGTGGGAGTCCGAGGGAAGGGAGGGAACCGGAGAGATCGTTGTGCTTTAAATCGAGGCGAGTGAGTATGTGAGAAGCAAACGTAGGGACCGAACCTGAGAGGCGGTTGTGGCAGAGAATGACGTTGGATAACGCCGGGAGGGTTCCGACGGCGAATGGGATGCCTCCGGTGATCAGATTGAAGCTGAGATCGAGGGTTTGTAGCCCCCGGAGCTCGCCTAAGCCCGCCGGGATCTGTCCGGAGATGAAATTCCGGCTGACAGCTAAGAAACGCAAGTATTTCAATTGAGAAAGAGTGTGCGGCAATGACCCGAAAACCCGACCCGGAACAATTGTTAACTCCGCCAGATTTGATAGCTTCCCGATCGCCGGGTCGAGCCTTCCCGAGAGGCCCGGCGAGCCGGCACGAGGATCGCCGAGATTGAGCGCAACCACTTTATCAACGTCGCAGTAAACGCCGGCGAAATTGCAGGGGTCGGAGGTGAAATCCCAGGAAGCGAAGTAATTGGAGCCTGGCAAATCGTTCAAGCTCTTCCTGATGGACTGCAATGCGAGGAAATCAATGGGGTTCAACATTGCATTGGCAAAGATCAAATGGGAAAGGAATAGGAAAGCATAGACGACACACATTATCGTCAACATTTTAGAGAGTGCCTGTGCCGCCCACCAAAATGCAGAAGAAGGAGATGATTATAAAGGGTTTGCGAAAGTGCTTTTCCGTGAAGCTTTAATGGGGACAGCATCAAAAGTTGCAGGAGTTTGTAAATAAGCAAGAGTGGCTTCACATGAAAGTAATCCAGAGAGAGAGAGAGAGAATAGGAAGAAATCTGATCAAGGATTGAAGTTTAGTTTGATCATTTTTCTTGCACGAATGGATTTGTGCATAGCTTGTGGGAGAAGGTGTGTATAATGGCTGCAGATTGTTGTTGCTCTACTGTGTGTGTGTGTGTAATGAGTGCGTTTTCTGAATTTCGATTAATTTCTATTTTCCAATTAGGTTTTAGGGATTGATTTTTTGGGAACGAATTAATTGTGATTTTTTTTGTTTATTTTATTATATGGGGAAGGGCCAAACGGTTGTCCGAGCCTACGTGTAGAGTGACGAGGCTGAGGTTCGGGTTCATTACGGGAACCACGTGACGGCTTGGTTGATCGGAGTCTCTTTAATTTCCCTTTTTTTTGAAATAAAACAATTTTAAGGTTAATCTTTTTGACCGGAAATTAAATGAAACGGGGGTGGTCTGTGGTGGCACGTAGTTAATGTGAATGTATGTTGCCACGTAATCGGAGAGAGAAAGAAGGATGTACAGCTGGCGGTGGTCCCCTCTGGCTGTAATCGCGTGTTTCGCGGTGTACTGCAGTGTGGTGTTCCTTTTACAAGTACCCTCTCTCTTCAATTTTTTTGTTTGCTTGCACCACATTAGAGTTGGGAATCAAGAATGAAATGCTGACTTAATTTGATTTATTTATTCTTATTTTTAAGTCACCAATAAATAAATACTCCCTCCGTCCCATTTCAATATTTACGTTTGCGTTTTGCACGTTGATTAAGGAGTATAGTATTTTAATAGATAGTGGATGAAAAGATATAATATTTAATGTAAAGTGGGTAGGTGTATTAGTGTTGGATGTGGGGACCATGGTGATATAATAATTATTTTAGGTGAGTCCCATATTTCAAAAAAGGAAACGAAAACAGTGAAATGAGACAGCCAAAATAGAAATATGTAAACATTGAAATGGGACGGAGGGAATACTTCATATTAGTCTATATATTATGGTATCCTCTTGTGAGACAGATATATAAAAGACAGGTTGTGAGACGAGTCGAAAATATGCCTATTATATAATTAAATTATATTACTCTTTAAAATATGTATATATTGAATTATATTATAACACTCTAAAATTATATTTTAATGCATTATTTATCATATTTAACAAAATAACATATTTTACTTATATAATAATCATGTTTTAATACTTCCACGAATGATACTACCCAAGCACATTTACATAAGTGATTTTGTCTAATTTAATATGTTTGCATAATTATTGAATTAATATGTAAATATGATAGTAATTAGTATTACTTGTAATTTCATAACAAGAAAGAGAATGTAGGACATTTCGTGAGTTATGACCAAAACTATTTGAAATTTAATTCAACGTACAATTTTCAAAAAAGTTCAAAGTGATTTTGATTTAAATGAGGAGCTTCATTAATTTCTGAAATTTAATTCTGAAGTTGGCCTCATTAAAGCGTTTATAAGAGTAATAAAAATGTTCTGGTCTATGATTGTGTGACTTATATAGTGTTTAATCGGCCCCATAAGATTTTTATTTAATCGAAACAATTAATTAAATGGAAAATATGAAACCACATGAATCGAATCCGAAAACACCACATTATCCACAATTTCACCACATACATACAATAATTTTTGCTTTTAGTATTTTTAATATGTTAAATAAAAATCCTATATATATTATTTCATTGTCAACGTATTGAATTCATTTGTCACATTTATTTTTTGGTATTTTCGAATAATCCTAATATTGCTCGTGCGAATTTCCGCCTTCTTCCTTTCTCTCTCTCAAACGTTTGATTTATAGAGAATTTGATTTAATCTCTTATCTCTGTAGTAAAAAATATGAGTAATTTTCATATATTATATTGAGCAAATTAATTTTAATTGGATTGACGATCACGTAAATAAAGAATGTAGTAACACTAATAAAAAGGTTTTAACTACGAAATAAAATAGTAATATTACCGTTTGTATATCAATTATTTGTATTCAGTTATATTTCTAGAATGTATTTTGGAAAAAATAAGATAGAGACGCTTATCCCAAACGCGTCTACGCTCCGACTGTATACAAGAACACCTTTCATTTTGAAAGATTGCTCCCTTACTGATCTTTGAACAAGTAGTCACCCATTAACCAGTTAAGATGTCTATTTACATTTCTACAATGTTGTTATATAAAAATAGTAGTAATTGATTTATCAAGACAATGCTAATGTCTAATTATATTAGAGTTTTCATTAATGTATTTGGACCATGCATTAAAAGCTAGGGTTGGCTAATGTGCAGTGTTTGGCATCAATTTTAATGGCCTACTGTATCAATTTACCAAATACCAACCATCTAAGATATTTTCCCAAAATTAAACAAAATCACCAATAATATACTGTAGCTATGTGTATATGTCTACTTAATCAATTTCTAGCTAGCTACCAAGTATCTACCATTTAATAATAGTACATTTTTATTTTAAATTAAAAATTAAGATACAAATAAATACTCCCTCCGTCACATAGAAGTTGACACACTTTCCTTTTTAGTTTGTCCCATTAAAGTTGACACATTTCATTTTTAATACATGGATCCACACAAAAAATAATTAATTTATTCTCATGTACTCTACATATCACCTCTAATAAAACTACTCACTACACATTAAATATTATTTCTCTCACTTCACTTTACTCCACTTTACATTAATTATTATACTCCTTAATCTCCGTGCCAAAAAAAAATTATACCAACTTCTATGTGACGGAGGGAGTATATATTTTTAGTTTCTTTTCTTTAAATGTTTATACGCGCACATACATAGACTATAGTATAGTAAGTAGGTGTATTAGTTATTTAATTAAGTTTTTTTTTAATTTGGTTTTCCGTCAATAAATTATTTGAGTTTTTATTTTGTTTAGAAAAAATTATATATATAATTGAAATTATATTAGTCATTATGAATTAGTAATTGTGATGCAGTATAATTAACTTTATTTCTTTTAAATGATTATTACTAGCACAAACACTTGTATAAACTAGGTTCACTGTGTAAATTTAGTGGTTTCCTTCCCAATCTTATATATTGTTAGAGTGTTTAAATTAAGGAGGAACAAAGAGTTTACAAGGTTTATGATATAAACACGATATACAACAAACTAACTCTTTTGAGTGGTATATATATATATATATATATACTCGATTTTTTAATTCAAAATATTTGTTTGATATGCTTTAAAAGAAGTTGTGAGTGAGTGTATAAATATTTTTAAATTTGCTTCTTTTAATTTTGATCTCCCTTTCTTAAGTTTTTTTTTCCTAAGTGTTATGAACTTAACACAATAGTAACAGCAATGCTACACAATCTAAACAGCAATACTTAAACTATAAGCTTGCTCTATCAATCCTAATGTTGAGTATTGATTATGAAACAAAATAGAATTGAAAAACTTGAAGAAAGAAGACAAGAATTATAGTGGTTCGATCATGTTGATCTACATCCACTCTTAAGGAGAGTAATCACTATCTTGATGAACACAATGGTTACAATATGATGAAGATGATGAATCTTAGAACACTTAAGAAAACCCTAACTTGATTTGCTAACTTGTATGATGATGATGATCGACTTCTACTTCTCTTCTTTTGCTGTGTATGATCATGTATATATATACTCCACTGATCTGAGTTTCACCATCAACATCATAACTGTCATGTGGTTGGTTTCAGTTGCAACTGCTTTGTAACTACTTCATCTCCTCAATCCAACCAACTAGTATACTTATTGATCTTGCTCAACTCTAAGCTTGATCATATGTGTTGAATCTCTTTCATTTAGGAATGATACTTCCCTCTTGATCTAGCTAAACACTCCAATCAATGATCTAGCTGTCAAACGATGATAGTTTATCAGTTGCATCAATCCCACACTTCAACTGTCAAGCTAACCAACAATGATCAGTTGGTTACAACCAACTTTTGCCAACTGATCATCACTTCTTGATCTTTGATGACAGAACTGTCATGCTTCAGTTTCCACCTATCTGTGCAGCTTGATGCCTTCACTTGTTCATCCATCTTGCTGCTTCATCAACCACCATATTCTATATCTTTATTTGTTATATATATTACACACACATGTACTCATGCAAGCATGGTCTACATACACTAACACTAAGTATTCATTAGCTCTCGTATTTTTTGTAGGACCACTAATTAAATTAGAGAGAATAGCTTCAATACAGTATTTGGTGGGGTGATTATTAATTATTGAAAAAGATTTTTATTAAATATGAATTAAATTAATGTCACATCCTTTAGATTCTGCTACAATATGCTATATGTGAATTAATTGTGTGTGCTATAATGATATGATAAACTCTTGCATTTGCAGCTCTTGTCATTTCATGCTTGCGTGCTCTTAATTAATTATTTAATATGTTTTTAATTATATTGTAATTTCTTAAATTATATGATTAGTATAACCATACACGTGCACAACTACTTTGATGTACTGTCTACGATGCCCATGAATGTGACAAACAACTGATCATTATGTGTTTACTTTTTTTTTTCTTCTTTTCTTCTTCTCTTTTAGTATATACTCCATATACTTACGTACATGCATATAGAGCAGAATTATTTCCATCTCATATGAGATTATATTTATTTATTTATTTAAATAAAATAATTATAATTTTTTATTTATATTATTCATAATTAAATAAAGTAATTTATTTGAATGGTTATCACTCTCAATCAACCATATATAATTTCTTATTATAAGTATTATAAATTCTTTCACATGCATTATTTTATGAGGTGCTCTCAAGTGTTTAACATGGATATATAATTCATTTATTATACATGATTATTTACGTAATACTCCTAGCTAATACATTTAATTTAAAATAAAAATTTTTAATTGAATTGATTTAATTAATTCATATATAAAAACTGATTTCATAGAAGCTAATAGTAGTTGGGTCACTTTAATAACAATAATATAGTGTTTTTATTTTATTTTATGTTATTTTATTTTTTGTGACATGATGTAGGTTGCAAATCTTGGTTGGGAAGCTTAAATCGAAGGACAAGAAGTTAGGTGATAAAGTTTCATATAAAGGGAAGATTCATAAATGCGAATGGGGCATACAATTTAATTAAACTGACCTACCTAATTAACTAAGATATATAGCACTAATACTCTATAAAACAAGTATTCTTGATAACTTAATTCTCCATAATTAGTGCTTACATACTTAAATCAACAAGAGTACTACTACAATTGAAAATTTCTTCAGGGAAGATAAAAGTATACACTACTTCAATTTTTTGTGTACTTTTGGTAATTGGTAGTATTTTGATTTTACTGTAAATTACTGAATCCCATGAGCCATGATTTGATTGGTAAGGAAAACCCAATCTAGTTGCAATTGGTGAGAATGTATTATTATTATTTTAATACTAAAAAAAATAAATATTTTCCATATCCCACAAACAAGACTTACTCCATATTTTACTAATTAATTAGAGAATTCAATTTAAATGCACCGGTGCATCTGAACGATTTTAACCTTTAGATTCATTTTTAATCTAATCTCAATCATTAAATAAAATAATATAATTAAATTTATTTTTTGTAAAAACCATCCAGTGCACCTCAAAATCACTCTTAATTAGAATGTTCCGTAATCAGAGTTATATTTTATTATTACGCAAGGTACTAAAATATTATAATGTATTTCTTAAATTTCTTACAAACTAGGGAAAATAGATTTTTTTGTCCGCTAACTTTGCCCGATTTTGAATTTAGTTCATAAGTTTTTCACTTTTTGAAAATCGTCCATTATATTTGCAGAATTTTGAAAATCGTCCATCATGTTTACCAAGTTCAACAAAATCGTCTATTTCAACAGGTCATTAATAGGTTATTCTAAAAATATGTAATATATATATATATATATATATATATATATATATACTATTTTTAAAAAAATAGCCTCCGCTAAGATTTATATTATACTCTCTCCGTTCGCCCGAAAGAGGGTATTTTGCTTTTGTGCACGTTGATTAAGAAGTATTGTTATTTAATGTGTAGTGGGTAGTTGTATAGTGGGAGCGTGGATCCCATATTTTAATTGTATTAGTGGGTGTGTGTGGATCTCATGTGTGTAAAAAAGGAAGTGACCCTCTTTGGAACGGACGACCAAAATGAAAAAAATACCTTCTTTCGAGCGGTCGAAGGAAGTATCAATATTTAGTCAAATTTGCTCCACTTTAGTAATGAGATTAATATTGTTTGTTTAGTATACGGAAGTGAAAAATAAAAAGTGAAATAAAATTGGTTAAATAAAAATATAATATAGATTAATTTGGTGAAAATATTCAAATGATCTGCCATAGCAGGTCAAAGGACCAAAATGTTGAATTTTATGTAGTTAATGGACTAATTTCAAAATTAAAAAAGTTAATGGACTAATTTCAAAATGAATGAAAGTTAACAGTCGAAAAAATCTATTTTCCCTACAAACAATAAAAAATATAGTAATTCTTGTAATAAGATATAGTATAAGGATAAATAAAAAGAAGATAGAAAAAAAATAGAATCAAGAAATAATTGTGGTGGATTGGTAAAGTGCACGGGGATGTGTGCTCAATTGCAACCACCTTACTACCCCATCATATTCATCAGTCATCACTACAACCAAAATCTCATCATTTACATACTATAGTAACAATACATACATACTATTTTGGCATGAATTTGGCCTCCGTACAAGTTTAACAGGGAGTCATCTCTATAAATTATTTGAAACATATTCTACGATTTACCTCCCCCATCAATCCCCAGGACAGGAACGGTGGGATCCCTAATGATAGGGTACACCATTCCAATACATACATGCTACATCTAAAAGTAGATTAAATTATTAAATTATGGTTGACATTAGGTGACGTCAAATACTCCATCCGTCATGTTTCAATCTTTACAATATTTTAATAGATAGTGGGTAGAAATATATAATATTTAATGTAAAGTGGGTAGATGTATTAGTGTTGGATGATATATTAATTATTTTAGATGAGTTCCATATTCCAAAAAGGAAAACATAAATATTGAATGAGACGCACAAAATAAAAACGGGACGGAGGGAGTACGGAGGGAGTATGTAATAATAATAATAACAATAATAATATAAGGGTGGCGCCGAAATAGATAAAACTCCAATTGAAAAATTAATTGGAGTGTGAATTATTTAGGTTGGGTTACAAGAATGTCATGTGCATATATTTCATTTAAAATATGTAGTTGTGGAGTCATTTTCATCCACCTATGCTATCATTTTCATCACTCTCAAGTCTCAACCCCCCTCCTCCTTCCATGTACACACTTTTTTCCTTTTTCAACAATTTTAATTATAAACTGAAAATTAATTATATTTTATACATTAATATTAAATGATTGGTGTGTTAAGTTTGTTTCGCTACGTTTACAAGTGATTCATGTCAAAGTTCGAACTTTCACTCTACAACTGTCAGTTAAATTGAAAGATCTTTTACGCTACTCTCTATCCTTCCCTCTTATCACTTTATGCGAAATATACATGTGAGTGTTTCTTTAATCTTTCACTAGTTTCATGTGATACAGTGCATAACATACTATCGAGATTGTATTCATAAGATACTACTTGATCTTGTTTTTTATTAATTAACGTGTTAAAAGAAAAAAAACTCGCATAAATGCAATTGGATTAATTATGTTATTTCAATAAATGATTAATTTTATAATAATAACTAAATACACCTTAAAGAAATATATCATTAACCACGAGTTCATAATATTACGTAAAATTATAATTGTATTATTAAAATTCGAATTAAAATAATTTTCATAAATCACAATATCTCACTAATCGGGTAGAATACGTTATAAATACGCCATCCATCGCCTTCCATGTTTTGCTTTTCAAAATTCATTTTCATGGAGGGAGAGAGAGAAGGGTGGGGGTCCTGTGGGATGGATCTAATTCACTTTCTTATCTACCTATACCAACATTATTAGATTTTTTCCTAAAAAAATAAATAAAATGAAAATCATTCTAATTAAATAAATTCGGTGGAGGCGTACATACCCAAGTATTCTAATGCTTTTATTATTTTTTAAAAAAAGTATTCTACTACTAATTAGTGCAATTCCTCCACTTAAAAAAAATTAAATAAATAAATATAATAAGAAGAAAAAGAGAGAACCAAACTTTGTAGTATATAGGAACACTCTGAAAAAGCAGAAAAATCAAAGAAAGGAGAATAAAAGTAAATAAAAGTGTAGGTGTAAATGGACAGAGGCCCAAAACGGTCAAAAGATACAGAGACTTCACAAAGAGCATGCTATATAAAAAGGTTCACACCAAAATTAAAGTGCCCTCATTCAATCCTTTCTTAACAAAAATAAAATAATATTTAGACATTATGCAGGCCAATTGTGATAATCTGATGCTACAACTCTTAAAATATAACATCAACATTTAAATAATAATGTGAAATCTCACATGCTAAAAAATAAATCAGGGTAAGTTGAAATGTGGAGCCATAAATAAAAAGGTTAATCGAAGTCAAAGGATGATGGGTGCCCAATCCATGTGCTAGTGGACCGGCCCAATAACCAAGTCCTTTTATTTATTTACATTTTTCCGGATAAAAACAAGGACTAAAAGACTATGGAATCTCAACTACTTATCTTCAACTAATCTACCACAAAAAGAATTTTATCATGTTACTATTTATCATAAGGTGCCAAACTCATATTCGAAAATTTCGTTACTAGAAGTAGGGGTGATCATATTTTTTTTCGAAACCGCCATCATAACCGATCGAACCGAACCGCATTGCACCGCCTTTGATTATTTTTCATAGTAAACCGCGGTTATATTTTTTACGCAAAACCGCACCGCATAGTTGGGGCAATTACTTTTTTATTAAAAACCGGCCGCACCGCACCGCACCGCCTAAATTATTTTATAATTAATTATCGATTGACTTATTTTGTATATAATAATCATACTTAGACATGATTTTTTTAGTCTACATAATAATATGACATAATATTGTAACTTTTTAATATTTATCTCTTACAATACATTAACTCCATATACTTAGACATGATTTTTTAATCTAATTTTCTAAATTTATATAAAACTATGACATATATTATAGCTTTTTAATATTTAACCTCTTACAATGCATTAACTCTTCGATAATTCATGATAACGTATATTCTAATTATTTCTTAATTTTATTTATACTCATTCAATTTACAATATATGTGAGATTGAAATGTTTTGTTGTAAAACTAACATTAATTCTTACACTAATTTAAAACTGCCAAACCGCAAAATAACTGATCAAAACCGTCTAAAACCGCACATTTAATTATTTTAATAAACAACCTAATTTATATTTATAGAATAACCGACCATTTATAGCAATGCAATTTGAATTTTCGAGAAAAAACCGCAAAATCGCACTGTGAGTACCCTTAGCTAGAAGTTTCGGGGGTGTTTGTTTGATGAGTTTTAAGATAAGGAATAGGTATGAAAACTAAATTTAGTGTTTGATTTTTCTTTACTATGTGAATGATTCCTAAATTTTTGGGAATCTCTCATTCCACTCATAGGTGGAATGAAACCCATTCCCATTACATTCCAATTTCCATCCACTCAATTATGCCAAACATCCCCCCAATATTTTTCATGTGTTAGTTTTGTGATTTTTGAAATGGAATGGAACATTGTAATAAATGTCCAAGTTCACATAAGGGCTTGTAAATAATAAATAGTGTGTTTAAATGGTAAAATGCAATCATGGCCGTTGATCCTGCTTACTCATGGATAATAGTGCAGTGGGCGAAGGGTAAAATTGACAAATACGTACTGCAGAAACCCAGTCCATACTATAACCAATTGCTCTTACAAAAGTAGTGCTAAAACTGGAACAATTTGAGCAGTCAAAAAAGGCAATAAACCCTAGTTTCAGGTAACAACTTATAATGTGATACTACAAGTATAAATGGCACGTGAACACATTCAAAACAACCTTGACTTTTAACTGCCACAACTTGTTTAATTACATTTTCTTCTTTTCCAAGCAACTTTTTTTTTTTTTTTGGAAAAAAAATGATCTCGTATACATTAGTTAAGAGTACTTGAGAGTTAAAGTCATCCTTTTCATTTCATATATCAAATAACAAATATCATCCAAATAAATATTAATCCGGACAATTCACTAACAAACAACTAGACTAATTTGGGATCCCCCCTTTTCAAATTTCAACCACTAAGAATAAAAATTGCACTATTCCAACGCTTTTCTTTTTTTCATCGAAAATAAAATTTCTTACACAAAGATTGATTGAACCACCATACAGGAAATGAGAAGCACAACTAGAATCATCTATCTTTTATGTGACCCCTTCTCCGTGTCTTCATGAATGTTATATATACAACAGTATACACACCGCAACCGTAAAACCACCGAATTACCGTGCACGTGGTATAAATACTCGCTTCCTTTTCAATCTTCTACATGCTGAACTTTCTTTGATTCAGCCAACAGGCGTACTCTTCGAGCACAAGAAAAAACTAACCTGCAGACGTAGGGAAAACGAGGCATAAACATTGGTCTAACCAATTGATAATAAGAGAAACGGGATAATTGTAACTTTGCTTCAGTTAAGTACCTTCTTCTGAGAAATCAAACATTCCACCAATCCATCCTTCCTCCTCTTGAGTTTCCTCCTCATCCAGTTTTTCTGCTTCGTGGGTATTTGCATCGTCGTTAATAATCTCATTGGTCACATCTTCAGTTGCCTTGTGACGACCATGGAGCTCGGGTTTATTATAGTACTCTTCCTTGAATAATTGTGAAAAGTCTACCATTGCCTCTGTTTTTGAAGGTATAAGAACGTCTGCAGCTGAGTCGGAGCTGGCACTGTCAGCATTCGATGATGGTATCTCATTCCCGGGTGACAATGACCTGCTGATTGTACCATTTTCAACAGCAAAATTGACACTGCAGGAGTTTTGAGAGGGAAATGAAGCAATGGCTCTAGATCCCTTATGTCTCATAGTCTCCTCTCTTTCCAAGTTCAAATCAGCTGCAGCATGACTAACAATAACTGGAGATTTATCAATGCTCATGTGATCCAAATCGAATAAATTTTCCATTCGTCTAGAGGATCCTGATATAAAAATTAAATAGAAAATAAGGGCAACTTATTGTGGTAAATCATGCAGCATAATTTTGCAATAGACACTCTAAACACAAAATCTTTAAAACGTCTACGGACCAGGGCCAAGAAGAATCTCGACAAATTCATATTAAAATAATCTCAGCAAAGGTTAATAATGAAATTAAAACTTACCTCCTTCAGAGCTCTCAGTAGAACTAAATGATGGTGGCTTTGAATGAGAAATAAAACTAGCTTCATTCGTCTTATCTTTAGCTTGACAATTATTCGTAATAGCACTAGAACATCGCCCCTCAGAAGGTATTGACCTACATAAAGCAACCAAGCGAAATGCCAATGAAAATTCATAGCCAGATTTGACCTGACTTATTGAACATGACAAACTGTTTTTTTTTTAATTTCGGTGAACAATAAAGATTCACCAAAGGGTATTTAAAGATTTGTTAATCACCGTTAGGGAAATAAATAGTGGAAACTGAACTCACGAATCTTGGTAGAACCAAAAAAAAAAAAAACACTGCCACAATGGCCACTCAACATACTGCTGAATGTTCCACAAGAGTCCATAAAGAAACTATGATATACTGTTAGCAATACTGGCTAAATAAAATATCAATACTTTGAAGAAGGTGGATCAAGCCAGGTTACTATGGTATCTCCTACTACAGGTATCTACATTTGCTGAAACAAAATTAATAGACTGAATATAGTTCACAAGTTTTGGAAGAATACTAGATGGTGTGGTGAAATTTGAGAAAAGATTTATCTCAGCAATGTGGCCGGTGTGCTTAGTCGTAACCCCTTTCACTGCTTCTATAAATTCTATTTGCTTAAGAACATTGATAGGATAGGTTTCTTTCCACTTTAGGTGGTTTCCTAATAAGAATAAGAAGCTGGTACAAGGTATTTACCTGTCAATCCAGCTGGATCTTGCTCTAGGAAAATTGTCAAATATTGGCAGCAAATCCTTGTGTCTTATTTCTATTTCATGTGAAGAAGCCATCTCAATTTCAAACTCCCCACCTGAGGAACAATCTGCTCTTGGTTGCTCCATCACATGGAAATGCACCTGATAAAAATACATTCAAGTTGAATCAGACCATCGATAAGCACAATAAATTAGTATATGGGCAGAAATACCTTCTGCTGTTGCCATATGGGTAACCTGCGAGAGTTTATTTGCACTTCTGCATTTGACAAATACCAGTGTGATCTCTCTAAAGACTTCACTGGATCAGTCTTGACTAGTTTCTTCTCCCCAGCACTAACATTCTCCTGAGAAGCCATTTTGGAGTCATCATCAATATCAAGATCGTGTAATCCATCAAAGATACTCCCAGAAATGTACTCTTCCCTCTCCATATTATCCAATCTTCTGCAAACATCCCACCATTGCATAGGTTCTACTTTAACCCTTAACTCCTCATTTTGGGAGTTGGACTGAGGAACTGAAAAAGACTCTGTTCTACTTTCAATCAGTTCAGAACCCACTGAGGAAACAATTTCGTACTGAACCACAAAGCCTGATGGGGTATAAACTAAGATATGCTCCAGCAAAGCACCAGTTGACTTAACATCAACAGAACCAGTAGAGTTGGAGTTATGAAAAATTGCAGCAACGGCTCCAGAGGGCACCCACAACTTACCCACCACTGACGCAGCAGCATTGCTTACTGAATTAAACAGGCCACAATCGCTGCATTTTAACCTGGTTACGACAGAGAGGGTGCAAGAAGGTGGTGGCAAAGAAGGTTGCTCATTTACTGTAAATGATGAAGTAGACCACCATGGTCGAGGGGAAGCTAGAAAGAGAGAGGTACCTTGCCCATGTGTATTATTTAGAGTTTGAAAACCATCATCTCCCCCAAAGGGGGACAGAACAAATATATGGCATGTCCCTCTAGATGATACAATAGCAATCCACTGACTATAATGACTAAAGCAGATATCCTGAATGACCTGATAAATAATAAATGAAAAAAGAGAAAAAAAATTCAGAACAAAGATACCTTACAGAAAAGAAAAGATATCAGAGGATAACAAACGAATCATAATTGGCATGTACTTACTGCACTGGTAATGCCACGATAAAGCTTGTAAAGATGCACATAAGAAGAGCTCCAGTCACCAGAGCCTGATCCCCCACATTTATGGGAAGACGTTATCCTGAAGATGTTGATATTATTTCCATGTACAGAGGCCGTAACCAGAAGGGTTCCACTTGGGTCAAAACACAAAGCAGATATTGGACTTGTATGAGCCCTAAATTGCGCTATAACCTCTGAGCAAACAAGGTCTTTCACAACAATCTGCAATAAATAATAAAAGGGAAATGATACTTTTGACTGTGCTAAAACTTAATAATCTTTACAACATAAAACTTTTAATTTTGTAATTCTGATAATCAGTAGTTACCAAATGGAATAAAATATAGAAACAATCACTTATAAGTATCTCACCACTCCAGCATTCTCTGGTTCAGATGCTGCTAGCTTCCCAGCTTTCCAGCCAGGAGAACTAGGACTTTCAGGAAGCATCTCCGGACAATACTTAGAAAATTTCTTGTATCCCATGTCTCCAAGGGTAATCAATCCAGAAGCTATGGCACGTGCCATCATAGCGCCACTGCCTGGAGATGTTGATGGACTAACACTTGAAGCAAGGCTCTTTGGACTCACCCGCCCTGTATTTAAGAGAAAGGGACGGTTAGGAGGATACGCCAGCCACCTAGGCCCCAAAGCCATAGGACCATATCCCGTGTTGATTCCTAATGTTCCTTGCTCGCCAACTCGGGGCACAGGATAGGTTATAACTATGAATTTCTTTTCAAGTGTAAGCGTGTCAAAGCAATAAACCTGCACAATGAGAAATAAATCAATAGTTCATCTCCATTTCCATACAAGATTGAGATTTGAAGAAACAGTGGAAAAGTAAGGTGGGTCAATTATATAGTTTATTAGAATCAGACCATTCAAAGTTTATCGAAGTAGACAATTTTCTGAAAGAATAAGATCAAACCTAACATGTTAATTAGACAGTTACATTGGCACTAGATATCCTTATTCACTTGACCCAAAAAAAAAAAAAACATCTTTTTTAGGAGGGGGATTATACTAAGACGAATTCTTTGCAATGAGAAATTGCAATCTCGGAGAAAGTGGGGATCTTGAGGTGCGTGTAAATGTAATAAATGAACTATAATTAGCGAATCTAGAACCACTGGTTACTTACTTGTTCTTCAAGACCAATAGCTACTACTCGAGGACTGCATCTAACCATTAACACTGCTGACTTGAAGTCAATAACTTTCACATATTCATTCGACTTCATCGAGTAAAACCTAACAGCAGTAGGCGGGTCAACGGGGCTTCCAAACATTGTCTCTGCAGGACCATATCTAGCAGTTCCATGGCCAGAATACTGGGCCATTGTCATTCTTTCACCCTCACTTCCACCAGCCACCACCAGTATAGGATGTGCTGATTTGTACTTTCCATTACCATCACAATTTGCAGGAGTTGGAAGAATCTGTAAGAAGGTGACTGGTCCATCACGCCTGGAAACCAATTCACTTAAACCAGAGGCATCCTCAACATCAAATACTTGAAAACCTTTCAAATAACCAAGTAATAGGACACATCTGGGTGCATTTGGACCAATCTCTAATTTGTCAAAGCCAGCCCACAAGACCTGGTTAACACGAATTCAGCTGCAAATCAATGCCTTTACAAAGATGTTTTCACCACATAAGAAACATGTAAGATTCCAACCCTGACATGAAGCTTTTGTCAAAAGAGAAAACAACATTCGAGATATAGTGTTGCTATTTGAGTAATGGGATGTTAACTGTTAAGTATAGAGGCATCAGCAATCATAGGACTCGAGGGGGGAAAAAAGAAATAAATGCACGCCTCGCACAGTAGTGTATAATTTTTACCAACAAAATCAGATAGAACTATTAATAGTAGTGTATAATGTCCTGCAACAAAATTAGTCAGATCATTCTATTAGGCAATGAATTGAAAAGGGGAAATCAACATAACAGAGTGACAAAGGGCCATCTTACTATCACATGCTTTCTAAACTAAATACAGCATAAAAACTGAAGCATCATTGTGTATAAATTTAGTTTGATTGGATGAATCTTTGACAGATAAATCATAACAAATGCTAAATCAAATATTTTATGTTAATTAGTGGCAAAATTCTTTGCATTCTGCTTATGGCTTGTTGGAAAATGTCAGGCAAACTTGAGCTAGTTATAAGAAATCTTTTGAGCTTTTGACTAAACAAAGAAAATTATTTGTGATTAACTGCACCAATTCAATCAATACCGACAACTTACGACCAAATGAAAGAATGATGTAACTACAGCAAATGAGAAGGATCGCTGATGCTGATCAACTAACATGAAATTACAACAGGCAACTGGTTGAGAATTCTTATAAAGTTCCTTAGTTCCAGACAGTCAAGTACGTGTCACAGCTAAAAATATAGTCATCCCAACAAACCAATCCTAATTACAGAAATCAGCGTAATCCACTTCAAAAAACAGTTGGCAATAACTGTCAATTATTCGGATCAATTGTTACGATTCTGCTACTACTTAAAAATTATACGACTAAGAAACCCAAAATAACATAATAATAATAATACTTTTTCACAAGCATCGTCTTTAATTCAATCAGGACAAGAAATAACTAAATAAGATATTAACAATCATCTCCAACCGAAGTCAATAAAATAGCAATACAATATAGGATTTGGGGAAAAAGGAAAGTGGAAAATAAATCCACAAGAGATTATAGGCTTCAAATAGAAGTTGTAAAAATCAACCTGCTCTTTGCGATCGTCTCCAGATGAGGAAATGGAGGCGGCGACGGATGCACCAGCGGAGCGTACAGCAGTGCTAGCATTCGTCGACACCGTTTTAATACAAGAGGAAATAATTCGCAAGGAATTAGGCAGCAATTTACTGGTTTTCCCCTTGCCTTTCTTCATCTATCGATTATCCTTACAACAATATCCAATATATCAACCGTTCCCAAGCAGCACCGACTCACCGGCAAGTTCCGATTCTAGTCCACCGCCGTCGTCCAACGTCGCACAGGCTGACGCGTCAGCCGTACTTCCGTTGATCATCAAGTTCCAGGATCGCCGGATAAATGAGTACACCGGCCGGAACAGTAGCAACGATACGATTTCCTAAATTGATTGCGCAAAAATTGGTGAATTTATGGGGTTTGACTTGAAGCAAATGTTATGTTTACTGTGTATGGACTCGGTTCCATATATATACGCACACGCGATCCCCTTCCCCTTCTCGTGTTGTTTGCGCAGTAAGCCAAATCTATCCGCAGCTCCAATTAAATTAATTTTAAATTAATAAATAAATACATAAATATGCGCAATATTTTTTGAAATTTTACTCCTTTTATTTTTCCCTCTAATAAAAACTAAGTAATTCACTCTAAAGAAAAATCATTTAATTTTGTGTTATAAGGCTTTTGAGAAGAGTAGTCCTTTTTTTTAAAAATGAAAAATATACTACATTGCAAACAAAAATAATAATAATAATAATAATAACACACTTTGAGACTAAATCATAGATTGAATAAATGTTAAAATTTTAGCATTAGTTTAAATTTTTTTCCCTTTTCTTTAAATATGAATATGATACAAATCAATTTAATAGCTCAAAAAAATTATTTGACCATACATTTGTATCACAAATGTGATCTCGCAAACGCATCGATTTTAAGAATAAAAATGTTAATTTTTAAAAAAATATTTATTTTTCTTTATGAGAGTTTTCTTTTATTAATCATGAAAATTGTGATTTTTAAAAATTGTTTTTGTTTGTAAATATTATTTCTTGTTTAAAAGATGTAGTATATATTAGCTTCCACTCCACCACATGAAATTTATATAAGACACTTTCGTTCTAAATTGCTATAATTTCCATAAGTTTATTTTTCAAACATTTGATAAATAGTCTATTAGTTTGTGATCAATATGCTTAACAAAATACATGTTCCATTTCATATAAGTTTTCATATTTACCATACGATTTACACTAATATTATAATTTTCTCCATTTACTCCAATTAATTAATATACAAATATTGTACATAATTAGAAATGAAGGGACTGAGCTTCAAAGTATTACATTACATATATTAAATCAACACTCCAAGAATAAAAATTCACGCGTGAAGAATTATTTATTATGTGATTAATTAATATAATAAATGTCAAATGATACGATTAATCTTATTAAAATTGATGTGGCTATAATGTCAAATATATTCGATGAATTGTTTATTTGATTGTAACGTGTACTTAATTGAACGCAATTACAAATAAGACTGATACGTGGTGCCTACGAAATTAATTAATAGAAACAACACAATATCTTTTCTTATTAATAATTAATTGTGTAATTAGTTTTGGTATGTGAGCCTTTTGGGGAATGTACACTTATTTGGTAATATAAACAAAATTATAAAGTTGAATTAAATTTTTGAAGCACTCAAATTGAACTACAGCAAGTATTTAGTTAATCAATTCCCTAGTAAGGAGATGGGAATATCATTTTGCAAAGGTAAAATAGAAAATATTGGCTACATTTTGGACGAAATTGATGAGTAATTAATTTTTGTGGTATTATAAATGTAGCCTCATTTGGAAATGCAGAGTTTTGTGTTACCTAAAAAGCTTACATTATTTATGGAATCATAGCGTTTCATCTGATAACATACACTTGGATAATTATTGCACATTTAATGGTGAATAGTAACACAACACTAAAAAAGAATAATAAAACCTATGTTAGATGGCTCTTAGTAGTATATATAACAATCATTGAGATATACAAATATATACTTTGAATAATCATGGGATCCTAATATATTAAATGGATTAATATTATAATGAACTACTAATTAAGCTGCAAATCTCGATTATTTATTTGTGCATTTTCTTCGTTTTATAATTATCTTAATATTTTTAAAACGATAATAAATTCACCACGTAGCTGTCAAGATTTATTTATCAAAATAAAAACAAAATTGGGGAAAAGAGATGGATTAAGATATTTAGATGTTTATTATTTATTAGGTAATGATAAGAAAAAACATACCTAATTAAAGTTCTCAATTTACTAAAATTGCAAAAATGATCAAATCAAACCGTATACCGTGTTGGACCGAGATTAGAAAAAATCGAATCATCCGTTCGGTCCGGTCTGAATTCGGTTGGACTTGATAGTTGATATGTCCATTTTATTCTGTTTCTTTCCACCTGCATTTACATAACATTTTTTGGTATGAATCTTATACACTTTTACATAGAAAAAACAAAGTAGGATAGATCACACAGATCTCCTGTGCCATTTCGTGTATAATCTCGTGTCATTATTCATATAATTGACACGTGTACAAGGAAATAAAATCCAATCAATAAGAGTTGGATATTTTTCTTTTAGGTATATTATTTTTTTCTCTCCAACGTGTCACTCATCCAACAGAGTGGCACAAAAGAGATACTCCAAAATGGTATGGGGAATCCGTTGTCTGTAGATCTCGTGCCTATTTCTCTACAAAGCAGAGGCTGTCAAGCCTCCATAGTCAACTGTGTTCGCAGATTCAAGGCTCTGGATGTGAATTTTTCGGTGCTAAACAGTTCTTTATAATACTTCTTCCAGCTCGATAGCTTCTTACATTTTCTCATCACCTCCAAGCTTCCACAGCCCCCTCTTAGAAGCAGCAGAACCTGCAAGAATCTAAGGAGATTAGAACATGTTCTTGACTGTGTGTAAGCAGTTTGAAAGTCAGTCGGGCATGCCTGACTCATCCGAGGGCGCTTGATTGAAGATTGCTGGACGCAGAGCGAAGCAGCCAGGATGGTGAGATTCATTTGCATCAATCGTAGTCATCACCTAGCGAGGGATCAACGAGCTCAATCTTGTTCTTCTTCAGCAGAGGTTTAGCCTAGCATGAGTGAACACCAAAAAAAACTATCAAATATGGTATGTTAGGTTCGTGTTAAGTGACACCTAATCTAAAAGCTTAAGCTGGTAAAGAGGAGTATCAATTAACATATAATTAAGTCACTCTAACGGGTATAGTCATACCCATATGACAAGGCTTTGTTGTGAGTAATCAAGGGCTCGTCTCCCGGTGATGAGTTCTAACAGCAGCACTCCAAAGGAGAAGACGTCGGTTTTCTCATCCACAATTCCGTGCATCAGATACTCTGGAGCTAGATAACTGCAGGTGACAGAATTAGGAGCAACGAAATTAAACGAAAGTCGATTGAGAATGTAAGTACGCACCCGAACGTGCCTTCAAACTTCGAAACTGTGAGGTGAGTCCATCGCTCTGGCAGCCATTTCGCAAGCCCAAAATCACATATCTGAATTGACAGCTAATGCTTGAGATCTAATCATCCAAACACCTTATAACATGTAATTATACTAATACTATTAACATATGATCAGGTCCTTCGACGTACCTGAGGTTCAAAGTCCTCAGTTAGCAATATATTTGCAGCCTTAATGTCTCTGTGAATGATCCTCCTTTGACAACCCTCATGAAGGTACAACAACCCTTTAGCAGTTCCTAAAGCAACCTTGTACCTAACATTCCACTCTACCTTCTCTCTAGGATCTGCTTAGATATAAGAAAACAACTTAACCACACATCATAGACTAGAAAAAATTAAGAAAACTTGAGAAATTAATCACTAACTGTGAAGCATAGAAGCCAAGCTTCCAAGGGGAGACAGCTCAAGGACAAGGTACATTCCACCTTCAACCCCATAACCAATCATCCGTATTAGGATGATTCACATGGCCCATGATCCCAAGCTCTGTAAGAAAATCCCCTGTTCGTTCTTCCATCGCCCCCTTTATCAAACGTTTGATAGCAACAAGCTGCCCGCCACGCAAACGACCTCTTTACACCTCAGCATATCCACCCTTTCCAATCAAATAACCTAGTCATAGCAGCAAATGTGTCAAAAGTTAGCCACACTTCCTTGTAATACAGCAACATTCATTACATAGAGCTATCTATCTAATCTTGGCAAAAGTTGCTGGTGGCGGTTTGGAGTTCGACGAAACTAAAGTTCTTCCATTGAGGTTTAAAATAGTTCAAATCAGGATCTAAGAGGGGATTTGGGATGCTACTAACTTCCTCCCTCATGCTACTGCTAAATCTTCTTGATAATTTAAGGGGATGAAACGTGGCTAATTGTCTTTTAGATTTAAACCTCAACAACTTGAAAAATTCAGCACATCTCGAGGAGGGTTTGGGTTCAATCTGTGGTTATGATTCTGATGTACTTGCTTTTGAGGAATCTGTTTGAGAATCTGAGGTTCTCAAAAAATCCCCAAGAACTGTATCAGGGGAATAAACATTATCCTTCTCTTTCTCTTTCTCCTTCTCCATGATTGAAAATCACAGTTCTACTACAGAGAAACATAACTCTAGTTTTCAGTAAAAATAGCAATTTGGAACATATCAACGTTTCAAAGCCCTGATGCAAATTGAATTAATAAAACAGGAATACAGCAAAATCCAATGGCAAAGGGTAAAATATAAGCAAACAAAAGATGATTTTGGGAAATCAGAATTTTACCTCTTACATGAAAAGAACACAAACAAGCAAAATTTGATAACCGGAAAACAAGTGAATTCTTCATTAGCTAACCTCGAAACTTCATAGAACTTAAAAACACACACTTATATTGAGAAATGAGACACTAAGAACAGAAACAAAATAAAAAGGCAGGATTTTGTCGTGCGTAGTGAGTGTGAAAGATACATACCATATAATAGAAGCTGAAAATTGTTGGAATTTTGTCGAGGAATCTCAGACAAGAAATTAAAGATGGAAACAAACAACAGAGGGATTTTCACTGAAGTATAGAGGGAGTCTTGCTTCGTTTTTACATGCCAAAATGAAATCTTGAAACTTGTGGGTTTCGTAACACTTTTTTGCTCGAATTAAAACCCCTCTTTCTAGTTTCTTTTGGGAGATGCTAAGTGTGCATGAAGGAAGAAGGGGTGATAATCATGTGATTTTATTCTTCGAAGACAGCTGCTGTTGGCTTACTAACCCCACCCCCAAACCCACCAAGATTGATTTTTTTTTCAATTTCTATTAATTATTAATGAATGAAAAACAAAATAGGAGCTTGGGATTAGATGGGTTTTCGGGATTTTTGGCATTTAATATTATCTGTATGATGATTCAATCTGGTAAATCCGATGGCTAAGGAATTTCAGTTGCACACGGCGGTGTGCTGCATAAGCCACCACGTGCCTATTTTGTATCTATCCCATTTGGACTCTCAGTCGGTCACATTATCTACTTATTTAATTTAATTTTGTCAATTTTGGAGTAAATTTTTTAAGAGTATATTCTAAATTCTGAGAATTTAAGTCATTAAAATGTTAACTAAATAATTACTTTAATTATATTACTAATAATTATTTATATGGCTTATTTGATGATAAGATGTCCATTTATCATCACTTTAAAAGTTATTTTTAATCAAAGATCACATATACTATAATTCACCGTTAACCACTTATATAACTATATATTTTATATATGTAAAAAAAAACTATATATTTTATACAAATATAATAATGCATCTATAATGGTGTTTAGATTTAGTATTTTAATTATATTAATAATGTATGTGAGTACCATATATTTAAAAAAGAAATAAAATCATTAAAAACAAATGCTCAAAACAATAAAATAGATTCTTGCTTATAAACAGAGGAATAATATTTTTTATTAATGTGTAAAACCAAATAAAAATGTGATGAATGGGAGTATATCTTATTACTCCTATAATACATTGATACATTGTTAGGGAAATTTATTTTTAATGGTCAATATATTATTATATTAATTATTCAATTATTTATGGACTTGATTAAGTGATCACAAGTTCATAAAATATAATAATAATATGGGCCAAATTAGTAAATACTCAATACTACTAATTAGGTGATAATGAGTAGCCTGATTAAAATAATATATAAGGATACTCAAATTATGGTCCCCAATATACTAAGCCGCACAAGGTCTTCTCTTCTCCCCATCCAAAAGGAATACTACAATCCGTAAAGAAATAAGGAGATCGATGAATAATGTTAGATCTCGTTTATCATAATAGGGTTTAGGCATTTACGGATTAATTTCCTATATACATGACTCATAATATTTCATAAATAGACATATAAAATAGAACATAACTCACAAATGGAGTAATTTATACAGATTTAATCTTAAATTATTTTTGAGGTTTAGTTATAAACACAAATTACTAAGGATTTGATGTCTTGGAAAAGAAAGATACGAGTTGAGGGGTAGTTTATTTATTGCTGCAAAGATGATATAGACGTCACATATAAAGAAAATTACCACTCTAATTCAACTCTTTTTCTTTAGGCTTGAAAACTCATCCAAGCTTACTTTCGAATTATTTAAATTTAATTATAATTCTAAGATTTGATATAATTTTTTTTTCTCATGTATATTTCTAATTTTTTTTCTAGGGTGGGGTTGGTTGGATAGGGAAAAAGTTGTTCACAAATGTCTTATGAATCACGCATTCGTGTTCTTCGTTCCAAAATTGCCCTTCACGAAGATTGCTAACTGCTAAATTAAATCATTTTACTTATCCTAAATTAAATTTATTAACCAATTATTAAGAACGAATAAATTGAGAATTACTATAGTTTGAGCAGTAATAAAGTAAAATTAAATTAGTTGAGATCGCTAGAAAGTAGAATCAATTATTACTACGAGCCAAATAATATGAAATATGCGTATTAGTATCATCAATACAAACTAAACCTAAGTTATCATTAGTTTAACCGAATTTTTTAAAATGAATTTGAAAGTATTTGAGATTACGTTAATGGTGGAGTGTCACCCAACCATAAATAAATAATTAAATAGGATTAAAGAGTATAATGATTAAAGGTAACTGATGGCGTAAGGAAAATTCTGTCCCCCAACGGGTTTTAATCACTACATTAATCATTTCAACTACTTTATACTTATGCCACTCAAACCATTCATGTACATTAATTATTTATTAATTATTATATAAGTAATGGTTTAATATTTCTATTATATTTCTTACAAAAGTGAATGGAATATAATAAAAAAAAATCAATGGATTAGATGAGATAAGATCGTTACTTCATAAAAGATGTATGTCGAAATTTTTGAAGCTATTTAGATTTTTTTAATTGATTTTATATTGGTCTCCAATGTCATTATATATGACAAATAAATTTGAAAATGAGGAATACAATTATGCAATTCATCACTAGATGGATTTAAATGAAAGGATGAATCAAATTAATTAATAAAACATTCCAAAAATTTTTGTTTTATTTTTATAAAAAAAATCTATGATTTAAAGAAATAGTAAAAGTCAATGGAGAAGAATCGTTAATCCGTGACTTTAAAGAAAAATATTAAAGTTTGTATTCTTTCGGTTTATATTTTCTTTTGAAATAGATAGATAGATAGATCAGTAACAAGGCACTACATTTTAGTACGTAGATCTGATCGGTTTGGTTTCGTTTATTTTTCCTTTTTGCTTAATTAAATGCGAATTTTATTGAAGGTAAAATCTTAAATAATAAAATAATACTCCATGATTGATTTTTTTATATTTTTTAATTTTTAAATACAGATAGTATTAAGTAAGATCGCTATAAATAAATCTATCACTAATTGGTAAATGAAATCGAGAAGTATGACCCAACTAACATTTATAGGAGTACCAATTATAGCAGTAGGGTGAGTAATAATATTCTTCAATAAATTAGTATTTGATGCTTATAAATGTAACTTATTATTATTATTTAAATTTTAATTAATTTTACCTGAATGCCATTTCATAATTTTATTATATTATAACAAATATTAATAATTATCACTTATTATTTAGTATTTTTATTTATTTATTTTGTAAATTGTGTTTACGTAAAGTCCAATGCCAATGGTGAATTGGGCCGCCTAATATGATAAATGGGCTATTTACAGTTCATATATTCACTTACAATATGTAGCCTTTTACTTTTTAAACAGGTCTTTCCACCCATTATTATTTCCGATTATAGTTCATTTTAAATAAAACTTTATAATAGAAAAAAAAATTATATACATATACTATTATTCATAGAACAAGGATTTGAAAAAAAAAAATTGTCTTTGAAAAAGTGTCTACTTTTTCTACTATGGTTATCCAAGTTAAGGTATATTAGGGCTGGACGGTAAGGTATATCAAAAATATTTGAACAATATCGTATGTCGTAAATTTTCGGTATTAAAATATATATATTGATACCGTACAGAATCTTTCGGTATAAATTTCGGTACGATAATAAGCAATAAATACCGAAATAACTCTTCATTTTGATATACCAGTTAATACCAATTCATACAGCGACGGGAAGAGGAAGAAAGAACTATCAACTGGGCGAGAGCAGGAATGGAGAATGGAGGAACCAAAGGATTAGCAGTGGGGTGAGGGTAAAAGGGTTAGAGGGGGACAGGCGGCTAGGGTTCTGGCAATTGGGTAATAATGGAGTAAAATTAATATGCTCCACAGTTAAAAAATTAAAATAATTTAATATATATATAATAATTATTATTATTAATTTAATTAATAATTAATAATTTGGTATACCGGTATATACCGAAATATCGATTTTTTAAAAAATATCATACCGAATCGAAAAATTCGGTACAGTATGATACAGTACCGAATTTTTCGATATGCTGAAATTTTCGATAAAATTGTTATTTTACGGTACGAAAAATGCGGTATACCGATTTTTGGGTATTTTCGTCCACCCCTAGTTTACATATATTATTTTGTCAAGTTAGAGCTCATACAAAACAATTATTTATTCAATGCAGAACCCACATACAATATTAATACAATTACCCACTTTATATTAAATATTATTTTTCTCATCTCTCTAAATATTAAATTATTATATCTCTTAATTAACCTACAAAAAGCAAATATAAACGTTAACGCGAGATGAATGAAGTATGTATCAGTACTAAAGTGATTTCGGACTTAAAATCAGACCCATCAAGTTGAGTTTGTAGCCCAATTAAATTACATTAAACGTCAGACTTTGAGCCCATTTTCCTTCAGACTTATTGAGCCAAGGCCCAAATATCCTCAATTTATACGGCATTCTTGCAAAAAAGTATAGATTTCTACAACTAAACTAACAATTAAATTGCTGCAAAAATAAGATGCCAACTTTATTTCAATTTTTTTTTAAACAAACCGAGAGATATCAAATTTTAAAAATTCATTTTAGTAAGTTGGACGCAACGTTAAACTGCGACAATTTACATAAAAATCATTAGCAATTGAGTGGAGTTGGGTTTAATGAAAATGTTATTATAATGTAAAGTTTTAAGATTAAAATTCCAACACGTTTTCTCAAGTTTCCAGTCATAGAGGAACACATGTCATACAGAAATGCCATATTTCAAACTTTAAACAAGAAAACTTCACAATTCACCTACTACTTTACCTTACCATATTGGAAATGATTGATAATTACACTTAACTATTAGTCTATTACAATATAAAATTAATTTAGTTGACTGATAATAGTGATTAGCCCATCATTAATTAAACTTCAACATCTGAATGGAACTTTCTATTCTTAATTTTTTTTAAAAAAGTACTCCGTATACTCTACTCCCTTCCTCCCACAAAAGTTTGTATGTCCCTTTCGATATGGAAATTAAAAAAAAAAATTTTTGGGGTATTATGATATTTTTTTGTAATAAATAAATGATAAAGTATGTCATGTGTGTTGGGTAAATGTATTTTTTTAAAAATAAAATGTATGAGAAAGGGTGATTGTGTATGACTTTTTTATTTTTTTTTGGAATGTGCAAACTTTTGTGGGACAACCCGAAATAGAAAGTGTGTAATTGAAATTGCACAGTATATACATTCAGTTTTATAATTATACAATACTCCATAAAAGATTAATTATAGAAATAAGTGCTGACGAGTACTAATTCTATATACCAATATTAATTAGTCAACTACTATTTTTAATCTCGTGGACTAAGGTTAGAACGGAAACGACTTGGAAACTCATCCAGTATGATTTTCAAAAAATCATTATGTAACTATCTTATAGATAAATAAATTAAAAAGATTTAAGAAAAAAGATTTAATTTTATCAGTTTCAATCTTTAAGATTTCATTTTTACAAGTGAGAGTGATATAAACGATTAATATGGAGTATATTTTAATGACACCTATATACATAATATTAATACTACTGCAATTTCTAATACTCCGTATTTGGATAGTCAACCGAAAATTCAACTCCTACAGCCTAACATAACAATCAATCTTCTCTTTCTAAGAACCTGCTCTCTCTCTCTCTTACCATTTCAGGCGGCTGTCTGGTAATGAAACTACTCTCCATCATCATCTCCATTTCCGTTTACTTCCCACACAAATCTCCTCGAATTACAGACATACTACACTGCTACTGTGTGAGGTTTTAGATGCGTCCTTTCATCTATTATCTCGCCATTTTTCTCTCACTTTCCCAACTTCACCTAATTCCAGCTGCACCCCGCCGGGCCCTCCTCCAAAACGGCACCGTTTCGACTCGATGTCCTCTCAATTTCGATTCGCTCCGCCGGTTGTTGCCTCCCTCCACTACCCAAAATTTGGATCCCAATTCCCAGTGTCGGCATATCCGCCAAGCCCTCCGACTCGTTCTCTCCGACCACCTACGCCTCACGAACTCCTTCCTTCCTCCGCTCGACTCCGCCGAGTCCTGCTGGGACGCTTACCAGTCGCTGGTCAACGATTATGTTCCCAATTTCGACATCCGCAGCCGCTGCGGCTTCCAGACGCCGTGGATTGCGCAGGGCTGCATGAACATCTCCACCCGATCGGACTTCGAGGCCGCCGTTCCCCGAGCTTCCCTCGACGGCGTCGTTTCCGCCTGCAACCAGTCCCTCCTCAATAACTCTCCCTGCGCCTCCTGCACCACCGCACTCGCCGGAATTCAGGCGTCGTTCCTCCTCGGACCTTCAATTGGGAATATTTCCGAGTGTACGGAATACCCATTTATTTACATCGCGGCGTTCGGTAATCAATTCGGGCCTACCGATGCAGGTACTGCCAAGTGTTTGTTTTATCTCGATTTCACTTCATCTGATTCCAGTAGTAAGAAAAATAAGAAGAAGAAGAAAATTATAGTGATCTCTGTTGTTGTTTCTTGTGTTGTGATTTTAATTCTGGGGTTCTCTGGTTTCTGGTTTTCTCGCCGGAGGATGGGTAGACGTGTTAAAAGTAGTATGAAGAGTGAAGCTAATGCCACCTCTGGATTGGATTCAATCAGTGCTAGTACAACCTTAATTAGGTTCTCTTTCGATGAAATTAAGGCTGCAACTAAAAATTTCTCTAGGTTGAATATAATAGGAAAAGGAGGATATGGAAATGTGTACAAGGGTGTGTTACCTGATGGTTCTGAAGTTGCATTGAAAAGGTTCAAGAACTGCTCTGCATCCGGTGATGCTAGCTTTACACATGAAGTTGAAGTTATTGCAAGTGTTAGACATGTTAACTTGGTGGCTCTCCGAGGTTATTGCACAGCCACAACTCCTCTGGAGGGCCATCAGAGGATAATCGTGTGTGATCTGATGAACAATGGCAGTGTTCACGACCATCTATTCGGGGTGTTTGAGACGAAGCTGAGTTGGCCTCTACGCCAAAAGATTGCACTTGGGACGGCTAAAGGGTTGGCCTATTTGCACTATGGTGCTCAACCAGCAATCATTCACCGGGATATCAAAGCCAGTAACATACTCTTGGATGAGAAGTTCGAGCCGAAGTTGGCTGATTTTGGATTGGCAAAGTTCACTCCGGAAGGAATGACACATTTGAGCACTAGAGTAGCAGGGACAATGGGATATGTGGCGCCTGAGTACGCCTTATACGGGCAGTTGACAGAGAGGAGCGACGTTTATAGCTTTGGAGTGGTGCTTCTTGAGCTGTTGAGTGGGAAGAAAGCTCTTGTGGCTGTGAATGATGGACAGCCAACTCTATTGACTGATTGGGCTTGGTCATTGGTTAGAAAAGGGCGAGCGCTTGACATTGTGGAGGAGGACATGTCGGAATTAGGCCCTCCAGAGGTGGTGGAGAAGTATGTGTTGGTGGCTGTTCTATGTTCACACCCTCAGCTATACGCTAGGCCGACGATGGACCAGGTGGTGAAGATGTTGGACACAGAAGTTGCTGTTCCATCGATACCTGAAAGACCGATCTCTCTTATTGCAAACATGGATGACATCGAGAGGTCTGTGAGTAGCAGTGGCTCTGGTAATTTGTCGACCCCTGCTGGTTACCAGCCTTATACGTACGAGCAAGATCATCCAAAGGAGGCGCGAAGAGACGAGGAGGAGGAGGATGATGGTGGTAGGTAGGGTGTTGAAAGTGATTGATCCTTCTTTACCTCATTCTTTGGTTGGTTACTGCGATTCTTTAAATTTGAATCACATATACCTTTGTGTAAATTATATAGAGTAGATGAATTTTGCTTCCAAAACATGAGGAGATTGATTACATTGGTGGATTAGTTCCTTGTGAAGAATGCTGATTCAATCAAAGTGTTCATCTTGAATTTGAGCTTATTTCCCCCCCTCAATTTTGGTAGAGCTTGAAAACTTGTGTACATATATAGATTTTTTTTGATGCACCGAGATCAGTAGACCAATTAATTCGGGAAGACCAGAATCCACTGTCCACTAATGAGAGTCCATTTCAAGCCGAAACTTCACGCTCTATATGAACTAGCCTCGCAGGTGTTCATCGGGTTTCGAAACTGAAAACTCAGAAATTTCAATGTACATATTTGTTTCTTTCCACCATTTGATTTGTGGTGATAAACTCTTTGATGTAGAGTTTGCAGAAAGATGTATTTCGCGTGTTCAATGGGTTGAATCTCTTTCCCCATATTAGTTTTTTTTAAACAACTTTTTATTTGCATTTGAAGGGGTTCAACTTTTTAACTTTGTTTTACATTTCACACACTTTTTTTCTCTCTCTCCCTCTTAGATTAATATGCCAATGTTTTGGACAAAGGGTTCGACAATAAAATGACAAATGGGCCGCCTTTAAATTTTATTAAAGCACAAATGGGCCAAATGATCCAAATAAAAAAAATTAACTAAACCAACCTAACTGGCCCATTTAACAAAAACTTAACGTAAGCTCTTCAATTCCAAATAAAAAAGAACCCTAGCAGGCAACCGAACAATCCCCCACAACATCCTCCCAAGCTGCTCCGCTGTAACCGTTCACTCACACCATTGCAGCCTCCATTCTTCACCGCGTACGGTACAGTGGTGCTTTATTACAAATATGAATTTCTCTCGATTTTGAATGAAACATAGTTGTAATTGTTTTACATACTGACAAGGCTTTCTTGAAGCAGCCAAAGGTTTTCCTTTGGAAAGAGAATGCACGAATTTTTAAATATAGAGTTAGATTTGTATGTATTGAAATGTGCTGAGAGTAGTATTTTTGAAGTTTAAGCTGCCAGTTGGAATGGGAGGAATAGGAAACATTACAGCACATCAGTACGTGCATTTATTATAAGGGTATAATAGGCTTTTGGTTTCTTACTGGTTTCTCCTAAGATCTGGATGGATCTGTTTCCATGGCCTCTACACTACTGGGTTTCTTCGTTTCTTCTTGATAATGTTAATGTTGTCCTACTGCTTTGCTTTGAAAAAAACTAAGATCCTATAATATTTTTAATAAAATTTAATATTTGTTACAGGAAAAGTTATATATATTCAATTGAAATAAAAAAAAAGATCTAATTTGATTTATTTTTATCTTAATTTGATTTATTTTTATCTTAAAGAGATTCGCGGCATCGCCCACTCTCTCACATTTCTTTCACTGCCGGAGTACTTTCACTTTGATCTTTCTTGTCACCCACAACAATTTCCACTATGATTACCTTCCACCTCCCATAGCTGTTATTAGTCATATGACCTATTGCTTCCTTGCAATTTTCTGATCTCTTCACGAGTCCATTTACTTAAACTTGAATATACATGAATCCTTACATGAATATATTAATTGCATTCATGAATCTATCTTTATATAATGAGCATCTCTAGAATCATCTATATAGTAGTATAAATACCATTGCAATGTGATTTTCAAAGTAAGTCGTTTGGAATTCAAAAAATATATTTATAGTGACTTCCTCTTCCTAATATATTGGGTCTGCTACATTCTAACGAAGTGGTATTAGAGCCAATTGCATCTAGATCATTTTCCTTTTAATACCTCATTCTTACCAAACTCAACTATGATAGTTGGGCAGTAAGAATGAAAGCAATACTTGGATCCAAGGTATAGAAATAGAGAGCTTGGTGTAAATGTGGAGGGAAAGGAAATGAGTGATTTGTTTGCATTTTACTATTGTTTAATTGTTATCTCATTGCGTAAATGTAGAGGGAATGGAAATGAGTGATTTGTTTGCATTTTATTATTGTTTAATTGTTATCTCAGTGCGGATTCAAAGTAAAGAAAAGAGGGAGTGCTAAAACATACCTTGCCAAGGTACATCTTCATTTCTATTATAATGGTTTCAGATATATGCTTGATTTACTTGTTATTTAGAAATGTCTTGAGAATTTTTTAAGTTTGCTTGGCTATTGTTATATTCTTTTGGATATTGGATATTTGCTTATGAAGCTTGCTCATACTCATTTCTAAATTACAAGCAATGGGGATGAATTGTGATTTGGCTCTTCTCTCGGTTGAAAGCAAAGATTTTTGGATAGGAATCCAGCCCCTCCAGTTTGCGTCTTTACCGGATGGTTGGATATCCTATTGGTAGGATAACCTATTGGAGTATGACATTTCCGGATGGCCATCTCGATCCCTAAGGGAGATGCTTTAATAAAAAAAGTAATGAGAGGTTATTTCTTTTTGGTATTATATTCTACACAGAATATTGGCTAGTGGTTCATCATTTTCTAGCAGTAGTTCATCATTTTCTTGATGATTCCAACCGCCGTGGTTCATCATTTTCTAGTAGTAGTTCATCATTTTCTTGATTCAAATAGAATTAGTTCATCGTTTTCTTGAAGATAATACACAGTTTACTTTCTTCATTTAGTTTAGATAACCCAAGATTGGGAGCAATAAACTGTTTACAAACTCAAGTGCAAAGTTCCTTGACACGAGCTAAAACTGTCTGCATTATGCATCTTGATATGAGCTAAAACTATCTACAAGCAATACTCTCTGATACGAGTTTAAGCTATCTAAAAATTCCAAAATCATGCTCCTTGATATGAGCTTAAACTGTCTAACTCAAATTAAATCTCCTTGAGAAGAGACGAAACTCTCTACATGTTATGCTCCTCGACACGAGCTAAAAATATCAATAAAATACTCCTTGATACGAGTTTAAACTATCTAAAATTCTCAAGTTACGCTTCTTGATATTAGCTAAAACTATCTACACATAATACTACTTGATACGAGCTAAAATTATCTAAAATCTCAAGACAAATGCATTTTGATATGAGCTAAAATTATTTACATGTTATGCTCTTCGACACGAGCTAAAAATGTCCACACAATACTCCTTGATATGAGTATAAGCTATCTACACATCAAATCAAATATCCTTGGGAAGAGAATAAACTCTCTACACACAAAGCTCCTCGACATAAGTGAAAAATGTCCACATAAGGCTCCTTGACACAAGTATAAACTGTATACAATTTCAAATTCAAGACTCATTGACACGAGTATAAACTATCAGCAAATTCAAGTTCAACGCTCCATGACGCACGAGCCTAAACTGCATGTTACTCATGGCCCGCAAGAGTATAAAATGTGTACGACACCCTCCTATTCAAACCAAATCATGTTCCTTTAAATTACGTCATGACTTGATCCTCTTCAAAGATGTATGTAGGCAGCTTAGCACTTCACTAAGTTCAGTCATAATTTAGGCTATTCATATCAAGTTGGTGAAACAAGTAATAAAATTCAATCATGTTGATCAAGAATGGATTATCGCAATTTGTTCACTTCAACACAAAGGCGTCTGTGAACAAAATGTTAGGGAGCATTTGTAAGCACTTGAATTTTATTGTCTATTAAAGGAAAATATGTGACAAATTAATGTAATAATTATCAATTAATTATTTATTTATTAAGGGATTTAAATAAATAAATTCCTAAAATAGATTAATAAATAATTGATAATTAATTTAAAATCCAATAAATTAAATGGGGTTTAAATTAAATAAGGCAAGGTCAAGACAAAATTAGCCTGACTTGAGGCCTAAGAAAGTGAAAAGCCCAAGCCCGCAGAATCAGGTCAAATCAGTGTTGGACCAATCAAATTGCGAGTTATTTATGGAGTATCCTCATCCTTCACCTATATTAGGAGTCCTCCTTCATTCATTTCAAACACACTAAAATATCTGAAGACACAAACGCTCTGAAGAGATTGAAACACGAGCAACGCTCCTCAAGATCTTCAAGCATCTTCAAGTCAAAAACGACAAACGATTCGGGATTAAGGTGCGGAGCCCCCAAATCAAGCGTTCTTCATACACTAAGTTCTTCGGTGTTTTTCGCGCCAAGAACAACATACGGCCAAGAACAACATACGACCCGGGATTAAGGTGCTAAGCCCCCAGATCAAGTGTTCTTCGGATCAAGTACGTTTAATCCAAATAAAGGCTCGACGCTTCTGGATTAACGTTATAAGGTCCCAATTCGAGTTTGGACAAACTTCAACTGAAGATCAGAGGATAGATAGAGATTGTTTCCTAAATTATCAAGTTTAGTCCATCTGAATTATTATTGAAATTCTTTTGTATTTATTTTATTATAAATACAAAATTTGTTATTATAATATATATATATATATATATATATATATATATATATATATATATATATATATATATATATATATATATATATATATATATATATATATATATAATCTTTGTGCTGATAATTAATTAATAAAAATGCATGTGCAGGAACATTCATTCTTTATGGTGGTGTTAATGCAGCCGCCATTGTGTTTGTGATAAAGATAGTACCTGAAACCAAAGGTAGAACGCTTGAAAACATTCAAGCTGCAATTAACGCTTCCTAGTCTTGTACTACTCCCATCAATGATTGTACCTTGAACAACAATAATGTGCACTCATTCATCACTTTCCAAAACAAATTTAAAATTTAGTCTTCTCTAACGGCATTATTCCACTCTTTTTGTAAAATAGATGGTTAAATCAAATTTTTATATACAGAAATGGATTAAAAAATTTTTTTAATGCCCCATTTTTTAGTGTAAAATGTTAAAATGTAAATAAATAAATAACTTTTACTCGATTTGTTTTTCCATTCAAAAGTTTTTATTGATTCATGAATATTTATAATCGCATTATAATATGTACAACAAAATATGTAATCGAGTTATTTATTTTAACAATTATTTTTATAATTTAGGGTATTTTAACACTTCATTCTTCAAATTGGGGTAAAAAAAATAATGGGTACTAATTTAAGAAATGGGTACTAATTTTTTATAAATTAAATATAAAAAAAAGGGGGGACAGAGAGGGACGGCAAAGCGCTTAAAATTAAGTGGGCCGGGATTCTAAAACACCGCCTTATTCAGACTCATTACAAATCCTGGGTGGGCCACGATGTGTCCCAAGATAATGGGCTATGGCTCATTAGTTAGTAGGTTTCAACCAATAATAGCAGATAATTTGAATATTTGATATTGGGCTATGGCCTACAATATTAAATTAAGGAAGCCCATCAACACAGCGTATGTGGGCACTTGAAGATCTTGATTTAGCTTTATTGAAGATTTTGATCATTGTAATTAAACTTTTATGTAAATAATTCTTATATTTAATATAGGGGTGACCTGTGCCAGCCAAACCAATCTCATTATTGACTAATTTAATTTCAACCCATTTGTAGCTGTTTAAATTTCAAATTAATTGTTATTAAGGAAATTTTGAATAATAAGTCGTTTATGAGAATACAAATGTCAATGTTTATAACAATCATTACAATGATCAGACAAATTCTTTGAAACACCATACAGTATATATGATAATATACACATCAATTAATATGTTTACTAGAGTATTACAATTGTCACAAATACTCATTTTTTGGACTTAAATCTATACACTCGTGATCATATACATTAATTAGTGTAAACAAGTTCCATAATTCAAATGGAGATCAGAAAGAAGCAGCCCATAAAATCTTTCTACCACTTCCATGATCAAATCAGCTAGAATCAGTACAACTTCCAAACACCCTTGGATGGAGACGAAGAATGCGTGATCTTGATCGTCCGCCTTCTGTTCTGCCTCGACTGCCTACTCATGCATTGCTGAGTACTACCACTGCCTAGTTTGATCACATCAACCTTCACAATGTGATGATCAGAAGTCCCTTTCGAAGAAACCACCGAGTATGATCCTGGAACAAACGCATAAGGCGCGTCTGATGATGCTAGTATGTAGTCCACCCTCGTCCCATATTTGCACGTACCCTGTACACCTGCATTGTGTCGAAACTACATAAGTGTCTGCGTGATTTTTTTTGCAATCTTTAATGATGTAATGTAACTAGCTCTTACTTTGTCCTTTGGCTATCATGACAACACTCTCACACTCTCCACCATAATCCTTTGCATCTCTGTACTCTTGACTCTTTAGATACTTCATTACTTCAACCTTAGGCGTCGGTTTTCCTATTTCTTCATAGTACTGCATCATGATTGATCATGTTAGCATAAATAAGAAATCATACGATGTTTGGAATGGATTGATCTGATCACCTTTACAATCTCAGTCCATCTCTCTTGAGAGTAATCCGTTTCGTCTAGAGAATTTAGGCCGCCGGCTAAAATGTGTGGCACGCTGGTCGACTGAATGATGGCGTTGATCTGCTTCATTCGCCACTTTTCGTCTAGATGATCGACGAGAGTACAGAACACATTGATTTCTCCTACTTGAGGGACATCAATGGTGGCTTTCAATACATTCCTGCATCAAATAAGTTGTTTTTTCTACTTAATTTAAAAGGAATAGAAAAATGTTATGTATACAGCCACTCAAATTTGAACTGTAAATTTTAAATAACAAATTGTGCTACTGTTCACATGCTAGATTCCTTATTTTTGGAAACCAGCTAGCTTTTGCTTTGCAATAAAAACTTAGTTTTATTACAGCTTTCCTTTTTAACTTTTTCATGCTAGTCTTTTTGCACAAAAGATCCTTTATTCGTTTCAAGTTCAACTCTGTTTCATTTAGAGTTTAATTAAGATAAAATTGGAAATGGATTAAGGAAGAAGATGAAACCTGAAATCAGTGTCATCAAAGATCTTGTGAGCTTTCCATCTCTTAATTGGGAACTTAGATAAAATGGCGTTGCCATATTCAGGAGCCCAACTCTCTGCAAAAACGTACTTCATCCCCAAAGCTTCAGCCAAATCCGACAATGGCTTCATGTTCTTCTCTTCCTCCGCCTTCACGTCCTGTAAGCACAACACGTCAGCATTCAGCTCCGCCAGCACTTCCACCACGCTTCTCCTGCTCTTCAATGGCGATTCCCCCTTTCCAATTTTACTCTTTTGCCCCTTCAGTGAGATCTCGTTATCCGGCAGATTTATCGACACCCGTAATCTCGATTTCGCGAATTTCTGCTGCTTGGAGAGATTGCGATCTTCAGCGGGATGCAGGGGGGACTGTTTGAGGATGCTTTTAGGACGATCGTTCATGGATTTTGATCTAATTTGGGTTTCGAATTGTGGGTCGAGATTATTGAGGGATGAATTGGGTGTTGTAATTGGGAGGGCGGGTGCCATGGAGAACAGGGCAGCATTGAATGTGGCGAATCTTATTGGTTTCAATTTCATGCCTGATAATTCGGAGCTTGGATGAATCACGGCGGAATTCGAGACCATTCCGTTGACTGAATTGGAATCCCTCTGAGACCTCGATTTTCCGAGCTTTTTCACGACGAGCTTCGGCCGCGAGCGGCGGCGGCGCGGCCATCCCAGCTGCGAGCAAAGCCGCCGGAGCTTCCCGTTGAACACTTTCAGCATTTTGTGTGCGTTTGTAGCATGAGAAAGGTATGTGGAAGAAATGTGAATGGCGTGAGTGATGAGAGAGAGAGTGTTGAAAGTTTTGAGAAATTTGAGGTTGACAATTTTTAGGACCTTTGAATGAAGTGAAGTGAAGTAGCCTGTTAGGGTGGTGAATTTCTGCAGGTCAATGGGCTTTGCTACTTCTTATACTATTTTTTTTTTTTCATTTTGGACGTTCGCACACACCTACACTAATACAACTACCCACAATACATTAAATAATAATACTCATTAATTCAAGTATAAAAAGCAAATGACACTCTTAAAAGCGAACGGAGGGAGGGAGTAGTAGTTCTTTACTTGTTTAATCTTTTTATTAATAATTCATTGATTGATGTAATAATGAGATTATTTTTAGTAGTCATATTAATAATTATGATGTAGTAAAAATTTGGGAAATCATCTAATGGAATATAAGTTATACTCCCTCCGTGGAAGTAATTAGCGGGACGAGGGAACAATAATAGAACATGATTGATAAGGAAAGATTATTGCCAAATTAAACTGCACCTTCTGTCCAATTAAAAATAAGAAAAATACATGATTATGATTAATTAATGAGAAGTAATATCATTTTTCATAAAATAATTTAATACTAATATAATTACAGGATTATTTAATATTATATAATATAATATAATAGTGAGTAATTATTGGGTCATCCATAATCCTCTCACATGAGGGGATGAGGGTCACACCCAACATGTGGATTCTCACCTCCTTATGTGAGAGGGTCATGGGTGACCACGACTCTCCCGAGAGATCTCTATAATAGTATTTCAGACAAATAATTGGAGTTAGGCCCCGCATCGAGGACCAACTGCTCCAGGAAGAAAACATGGCGAAGATGAGAGGATATGGGATGAGTAGTATCTCTTCTGTTTGGACACTCTAAAATTAATTAAAAGACCTAACTACTCCCTAATTTAATAATGTAACTAGTGTCTTGTTTGTTTGCCACTCAATACTGCCTCGTAATTGTTAGTCAATCTTATAAAATAATGGAACGTAGTTGACAGGTTAGTGTTGACAAACAAACACGGCGCATCATCCAAACTTCAATATGCATACAAACGCCACGTCACCTAAATAATGCCGCTCTTAACTCCCATGCAATGTTATTTTATTTATTTATTTTTATTACTACGCATACGTATTAAATATAATATTAATAATAATTATACACAGACGTAATAAGTATCATTACTCATTAGTCAATAAATTATTAAGTTCAATGCATAATGATATACTAACATGATACTCTAGTTTTTATTTATAACAATAATTCATTTTAAAGTAATTTAATGATATAGCTTTATTTATTATATATATTATATTATCATAATCACTTATTTTAAAAGAGGGCATACTCTACTTTTCCAAAAATAAAAATTACTACATTAATCTACGAGTAGAGATGTTAAACGGGCCAGCCCTAACGGGTTTCGGGCTAATCGGGCTTCGGGCTAAATCGGGTCTGTTTAAATGGGCTATGAAAAGGTGAACCTAACCCTAACGGGCTACGGGTTAAACTGGCTGGGCTTGCGGGTTGTACGATAAAAAAATATTTAAAAAATTATAAATTATAATTTATTATAAATAATATAAAAAATTCAAAATTAACTAATATATTATTTAAAATTTGAGAGAATTAAGATTAATACATGCAAAATATTGTTAAAAGATATAAATTAAAAGAATTTGTGATAATTAAATTAATCTTAATATATTTATTCAAGTATTATTTTATTTATTAGAGAAAATTTTGGGTTAGAGTAAGAAAAAAGATGAGAAAGAGATGAAAATTAAAAGATTGTGAGAGTTTGTCCAACGATGGGTTGGGAGTAGGGTGAGATTGGGTGGTCGATGTATAGATTATGGGTATTAAAATTAATTAAACATAATAATAATAATTTCCAACCCTACGGGCCAACCCTATTAGCCCACGGGTTAATCGGTTCGGGCCAAAAAACCCGGATGTTAAATGGCTCAAATTTCTTAGTCCTAACTCTAATTTTTTTTGAATTAATCGGTCCGGGCACACAGTTTACGGGCTTATTAACAACTCTATCTACGAGCATGACTTTTTTTTTAATATAATTGGGATGGATAGTACAAATGAAGATTATTAATTGTTGCAATTGGTGATACCTTTTCTACATTAATATTGTATTGGTCTCACATTTAGGCCCCCAATTTTTCGAGTCTTATATATGTTGGATTTTCTTATCCATAGTCATTGGGATATGACATGACATTTATTAATCATATAATAATTATATAGATTTTATTAGTAAATAAATGACAAAATAATATATTAATGTGTGGATATTTATCCTGCACCTATCTACAAAACTCAAATTCCTTGTTTTGAGCTAATTAATTCGAAAACATATATCAATTAACATTGTTGTAATTAATGTTAAAAATAATAAATTATAATTTTTTTCCTAATGTGATAAATGTTCAACGACATTTCTTAAAGATTTTTAGTTGTTTTTTAGTGTGATGAATGGTCTGTGAATAAGGGAATTTATTATTATTAAAGTAGTGACTATCATTAGGTATTAAAAATATTATTTTTTCACGTCACACGTCATTGATCACAATGTTTAATTAAATACTTACAAATAATTATAATAATTTTATTTATTAATCAACCATCAATTGTGTTCATGTGAAAACGAAATCATCAAGATATGATACAAACTCTCCTATGATATGAAAATTCGTACTTATTAGTAAAATTTAAAATTTATAACATGATATCATGCAAAATTGGTCCAACTCCAAATTTGCATGAAAAGTGCTCTCATTAATTGCTCTGTTTTTCTCGATCACTCATCTCACTTTATTTAATTTCTTTTAACACAGTTAAATTAGTAATTAATTAATAGTGATATTTTCACATATTCTTACGTTACGTGCACTATTATATTTCCACAAATTTTCCCTCCAAATACTGACTTATTGATTGACAACAATGTACGTGAGAGGAGGATAAAACCATAAATAAAATAATTAAGAACGCTTTCTAGTTATAATCTATGCACGATGCATGAATGATTTTTATTTTATTTTTTAATTTAAGAAATCACTATTTTAAATAACGTAATAATATATTTTATTGATACCACTGTGAAGATATGAAAAAGACAACACAACGCCCTACTTTATTAACTAAATGTTCTTCTTTGCTACTTCGAGCATAGTTAATAAAAAATGGGGTGAAATAAAATTAAATCAAAATTGATCGTAATTTTTCAGTCGTCGATTAAAAAAGAGTGATCTAATTATTAAAGAATAAAAAAATAAATAAATAAAAGTTAAACGTTTACTCATCTATAAATTAACTTGAAAATTTAGAATAACACAAATCCATATATATGTGTCTATATTCCCTCAAGATATTTGACTTTGTGTTGATTTAGGGTACAATAATAGAGATGATGATTCACAACAATTAGGACCACCTTTTATTTAGCCAATATTAGATAACAAAGTTGTGTCTATTTTGCTATAAATTAACAAAGTGCCAAATGTCTTAAAGATCAACATCCAATCGATCAATAATTGAAACACAAAATCACCAGCATAGTTCGAATGATAGGAGATGGTAAAAAAATATTTTAACTCATAAGCTGTAAATCTTATTTTTGAATTTGAAAAAAAAAATGATTTCAAGCTTAATAAAAAAGTAGTCTCCACAAATCATTTGACACATTTGACACAGAAGTATTATGCGATTTACCTTCTTCGAATTATTCTAATTAAATTATAGGCATGGATTAAATCACAACAATATCCCCTATATAACCTAATTGATTCGAAATATTTTATAAATGAACTCTAGTTAATTACATTGATATTATCAGTTTATCAACTAGAACATTCATTATAATAATTGATCATCAATGTTATATTAGTATTAGTAACTTAGTAAGTCTTAAAAAAAATCTTTTTTATTGCAAGCAATCAAACAATGAGTTACTCAGTTCATTTACTAATCAAATAGGAGTATTATTTTTCTCATAAAAATGTTAAAATAATGAATAGTGAGTAATAGGAAGCACAATAATATAATTAGGGGTCTTCTATTGAGTATTTGGGAGGAAGCATTTGGTGGGTTTCTCAATAAAGATGCCAAAATGGATGAATTTCAGCCCTACACACAATAAATATATATATATATATATATATATATATATATATATATATATATATATATATATATATATATATATATATATATATATATATATATATAATCTGCCACCTTAATTGGACTCAGATTTTGTGTTTAAATTGTACCAACTTTTCAACTAAATAATTGCGCTCATGCTTTCTTAATCATAATTCATAGCTGTCATACATATGACAATATCTCTTCACACGGTCACACTTTAATTTATTTGTTTATTTTAAAAAATAAAAAATTAATGCTTTTACGAGTAATTATCTAAGACGACCTCTTTGAAATGGCATTCCAATGTCGAACTCATTTGTCATATCAAACTTCTACATTTTCCAAATGCCTCTATTCATAATTGAATAATTAATGTAGATCATAAATCAAATGACATTATATTTATATAATTGAACCATAACTGTGGAGGTGACGGAGTTGAGACTTGAGAGTGCTGATTAAGATTGAGTGAAAAAAAATAGTGATTATAATTGGTCAGCTATATGGAATATAACTTTAATGAAAATTTATGCTAGTCTGAAATAACAGGGTGGAAACAGTAGGCCATAAAATGTCATTTCGGGTAGGTTATTAATTCTATTTTATTCGTGACTTTTAGGAGAAATACAATTATACACGCACATACATATTCTTATATGAGTCTGTCTAGATTAAATCACTTCTTTTTAAAAAATTAATCATCACCTTCCACTAAATATATTATCACTTTTATTTAAAGATATGGAGTATTATTTTGTACTTATATTTTTTATGAAAAAATTTACTTGAACACTAATCATTTTTCATTGATCAAATATTATTATCTACATCTCTCAATAATTTTCACTTCTCCTTGATAACAAGTTTTAAGGATGACAACAAAAAGTATCATCATTCCTAAAAGAAAGTAAGATATAAATACTTCCATAGAAATGGAGTATATATTTTATTTTTTTATTGGCCATGTACTGAAAAAAACTCAATAATTTACAAACCTCATTGAGTTTCTGAAACGATCTAAAGACAAGTTTTTTTTTTAAAACAAGTTTTAAGGATGACAACAAAAAGTATCATCATTCCTAAAAGAGAGTAAGATATAAATACTTCCATAGAAAATGGAGTATATTTTATTTTTTTATTGGCCATGTACTGAAAAAAATAAATGTGCTTATTAATTGAAGATAACCTCAATGACAGTCATCTTATTCTATATCATAACAAGAAACAAATTAAATGCTCAGAAATAATTTGGTATGAATTCCCCATATTTTGGGTTAAGGAAATTAAAAAAAGGGCAGACTGTCACAACGTTAATTAAAATGTGGTTACTGAAAATAGCATGAGAGGATGTAATTTAGCCACTTAATAAAGACAGTGAGCGATCACACTAAATTAGATATCTACCACATTTGGACCACCACAAAACAATAATAATTAATTAGCATCATACATTAGTTTTCTAATCTCATAAACATCAAAGGGTTTCTTCATGTTTTAGTTTTCTAATAAATAAAAATGAGCTGATAATTACTCAACGCCATGCAGTTTCTCACTCTTTTAACACCCAAAACATCCATTTGTTTAGGGGAAAGCTTTAAAATATCAAACAAATTAATACTCTTACAATGATCAATTCATCCTGGAACTCCTCAATCATTGTCTACATGATTGTAACATATTTTACAAATCTTACAAGCTAATCAATTACCTAAAAATGTAACCGATTTTCCCCCTTTTTTAAAACAACAATTTAAAAATAAAAAATAGCAGGTCAAAATTTTAATATAATCATCATAGGTTTTTATATCATTTCCTCTTACTCTTGGATGATTTCCCTTTATTAGATCTCAAATATTTAGAGAGATCTTCCGCACCATCACCATCATCTTCACCTCCCCTTCTTCTCTTCTTGCCTCCAGATTCCTTCATTTTCTGCACACCCACGAAAGCACACACAACTTGGGTTAAAGTTAAACCAATTCTTCACTAAAAAACAACTCTAATCCATTGGCTCAGATTCTGGATTACTCATTATAGTTGCAAAAATATGATAAAAAAGTCGTAAATGAAACACAAACCATTTGAGCAAGTCTTTTGGCCTCCGTGACTCGTTCTAATAGATATAGAACCTCTTCCTCCTGGCATGGGTACTCCGGCAGCTTTTTACCTGATTCAATCATTGAGTCAGACTAGAAATCACCAGTTCGCAACTTTCTACCACAAAAAAAGGGCATGCATTTCTTACCTATGAGCTTCTCTATCTGTAGGTACCATTCCAACTCATATTGATTCACGATTGCTATGGCAACTCCAGACCGCCCAGCACGAGCAGTTCTTCCTACCCTATGAATATAATCCTGAAAGAGTTCCACAGTTGAGTATGATAATAAATCTTGATGTATAAAGTATTCTAATTGTCACTGGTATTGCTAGCCAAATTTAAGTTAAATTTTCATAGAAATGAGGGTCTAACTGTATATTGACTAAAAGTTGTCAAAAGAACGCAGCTAATAAATCCATGTACTTGCAAAATTAATATTTACATTTGAAATAACTAGATCATATATTACAAACAAATTACATGGAAAATTTGAGATAACTTGAGGGCAGTGGAAATATGCAAGAAAACTCAGAAGAAGGTTGACCTTTGAATTTGTGGGAATATCATAGTTGATAACCACATCTACAGACGGAATATCCAGTCCCCTACTGGCAACATCAGTGCAGATTAAAATGTTGCATTCTCCAGCCTTGAATTTGTTTAAAGCTCCAAGCCTTTTTGACTGCAGATAAATAAAATTATAACAGAAAGTTGAAGGAAATACTACATAAGAACAAAGAATTTCAACAAAATATTGACTTATCTAAACTATTACCTGGGTCATATGGCCATTAATTGGTATGGCTCGGAACCCAGGGTTCCGAAGAAGATACGCTAAAAGTGTAGTAGCATCACATGTTCGAGTGAAAACCATGGATGTACTTCCAGGCATCTCAGTCAAAATATACACAAGATAACAATCCTGTGTCAGAAAGGAAACAGGAAAATTTAAAATTTCTTTTAAGGAGAAGAAATAGAAGCTTAATTCAATATAAAACAAGGTGACCAAAACTTGTCTTCATCTAATATGATGTAATGCTTAAAGCCCATTTCTAACAACAGTTAACCAGAGTCTTTTTCAACACTCATGTGTAACAAATCCTTTTGTGATACAAGTAGATTATGCTATTAAAACTTAAAGCAAATACTAGCATCTGCAGCATATCCTGTCAGCGATGTTTCCATTTCTTAAGCACTTTAAACTAGAATCACTTCAAACATGGTTATATTGTAAATTGTAATTTTCTTTAAAAAAACAAAAGATTCATCCAAAAATAGTACTAGCCACTCTGGTTACTTCACTACAGACCCAATCAATCAGTCTGGTTAAGGGGCCAAAAGCATAAAACAACTAGATAACAGCATGTATATTATTCAAAACAACATTAGCAGGTGAATACACAGACCTTGTGCTTTGCGGGAACAAAACGATACTGTTGCTTCAATGTGTCAACAGTGGAGTATTTGTTAGCAGCTTCAATCTGTAGTTTAACAGAAAGGAAAAGAATAAAATAAAGAGAAATATTAATAAGAAAAGTAAGATGAAACGGCTGCATTTTGTGATACCTTTACAGGATTTCTCAGACAAGCTCTTTGCAGCTTTTTAACCTGTAATATTCATAAAAACATCCATTACGCAAAATTGCTCTACTTTAATAAAAATAGGTAGCTTGCTCCCAATCAAATCCCATACAATATAGACTATAAATCATACTGAATTTGCAGTAGAAATCAAATATTTGCATACCTTTTTAGTCATGGTTGCAGAAAACAGATATGTTTTCCTGTCGCGAGGAATAACACTCAAAATCTCATCAAGTGATTTCTCAAAATCTTCATTAAGCAATCTATCTGCTTCATCTAGTACCTGACGAAAATAATATAGGAGCTCTATCACTATGCATATAGATAGAACAGAGAAGCATTTTTATCACTGCCTCTATTTGCTACACGCAAAACCAAAACCAACGATTTCCAATCAACAACAGAATAGCCAGGGTTCTTTCAATGTTTACGAAATTATCTCTATGTATCTTTTAGTATCCAAGTAAGTGTGAGGAACCTTTGTTGCTCTATCAGTGTGAATATCTAGGAATATTTCAGATACAAATTCAATACCACTCCTAACTATATTTTGTGTTCACTTCTCCATCATGCAATGAAGCTGAAAGACAGACAGATGACACGAAGAAATAATAAGAGTTGAGCAAATCATCAATGAAGAAACTCTTACCAAATACTTCAACATGCGTAAAGAGAATCCTTTAGTATTAGATAGATGATCAACAAGACGACCAGGTGTAGCCACCTATAACATATAAGATGAGATAACCATATTCCACAAGTAGCAATAAAAATGGATAAGAATGAGGTCTTCATACAACTAAAGGTAAACACACTTTACAAGTTGTAATCAATGGAGCCTCTATGACTAACACAATTTTTTGAAAATTGAAAACATGTTCAACGTTCAGCAAAGACTGGCAGATACTAATACTGATGCATTTTTGTGGATAAAACACACAGAACAACAACAATCTGACAAATTTTGTTATTCAGTCAACTAAGCAGTCCTAAATGCACACATTCATAACAGAACAACAGCACATTTCTATTATAATAACTACTCTCTCATACGAATGAACATAACAACGAAATAGATACACAATATCACATACTTACATACTTACCACAATATGAGGCCGTTTTCCAAGGGCAATGCTCTGCTGCACTTGGTCCACCCCTCCCACAAGCTGCAAAAGAAACATCCCATTGAACCCAATTTAGAAGAGCAAAGAATACGAAAACAAAGCAACAATAAGAAAGAAAGACTTGTAGTATTATCTTACAACTGCACACTTCAAACCAATTCCCGACCCCAGCGCTTCGAACTGCTCGGCGATTTGAATAGCAAGTTCGCGAGTGGGTGACATAACACATGCAAAAAAGGCATGCGGATTTTCCAGAAGAGCTTGCAGTATCGGAATTGCAAACGCCCCAGTTTTACCCGACCCGGTTTGAGCAAGCCCAATGATGTCCTTCCCTTCGAGCGCATGGGGTATGGCTTCTATCTGTATCTTCGTAGGGTTTTTCCAGCCAAGATTATCGCAAGCATCAACAATTTGGTCGTTTACTCCCAAGTCTTTGAATGATTTTTCCTCCGTTTCGCCCTCCATGGAATGTAACAGGAAAAATGGAGGAAAAATTTAGGTTTTTTTTTTGTTGGTGAATACTGGGTACAGGTGCGAATGGAGGTTGTGGCTTGCGGGCTTTGTGACTACAGTCGGTGGACGGTCGGCAATGGGGGTTAGGGTTTTGTCGAAGGCGGGATGGAATTAAGCATTTAATTTTTTATTTTTTTATTTTTAGTTTTATAGAGAAACCAGCTCTTAGTTTTCATAAATGCCATCGCCTTTAAATGGGCTGATAATTCTTTTGGGCTGGTGGCCCAAATTCAAAATATAAGGCGGCGCAATGTATTCACTTTCTTCTTTCATGTGCATGCGGTTCGGCCCACTTAAATTGCTTAATTCTTTTATTTTGTTAATTTTTTTATTTTGTTTTTTCAAATATTACTATTCTAGATAAAAAAAATAAAAAAATTACTATTTAAATCTTTGCATACCCTAATTTATCAATCAATTACTAATTTTTAGTATACTAAAAATTACTAATTGTTTGCTTTGCTTTTTATGAGGTGTACTTTTTTTTCTAAAAAATTAATATGGATACCTTTAAATTTACTCCCAAAATGGTAAAATAAATATCTTTAATTTATTTGTAATCCTTTATTAAGGGAAAATGAATACCTTTAATTTATTTGTAATCCCACAAATTTAGGTGCGACAAAAATTGTATCTCTTTATTAAGGGAAGTGGATCCTGCAATTAAAGGTGCTAATGGTAACAAAATTGGTGGAGATTACGAATTAATCATAGACTAGACTCCATTAATTTAATTTTATTATTGAATAAATATTGGAGAAACTTATCTACTAAATGTCAAATTATGTCATCTACTATGTCTAAATTTACTATTAGATTAGTGACGATGACTTATAAATATGGTTTAAATAATAATAATAATAATAACAATAATAATAATAAAATGCAGTTTATTAAGGGTTGAAATTCTTTCCATCTAGTGCGTGGGAATTATTCGATTTGATTAGTGATAAAACGATGGGATATTGACATACACGAGATGTATAAAATAGGATTGAATTTCTCTTCATTTACCCTGGGTTAAATATCGATTGATTAGTGACAATTAATTACGTGATTATATTAATGATGAGGAAATATGGTTAGGCAGTCAAATAATAATACGATTTATGTACCATATTTGGTCCAAAGAAGAGAAAATAGTATATATAAGACGCCCTGCCTCCAAGACAACTACAGAGTACAAACAAACCAACCTAACATCTTCTCTCATCCTTCCGAAATTGTTGGGAATAAAGTGGAACCAATGTTATATTTGTTGGGAATAAAGTGGAAGCAAGGTAAGGTACTACTAATACTTACATTTTATACTCCCTCCGTCATACATATTTTTACCCACTTTCTATTTTGGGATGTCCCACGTATTTTTACCAATTCCATTTTTGGCAAAAATACATAATATTTTATTATCTACTTTTTACAATCTCAACAACTTTAATTACTTTTTTACACTTTATTCATCATTTTCAATAACTTTATTCACATTTTCTTTTTAAATTACTAATTTATCCCTACTTTCTCTTACATTATATATTAAAAAAATAAAACGTCTTAATCTACATGCCCGTACAAATGGATAAAAATACTCGGGACGGATGGAGTATTATAATTTTTGCCTATTAATATATATATATATATATATATATATATATATATTAAAGATAAATGATAATATTTTTCACTTTTTAAAATAGTTATTACTCTCACTATAAAATATTATCACTTTTTATTTTACTATAAATTTATCTCTTATGCAAGTCTTTACCTATAAAATTTTAATAAGTACATAAACATAAAAGTATTCTGCCTAAATTGTTTTATAAAATACTACTTTCTCTCCTTCCTGTATATATTAAACAAAACTGTATAATTGAGAGTCAGCGTGAGATATTTACTCTAATTTATTTAATATACTTATATATATATAATATTTATATGTATATATAAACATAATTTAAGTAATACTAATCAAACAATGTGGTTTATTAAAGATTTTTCCGTGTTAATTATTGAGTCAGATCAGTACAAGGCCATAAGATTATACTTAGGTAAAAACTACTATACCCAATTGTTTAGTTTCAACTGGGTCAACCCTACCCCAAATGATCCGACATATATTAAGAAATTAAAATCCTAACCCACGTTCATTCCCTCATTCTCTCCCCCAAACCATTCTCCCCCCCAATCCACGCTCATTCTCTCCCCCATCTACTACTCATTCTCTCTTCTCTCTCACTGCTCCCTGCTCCCCAATTGCCCCCAACCGCCTGTCCCTCATAAAAAAATCAGATTTGCTATCGACGCCTCCACCGTCCGTCGGAACTCTTGTCATTCATCATCTCTTCTTCCCTGTACGTCTTCCTCCTGCATTCGTCCACCACTTTTCGGCAGTTCGTTCATGTTCTTTCAAATCAGATCTGCCGCCCCTCCATCTTCAGATCTACTGTAACGATGGACGCCTCTACTTCCTGGCAACGCTACTCGCTCATGCTTTGCTTCAAATGGCGGAGCCACCGCTTCGATCTCTCCAAATACGTGGGGTAGGTCCTACTCAGCACCTTCTCCTCTTCCGATGCTCTCATCTCCTCCAGCATTTCTCCACGTACTCGTCTCTTGAAGCCTTTCACTTTTTTTCTGGTTGAGTTCTCGATTTCATTAATGTATACTTTTTAAACATAAAGTGTATACGTTTTTATTGAACAAGTGTATAACGTAGTCTTTCACTTTTTCTGTTTGAGTTGTCGATTTAATTAATGTATACTTTTAAACATGCAGTGCATACGTTTTATTGAACACGTGTATAACGTAGTCTTTTAACTTTTTTCTGTTTGAGTTGTCAATTTTATTAATGTATACTTTTTAAATATACTTTTTAAACATACAGTGTATAGATGTGGGGCTTGTCCCACATCGGTTCCTCATATGGGCGGGAGGTCAATTCTCCCCTCTTGACCATGGTTTTGAGAAGGAGTTAGGACTTCTGGCTTGGATACGTAATATTGGTATCAGAGTTGGGGGTTGGATCGCTACGAGAAAAGGGCTACCTCATGAAGAGTCCGGAAAGGGCTACCCCTTGGGAGTGAAGCCACTGGTCCTTGATAAGAAAGTGCAGCCGTCTGTGGGCGTCCGACTATACAGGGAAGAGCTATTGTTATGATGTGGGGCTTGTCCCACATCGGTTCCTCATATGGGTATTTAAGTTGAGGTCAATCCTCCCCTCTTGATCATGGGAGGAGGAGTTAGGACTTCTGGCTTGGATACGTACGTTTTATTGAACAAGTGTATAACGTATCCTTCCATTTTTTCTGTTTGAGTTGTCGATTTTATTAACGTATACTTTTTAAACGTAAAATGTATACATTTTATTAAACAAGTGTATAACTTTTAATAAATAAACGGTTCGGGTGTTTGAAGACTGATTTGGCTGGATAAACAATTTCACTATATTCTTAATAAGAATTGTGTTTGAAGAATTATTGATTTTAAAACTTAAGTGTATAAACTTTAATGAACAAGTGTATAACATTTTATTAATAAATGTATACTTATTAAACTTTGTCGGTAAGTTTTAATAATCAATTATACAGAATCTTATTGAGAGAAATAAGGAAATAAGTTGTGGTGGTGTTATGCTTGGTTGGATGATGAGAGAAACGATGTGGGGAAAATTGAGAGAAAGAGAGAAAAAAGTTGTCGTGGTATTCTTCTGGAAGAGTTAAGAGAGTCATTTTACTTTATATACATGACCCATTTAGAATATGTGTTAGGTACATTTAGTGTACACTTGTGTACTAGATCAACTCTTCTATCTATTACTCGTGCTAATTATGCAATTAGATTAGTGATAGTGCCATGATATGCATATATAAAATAAAATAGGATACAATATGATCGAAGCATAAATAAGGTTAGACTTCTTTCCGTGCATAACGCGTTAATTTTGAGATTTACTACATTTTTATGACTGAAACTCGTGTGTCATCGAGAAACTCAAATTTCAAAGAAAGAAGAATAGCAACTATCATGAAGAGAGTGAAATTCATGATTTACTTATCTTTAAATATGAAAATCTACATAATTGTAAAGGTTTTAAGGATTTTTCTTCGAAATTTAAAAAGAACCTAAAAAAATATTCCCTCATTCCCATGGAAGTTGACACAATTTCCTTTTTAATTTGTCCCACTAAAATTGACACATTTCCTTTTTAATACATGAGACCCACACAAAAATAATTAATCTATTCTCATGGACCCCACATATCACCTCTAATACAATTACCCACTACACATTAAATATTATTTTTCTCACTTCACTTTACATTAAATTATTATACTCCTTAATTTCCGTACCCAAAAAAAATTATACCAACTCCTCCGGGACAGAGGGAGTAGTATTTTTATTTATATCATTATAATGAAAAATTGAAATATATATGAGCATGTTTTCACATTAGAGTTGGTCTCCTATGTCTCCGAGACCACATCGTGCCTAAGACAAAATTTGCTTTCTAAAAGAATAATGATTCAATTTTGTCTCACAACTCATAAATTTATTCAATTTTTTACCAATTTTGTCGGAAACTGAAAGCTCCAAATTGAAGCCTCACGTCATGTCTAATAATATTTTTTCTTTTTCAAATAAGTGAATGCAACATGTTCATGTCTAATAATATTTTTTCCTTTTCAAATAAGTGAATGCAACATGTTCTCATAGACATGTTGACTAAGGGTGATTGAGGGAACACAAATTATTAAGAAATATTTAAAAATTATGTTAAATAAATAATAAAAATTAATTAATATTTTAATAATTATTTTTCTTAAATGTTATACGGAGTACTGTACTATTATTTCCCATCTCTATATAATATATATTTTAAAAGAATTAATTAAAATATTTTAATAATCTTATTGTAATTTATAATTATAAAATATTTGACATTTATTTTTTACATAAATAATCAAACTGGATGGATTTTTCGATTTTCGCAAATTTGACGATTTTAAAATAGTACCCCCTTCAAGAGATTAGGCGGAGAAGTTGGTTCAACCTTACTTACAAGCATGTCCTGGAGTGACAAACTTACAAGCATGTTTTATGTTCGAGATTCATAAAATTGTCGATCCAGTCCAGAGAAAAATATAAAAAGGTGTTCGAAACAATATGAAGAAATTCATAGTCATGCTTCATATCATATTAGTTGACTTATTATGTGTATTCTAAGAGCAAACGATTGATTTTGCAATCTCATATTTGTTCATCCTACCTATTTTTGAAGTACCTCAAAGGCTACCCCAATGCATTTACCTCAAAACAGTGCCACCATTATTACAGGCCACCATTATTACCTAGACAAATCTTTAGATAATCAACGGCTACGAAAGAGTATAAGCAGATTGAGAGACCACGTATAGTTACAAGGATTTATTGTTGCATCTATTTGAACACAGGGTAATTTTGATTCATAACCATATGGTTTTACCTGAAAGAGTACGACTAATCTTAATACAAGTTCTCATTATCAAATGAATGGCAAGTGTTTATATCTAATCTTAAAGCTACTGACTAACCTCAATTTTGGATATCACACTTTACATCTCCAACCGGATAACATTTCATCCTGTAAGAAAAAATACTTTATCCTGAAAGAAAGAGAGTAAGAATATATGCCTTAATGATTATGGCTTTGAGCTGGACAGATTTTGCAAATTTTTGCGAATTTTTAGTTTTTGTAGATAGTAGAAGATTTTCCAGATGATTTTCCTATTTTCACAAATTTTCACCTCATATATTCATACAAACTATACTAATCATTAACCTATACAATCTTTATATATTATCTCTTTCTCATTTAATATTTTTTTCTTTTCTCATTTTCTAATATTTTTTATTTTCTCATTTTCTCTCTACCCTAGACACTTCTATCAGTTACTTGTTTTTTTATTGTTATGATCTCTTCCTTTTCTTACTGATTTTATGCAATTAGCATGTAGTGCTTTTCTTTCCGTATAGTACGTGGGAATTATTTGATTAGATTAGTTAATTACGTTAATGAGGAGGCATGAAATATGGATTACATAAGAATAGTAATAGCGAATAATACCATTTATGTACCATATTTGGTCCAAAGAATAGAACCTTGCATTTCTCCAAAACATGTTATCTCCAGAAACTTCCTTCCCAATTTCTAAGTTTCAAATCAAGAAATCTACAATCGCATATATTGTGTAATAAAGTGATAATATTTTATTTATATTATACTTTTTATAACTTATATAAGTTTTTGCCAATTACATTTTATTTAATAGTATTTTTTTTCTTAGAAAAATTTTATAATTTTTTATGTATTCAATTTTTATTAAAAAGCAAATAATAAATGCTAATATAGAGAATATATTTTTGTGGTGTGTGTAGAGTGTATGGTCCATATTAATATATTAATTAATTTTTTGTTGGGGTCCATGTCCTTAAAAAAAGAAATGTGTCAATTTATGTGGTTCAGAAAGTAAATTGGGACGAAGAGAGTATATTTTAATAACTAAAAACTTGTGTGAGACCGTCTACATGAAACGTATAAAAAATGATTACTCTTATAATGAGAAGTGATACTCAAGTAATGAAAAGTTATGACCAATTTATAGTGTATAAGTGAAAAGTTATGTAATTTCATAGCGGAAGTGATAACATTTTATATCAAAAGTGTTAATTTTAATTTTAAAAGTGTAAAATAATCTCACGTGAGACGGTCTCACATAAGATCTACTCAAGAATTTCTAAACTTGGTTTGCTGAGAAAAAAAATTAATTTTTTTAATCAAACATTTATTCAATTTATATTTCTGCCCACCTTTTAAACTAAAAAATTATACTTTCTTATTAATTAAAGAGTATACAAAAAAAAATATTGTACCTTTTTAATTACACAATTAGATTAACATCAAAGCAATGACACAGCAAAATATCAATTAAATAATAATCAATCAATACAATGTCTACACTATTAGAAAAAAACAACATAAATTCTTACCCGATATTTTCATTCTTACTCGATTCTCGAAGCTTCAATCTCCATGAATAATGCCTTCACTTCTGAGGATAGTACGTACGTATAAACCTAACTTCGATTTATACATATAATACTAATATAATAGAAATGATCGGTCCATCCAGAATTGGTAAAAATTGAGATTGTCTTACAATAATAACACTCGTCTTTTGCAAAGATTCATTATGGTAAGACAATCTTAATTTTTATAGACTTAAAAACATATCATGAATCATTGTGCTTGCATCATGATTAGTATAGTGAAATTTTAGATCAATAAGGATTTCTTCGAAGGGCGAGGTATTGGAGCTTCGAGAGACAGTTGAGATCCGGTGGGTGGGTAAGAGTTGATGGAAACAATCCTTATGGAGTAACTTTTATTGTTCATAACAATTGTAAATCAGTATAACAATCCTTATGGAGTAACTTTTATTGTTCATAACAATTGTAAATCAGTATAAGCTCACGATTTTATCACATTACAAAATGACAAAAACTTGTATGCTCTTATGGAATATAAGATTTTTTTTCTTTAATTTTTGTGTCTGATGGGTCACGGTGTGTCTTTGGGAACACATGAGATCAACTCTTACAAAATTGAACATATATTTTTTTTAGTAATAAACCAAAATTTACCATTTCCAATAATTATAATAACTTTATTACATCAGAACAACCTTTATATCGTAAAAGATAACAAAGTTATCTTATTTTTTTAACCACGCAAATACTTTAGGTGAAGATATGCGTGTAAAAATGTTAAAAACAAAATTCCGCTTCGTATAGTATTTTATTTATTTATTTAAATAGTAAATAATAAATAATGTCTGATTAAAGTTAAATAAGGTTCAATCGAGAAATAGTTAAGTAATTATTTTACTTTTAACTTTAATCGAATTTCAACACGTTCTTACCAAACAGTTTCAAATAGGTTGTCCAAGACTCCAAGTATGTGGTTTGATTTTTGGCTCTACAGAAAGTGTAGACACCTTTTTGCTCAACAGTTAAACCCTACCTCAAAATTGTCGCTCCACAACTCCATCGGCTGAGGTATACTGTAATTGGCGAAAACATGGATCAGCTCAAAGAGAAAGAAATGCTTAGCCAGACGGCGGCGGAAGCGAAGAAGTCGAGGAAAACGGTCGACGTGCTCGGCACATCTGAGGAGAACATCAAGAAACCCAAGAGAGCTGCTAAGGTCATTTTTCTATGATTGTTTGATATGTTTTCAACTCTTCTTTAACTGATCGTGCATAGGATTTTAAATGTTTTTGGATGATTCTATATTTCCCCCAAAATATTATCTTGTGAGGTTTTAGGGTTTTGATAATTAGGGATTTTTCTCTGCCATAAAGTTTCTGGATTAAAATTAGGTTTTATGGTATAATTGCCTGGTTTAATTAGGTATGATTGAGGCAGTTGATTCTGGTTTTTTAAGTATGTGATGTGATTTTGGATTCAGAATTCTGCCTCCTACAACACTATTGCTATTTGGGCTGTTCAGTGCATAGAATGCCATAAATGGAGAGTGATACCAACCCAAGATGAGTATGAAGAAATTAGAGGAAAAGCAGTGGAGGAGCCCTTCACTTGCAAAAGGAAAGAGGGTTCCTGCGACGACCCGGGTGATGTGGAGTTTGGTTGCAGACGCCTATGGGTCATGGACAAGCCTAACATCCCCAAATCCCCTGCTGGTTTCAAGAGACACGTGACGGTGAGGAAGAACATGGAAAGGTTGGACTGCTTCTACGAGACTCCGTTTGGCAGGAAGCTCAGGAGCCCCAGTGAAGTCGCCGCGTTCTTGCTTGACCACCCGGAGTTCAAGGAGCTTTCTCTTGAAGATTTCAATTTCAGGGCCCCAAAGGTTGCAAGAAGCACAATTCACTTGGCTGGTTGCTGGTAAGAAACTGTACTGTGTGTTTAGTGTTTTGTAGATGTAGAATCAAGTGCTAATTGAGACTGTTCCCTAAGCAATTAAGCATGGCTATACCTTTGTAAGTGTATGTTGATCACTATTAACATGTAGAATGCACAATGATACACAGGAAAATCTACAGGTGTTTCCATATACTGTGTTTGTATAATCTTCTGGATGCTCTTCAATATTGTAATTGAAGTTATGGACTGAAACTTTTCTTGGCGTTTGACTTATTTATTAGAACTAAAAATATGTATTTGAAGTTATTAAGAAGTGCAATTAGTTGGGTGGAGACAAGTAAGATGAATGAATAGAGGATGTCACTTCTGAAGTTTGTTCATTACTATACCATAACAGAGCCTCAAGAGATATATAGTATATATTTTGATGGAAGATTAGATAGGTCATAATTTTCCAAATCAAGCAACATAATTTCTGTTTTGAGTGCATGAACGGAATAATCTCCTGCATCAAGCTTACGGAACATGTCTATTCGTGTTTATTTTTATGTGAGTGCATAAGCACAGGTGTAGGAGGGAAGAACAATAAATGAAATGCACTTACATTTTGACAGGGAAAGTGATACAGCTGCTATTCTTATCTAATCTTATTGACTTGTTGAGCTTCTACTTGTATGTATATCTTCGTCTTGGCAGATGCCCTATCACCAAGATAAGCTTGTAGCTACCTTGCAGTTTTGCTATTTTGTTCGATAATTGTCAATGGTGTGGTTATAGTATTGACAGCATATAATCGTTGTGTTTACGTATACCCGCAACACAATCAAAAGATGTAAAAAATGCTTGCATGAAATTGATCTCTTATGGTTGTTTGTCATAACTATCTGTGACTCTATTTTTCTGTTTTTATAGAGTAAGGATTTGGAGTTGATATTCTGATTTCGTAACTGGGAGTGGGAATGGTTTGGCAATCATTCTATTTCAGTTGTTGCTCCATTTCTATTCTGCCTGTTTTCATTCTGTTTATAGATCTAACACTTGTTTTTTTTTTCCCCCTTACAATCAATAGGTTGACCTACTGACGAAAATATATCAAGGAACTGCTTTTTTTTTTTACTAATCTTTTTTTTTTTATTCTGTTTGATTTATTTTTACTAATCAATAGGCCAACATATGATGTTTCTCACTGGGCGTAAATTCATAAAATAATTTAGGAGTATGAAACTGTGACTCCATATTTTCTTCGAAAGTAAAAGATTGCCAACATTTTGAAAGAGAAATATTTATTGAAATTGAATAAAATTTCTCATACTATTATTAGGTCGATTAAACGACAAAGAACGCTGCTCATCAACATGGTTCGGTCCCTAGAGCACTCTATGAATGTACAAGGTGTGTAATTATATTTTATTTTAAAGAATATATATATTTTATTTTTTATTTTTAATGAAAAAACCGATTGAAATACAAAGAGTATTTAAAGTATAATAATAGGAGTATTCAATAGGTTCAACTTTAAGGTTTATATTTCCAAATAATTAATAAGATCTATACAAAATAATTAATTACTTATATAAGCTCCCAAATAGTTTTAAAATATCTACCCACTAAAATATGGAGTATATAAAATTACTTATATAAGCTCCCAAATAATTTTAATATATACCCACTATATAAAAAAATTGTGATTCTTAATATGAGATGGGAGAGTATAAAATTGTATTTTGTCACACAAACCTAGATCACGATGCACTCAATAATTTAAAAAAATTCTTCTCGTCTTTTTAAATTAAAATAAATCTCGTGAAAAAGGAAGGATTATTATTACTCCAATTTACGACTAATCTGTACTCAGTCAAATCACTTCCTTTTATTTTGTTTTTTCCTTAAAATCGCGCACAGGTATTTGCAGAAGCGGCGAATATCGAGGTTGTAGAGCTGATGACAGAGCGGAGCAGAAGAGTTGGTCATGGTAAACCTGAAATGGAGAAGAAGACCCGCTCTAATTCTAAAAGAGTACACTCTATCCCTACAATCAATGCCACTGCTTATGATCCTTTTTTTTTCCTTGTGTGCAAGTTAATTTGTTCCTTCACATTCTAGCTGCTCGTTCTAGGTTTTCTTCTCGCTGATTTTTTTTTTTAATAAAAAAATTCTCCTTTGTAATTCAATTTTGTTGCTCTGTTTTGCATTCTACCAGTTCTAGTTTTCATGTAAACTCCGATTTGTTTCTATAGGTCTAATGGTCTGTGTTGCTCTATTTCCAGTATTTTTATCCTTTAGGGAAATCGGCATGCGCTTCTATTCTTGGAATGCACGCCAAGTGTTTGAACATTAATCATGTCCATTTCTTGTTCTGCATTTAAACTAATGAACTCATTATTTCAGCAATGGGGAAACTGTAGCAAAATGTCTGAGCTATGGAGCGTGCAATGCGGGAAATGCTTCAAGTGGAGGTTGATTCCAACCGAAGAGGAATTCGAGGATATCAGAAGCAAATTCATAGAGGATCCCTTCTTTTGCAGCAAGCTCCCTGGCATTTCCTGCGATGTTCTAAGCGAAATCGAGATGGACAACACTCGGACTTGGGTGATTCATAAGCCCAACACTCCCAAAACCCCTGCAGGTTTCAATAGGAGATTGGTGATCAGGAAAGATCTCACCAGAATGGATATCTATTATGATACCCCTAATGGGAAATCATTAAGGTCCAAAACTGAAGTTCCCAAGTTCTTGGATGACAATCCTCTCTACTTGAAAAATATTTCTCATGAGGATTTCTGTTTCACTCGGCCAAAGATTATGGAGGATAAGAGCTCTTCCTCCCAATCTACCATCCAAGGTATCATGATTTTTTGTTTAATAATGACTTTCATGTCTATAACTAATTAACTCTGCTCTAAATGTAGTCATCCTGTTGCTGTGCTGCGAACCTTTTTATTGCTTGTTTATTTGAACTCTAGTTTGTGAGAGAATTGTAATTGGTGTAATTTGTTGATATAGACTCTCCCACACACATGCTCTCAATCGGCTTAAAATGGATATGAGTAAAGCTTACTTGATTAATATGTAATATGACAAACTATGTGTGTGTGTGGTATCTTTTGACATAGTGTGACTAAGTTTGTTTACTTTAGGGTGGTTTTTTCCTTTCTTTCCTAGTGTAATCTATATATATGTACGCCCTGTCGACTAACTGATTCGGAGTTTAAGTACATTTGCTTAGATAGGAGTATGAAGGTTTTACTGCATTTACTAATGTTGTTAGTCAGTCCATAGGTGCTTGCTTGCATATTCTATAGTAGCAGCTTATAAATTAAAAACACTCGAGATGGAGCTGGTCCACACTTGCTATCACCACCATACTTGTTATTGAATGGTTATAGCAAGGTCATAACTAAAGAAATTTGAAATCTTCTTTTTTGTAATTTGGTGGGTGTTAACGAGTGGCATTCGTTCCAAGGACGATACAATTGTCAAGCAATCTCCTTGTAGAATAGAATAACTCGCATATCACACTTTACACTTTTAAAGTTGAATTCATTCATCCACAATTTGACAAGAACCTTTGTTGATGTTGTTGTCACACAGAGTGAATCCTAAAGATTGGCGTAGGTGCAGCGCGGTGGGCGGAAGATGAGGTGTGAATGTACTATGATAAGAGGCTTCTGTTAGGTTAGATGTTACACTTGAAACTGCTTAGCTTGATTTGGTTGTCTCAAGTGTTGTCACTTATTGTATCATAATCCTCTTAACTTCAACAAATCTTGGATATTTCAAGTTTGCCAATAATTTCCCTATGACTTTGAGTTGTTGGTCCAGTAGGAAATGTTAATGATTAGACTCCAACTGCTTACTACAAAATCAAATTTGTTCAGTGATTACAAGGAAATTGTTGTTAGTGTTCTACATATACCTATCCTTTTTCTTTCTCAACAACCCATAACATTTGAAATTGTAATCGACTGATACACATGGTATAGAACCGGAAATTATTACTTTTTATTTATTAATTAATAATTTCAAAATTCATGAGCAATTAATAATTCTGATCCCCACCCCCACCCCCTTTGTTTGTTCATTTTATTATTTTGTATTCACCAAAATAATTTTATGAACAATTACTTTTACAAAATAATTTTCAGTTAAATTAGGAAAATAACAAACTTTGAAAGATCCACGACAATTAAGCAAACATAAACGGCAAGTAAGATAAATTTGTTTCAATTCTTAAGTACAAGATATATACATACATTTTGCCACCTGTAAACGAATATTTTCCTAAGCTAATCACTAGTATCCAAAATTATTGTGATGTGCCACAAATTTAATGGGAAAGAATCTATATTTGTGGGATTTTTACTTTTTACTCCCTTCGTCCCACACTTATGTTCACACTTTTCGTTTTCGTCCGTCTCACATTTATATTCACCACCCAAAAAAAAACTTTACATTAACCAACAACCTCAAAAGTTATCTTAATTTCAAAAATATCACACTCACCTAACACATATAACATACTTTATAATTTAAAAATACCACAATACCCATAAAAAGTCAATAAAGTTGGTCAAAAAGTAAATTTTTTTAAAATCCATATCTACATTGTCGGCAAACATAAGTCCGGACGGAGGGAGTAGTTGTTAATAATAAACGTTGTAGACGTTTCCTGCGGCCGAAACTAGAAACTATGGTGACTCCAAAATTCATCACTCTGATATGATCCTATGGCTATGGAGATGGAGAACGACCACACCCACCCTTCTAAAACCGTACTCTCTCTCTCTCTCTCTCTCTAGTTTACTGTTCATAAAATGGTTAATGTTGAATTGAATTTTGAATTCTACCCTGTAATAGTAAAATGTTTGCTATTTAAAAGGGCAAATTCTAACCTTTTGATTGTTACTCTTGTTTTTCTCTTCCGAAATCGAACAATTCCAGAATCTAAGCACGCTTTTCTGGTTTCCATTTCATTAATTAATCATGGAATTTATTACTCGCTTAATTCTGGGTAATGGTAACAGCAATCTGGAATTGGCAGTAGAGGTCTAGTAGAGCTATGGAGTGCGCAGTGTGGAAATTGCTTCAAATGGCGGTTGATCCCAACTGAAGAAGAATTCGAAGAAATCAGGAGTAATTTGATACAAGATCCATTCGTCTGCACCAAAATTCCACACATTTCCTGCAACGATCCACCCGAAATCGAATACGACAACACTCGAACTTGGGCGATTCACCGGCCCAACATTCCCAAAACCCCTGCAGGTTTCAAAAGAAGATTGGTGATGCGAAAAGATTTCTCCAAAATGGATTGCTACTACGACACCCCCAAGGGCAAAAGCCTTCGATCTCCAACTGAGGTTCTCAACTTCTTAAACAAGTATCCAGAGTACAAAAACAATGTATCGGTTGATGATTTCAGTTTCAGAGTGCCAAAGATCATGGAGGATACTCTGCCTCCTAATCTACCAAACAAGGTCTGATTACATTCTGCACCTGTTTTTTCCTTTTCTTACAGTTTTTAGAGTGAATTTTCATAGATGCAGTTAATTTGAGATTGTAATTAGGTTTTTTTTTTTTTTTTTGAATTGATGAAATAAAATATGAAATTGATTACATTGTTGTTTGATGCATTGGAGGGGAAAAAGGAGATATTCATTTCTATATTTTCATTAATGTCATTGGATGGAATAAGGTTGTGTTCACAGATCTGCCATTTTTACACAAGAATTTGAGGCTTATATGAATAAATAAATGGTAATTAACAGTAAGCAGCAATGTTCACAAACCTATACACTTCAACACTGCTTGTTAGCATGTATCTTCAAGTGGAAGATAGTTACTTGCAGATTGTCGACCTACGGACCTGTAAGATTCTAATCGGGTTTGGTATACTCTAGCAACATATGTGGAGACCTATAAATCTTGACGAGCGTCCAGTAAAGAACCTCTTCGACGCCAAGTTCACCTTCTGCCCTTGCGGCATATATGTCCTCATTAATGGCTATTAACCTGAAAAGGATCAAGAGACAGAATCATAACGTTGAAGGTGATAATTGTTTTGCTCATGGTAACCTTCCTTTACTTCTCTAGAATTAGAATCTTTGTATATTATTTTTAAGATGGAAATGAAAAATATTACCTGTCGCATGAAGGAAGATTTTCGTATGGTATTCGCATCCGTAAGTCTGAGCATTGCAGCCTGATGAAGCGGCCAACTGCGAGTACAAATGTGATGTAGAGACCCCAAATGCTGAATTTGCTCAGTGTCTCACCAAGAAATCCCTCTGTAATGAGAACAAAGGCATCATGGTTTGTATACTTGTTTGTATGTGGATATATAATTATGTACTCACGTGGTGTTTCCTCTGATACAATGACTGCCATCGGCCCTGACAAGCCTCCGCAACCATATGCATCCAAAGATTCGACATCATGGAACGACCACCATTGGTGTATCCCTCGATGCAACACAAGGTCTGCGCTAACATCATCTACCTGTGAATCATTATTGTTACCATAAAACCACTACTCTTAGCTACCTAATTTCAGGGCTTCTTTACATATTTAGTATCAAGAAAGCTGAGCGGTTTTTCCAATAAAAGCATACCTCTTGCTCGAAAGGTCTGATTTCTCCGGAGCCAGTGACTCGGAAAAATCTAGGATAAATGTTAAAAATCCGAAAGCTGCTGGAGGAGCCATTGAATACACCCTCGACTTGAGAGGATTTCGGAAGATCTGATGGATCAACACTTCTTTCGTATTTTACAGTTTCCTTGCCTTTTGGGCGGTCCCTCGTGAGAACCCAAGAAAATTTCATGTCCATGCTGCTACTATTAAGAGATTGGATGTACTGGCTCTGGACGACCTCGGGTACAAGCCACAATGTACTTGAATCACCTTTGCAACAAATGAACTGAATATCGTTGACGTTATAAGAGTCCAAGTTATGGTCGGGATCAAGATTAGCATTAGAATTGAGTTGATCCCATCCTAGTCTTTCACAGAGTGTTGTTTGGTACAAGGTTAATCTTCCAGCAGCTGTCTTGATGTCAAACTGAAAACTAGCATCATTGATAGGATTCGCTATGTTGGTTGGGTTGCCACTGCTATACATCTGTGAGGTTAAATCCATGCACTATGTTATTCATCCTAGTAAAAACAAATTAATTGGATATCTGAGTTTTGAATTACTTGCCATCATGGGAGCCCAGATAACACAGATTAATACAAAGAAGAGACAGAAGCCATTGCAAAACTTGGTCATCTTCATCTGCTTCTCTCCTTGTTTACGCGTCGCTCTGTTGAGAACGTTGTCGCACTTCACCAGGTATAAACTCGCGTTGATGTCCTCCAACTGCATACCATTAAGGTAAAGAAGTAATTATTTATAGTGAGTGATGTGTAATGAGATATATCCTTAATTACAGAACTCACCTTCAACCAGTCATACATGGTTAATGATGTAGTAGTACACGACCAATCAAGAACGCAGCGCAGCTCGTATAAAAAAGGCAGCGCGCGATAGAGCTTGTATCCTAAAAAATTAACCTGAGAAACTTCACTGGTGAGGAATTGGCGATACAGCGTGCTTTTATAAGGAACACCGTCTCGAATTTGCATGGCTTGAAATGCTAAAGAAACTGCTTTGGTAAGATAAATTGCTCTGAGGGCCAAACCAGCAGCATTGTGCTGTGAAGTGTCGATATTCCAAGCATACTCCGTGACAGCATGAGTGGACAGAATGAAGTTGAAAAGGTAGAAGATGACCTTTCCCGTTGCAAACGAACACAAATATATAACCCGGTCGACGACAATCAAGAAAAAGATTATCTGCATCAACAACAACAAAGACATTAATATAAAGATGTTCTCAAACCAAAACAGTTGTGTTAGAAGAGAGAGACATCACTTTCCTTACCATTAGAATGAATACAAACTCTTTTGGAAACTGATCCTCGAGCTGATAGTACTCTAGGAATTCACTCTTATTCTTTATAACAGATTGATAGAACATGGCAACAAGAAAGAAGACAGCCAAATCAGCCCCGAAGATGTAAGCGTATAGATCGACTTCTCTCCTTCCACCCCCAATGACCGAGACCAATGGATACGGGAACCCAACTTTTTCGTCTAGTCCCATGCTCCTCGCTTTGAGAATCTCCTTCGCTACATCAGCCGCCGGTGTAAGGGAGTTGAACTGCTCAGATGATTGACATCCGATCAGAGGAGAGGCGTAGACCACCTCAAAAACGGCTAGAGTCACATTTGCATTCTCACTACTTTTTTCGATGCTTTGAATTTGAACCTTGCTCGCGCAGGGGCAGCTAGCAGACTTTTCGTTCTTACAGTCTTCAGCATGGACAAGCTGCAGTAGCTGATTTATACCAGATTCAATCCTCTCGGGTTGAATCCCGTCCTCAGGCCATGACTCCACGTCCATGGATAACTGAACGAAGTACGGGGGAGACTCGGCTTCCTGTGTCAGTGATTTCCAGTATTTTAAACAGCTGCCGATGACCATTTCAATCACTTGTCTCATTAACAGGAAATCATTCTTTGCTTTCTCGCTCCAATTGGAACAAGAATGAACCTTCAAGTGATTTCTTAGACCCCCTTTGGAATGATTGAAACCTACTGAAAACCATTCACCATCTTTTGCAGTTATGGAGCACTGTATCAGAGTGAATAAGTAGACCAGAAATAGAGGCAGCAAACTGACGACAAATGATGATGTTATCTTCTTTGTAGGAAATCCCAACTCACGTAGAAGGGCTGATTGGATTCTGAAACCACAATGCTGTATCATTATTTGGTACAGATACTGAATCAGGACATAGAACTCTGTATAAATCAGCATGATAATCCAGAAGACGTAATTTGGCCCGGTGTTCACGCAGAGAGCATAGAGGAACAGAGCAGCCAAGTAAACCATGGAAAGCAAACTGAAATTCCAAAGAAAAACAAGAATAAAACAAATGTAGCATACGATGTCGTTGTTGGATCTCATACGCGACCACACATGCGAGACTATCCGTCCAATCTGTAGACTTGCAGAATCAGAAGCTCTACTCTTATCAGACTGCAGTGATGAAGAACGATACAAATTTTTATGGTTAACATGGTGGCTTCCTCTGTCATGAGAAGTCGACTTATCGTTTGAATCAGAATCATCAGATGAAATATTCAAGAAGCTCATGAGATTGGTCACTGCTTGATTTCCAATGGACTGTACTTGGGAAACACCATCGCCAAGCAACTGCACAGCAGAAGCCAGAGGGTTTTCCCCTAAGTGGCTTTTCTCTCTTCTCAATCTGTCTGATTCATTAAAAGCATGGTCACATGTGTACTCCTCAAGCTCAGTAATTTCTCCAAAAGACGAATCGATCAAGGGCTTTGTAAGTTCACCGAGCAACGGGTTTTCGACTCTTGCACCCCCACTGGTGGATTCATAAACATTTAGAGAGAAACCTGGATCCTGCTTTTCAAGATTAGCAAAATCTTGCATAGTAAGAGAAGGATTCTTTCTCCTTCTCAAGCCTTCTTTTCCTGGAGAGTCACTGCCACAAGCAGTGGAGGGATTCATATCATGGAGCTGTGTTTGAAGGTTGAGCATCTCAGATTTCATCTTCTCCACCTGCAAGTTACGCTGTCGTTTATTCTCCTCCGATTTACGAATGTGCTGCAGCTGTTCAGTCTTCCAAGCAGCCTTCTTTTCTTGCTCCCTCACAATCGCACCAATCTGCTCTGCCTCGAGATACCGGAACACGTAATCGAACTCTGAGGAAGAAAACATGTAGGATTGACATGATACCAGAACAAAAATGGTGATTTCTACCAGGACAGATCTTGAGGTAATTCGAAACCCATAATCATATTTATAAAATCCTATGACCTCATAAACGTAATCAATCTTTTCAGACTTCCCCATATTTACATCACCAATAAAGGGAGATTGATAGGCCAGAGAGAGCACGATGACACAGAAGTTATAAATGCGCAAGTACTTGAAGATGTTGTTCTTCTTCTTGAGTATAGTTCGCCTCATGCGGAAAAAAATCAGAGCAAAACCGAGGTATCCGAGGTGTAGAATGTCGTACTCCAGAGTTCCTGTAATCAACATCAAAGCCAGTACGAGGTCTAACAAATGACAGTAGCAGTAAACTCGCACATAATCGAAAAACGTCCACAAGCTTTTGGTTTCAAATGAGAGGTCTCTCCAAACGAATCCATTTTTATTCTGAGAAATCATCTCATTATATGTAAATGACCATGAAAAGCTAGATGAATGATTCGCACGGAGTTTGAAACATGTGAGCATGAACACTGCAAAATAACTGATCAGCATTAGAGGGTCATCGATAATAATCCCTGCAAAAAGATGGAGAAGTTGCTGTTTCAGTCTTTCCTTATTACCAATGGGAAAATGAAGGAAATACAGACATACCTAGCCAGCATTTTTCACAGAACTTGAAGTACAAATTAGAGTATTTCCAGCAATCATGGCAATGTGCACGGTTCTCGGCTGAAACTTGTTTCGTCAAAGGCATCACACTCTTCCACATTGCGAAGTACTCTGCAAGAAGAATGGTTCCACAGAGGAACACGAATATAGGCCACAATTTGCGAATAATTGGACGTGGCAACAGAATACAAGTAGCAAGACATGCAATATATAGCATGGAAATAGCATTTAACAGGGCAAAACTAGCAACCAGTAGTGCTATCATATTGATCTCAAGGCCAAAGAGGTTGAACATATTCTCAATCCAAAACTTCAAATAAACTTTAAGTGTTGTTGTCTGCATCTCGAATCTCTCCTGTCTCAAGGAAACAATCCTTTTCCTATTCCACTTGTGACTTTCCCTCATGGTTCCCCAAATATAACCAAATGCATATTTCCTGTAGCTGCCATGGCGAGAGCTTCTAATGGAGGATAATGGTTTATAACTGAAAGATGACCACGAGTTGCTTGGTCTGACCCTCTGTTCGGACAGTTCGCCAGACTCAGACAATGCCTGTTCATCCCCATCAGAAGTTGAAACAGCAATAAAGGCGTCCTCAGCTGAAACAAATAAAGGACAAGGTTCTTCTGATCGAACGACATTAGGATGGGAACTAGGCATCTTCTCCAACCAGTGGAAAACATTGTACTGTAGTGTACATGCAACAATAACCAGCACTTTCTGCCTTAAACCTTCTTCTAGACCCTGAAAAGTAGGTCTGTAGACCAGTAAGCCCAGGAAAAGAGACAAGTTATGGTGCTTTTGGCCAGGAAACATTTTAGCTTGTTTACCCAACATCTGAAACAGATATTCAACTGTCACCAGAAATCCTGTGTAGACTAAGAATGTTTTGGATGGGATTCTAGACGCCTTAGGCAAAGCTGAACAGAAAACCAGACCAAGAAGGTACAGAAAACCAAATGCACTTATTGGAGATAACGAAGCGTAGAATACCGTGACAAACAAAATCTTTTGACTGTGCCAGATCAAGAACCGTTTGATGAACCCCACTATCCCAGACTGCAATGGAGCAGAATCTTCTGTTTTTAAGCGTTTGCTTTGTCTTCTCTCGTAGCTATATAGTTGCATGACAATCATGATTGCTAAAGACTCCCAAAGATTTTTCAATAAAGATGCCTTTGTGTCATAGCCAAAGTAAAGATTAAGATCAACTTTAGTTGACATCCACGCTTCAAAAGTAGGAAAAATGCTTAGGATGTAAATGAAAATAAAAACAGCAACTGCATATGCTTTGAGTGGAAACCATAGGCGTCTTTTCGTCCTCTCAACTAGCTGTCTCCCAGTGATCCAGACAAGGAGAAGGAAGATATAACCAAATGAAATATAGTTAGGTCTCAAAAGGTACACAGCATTGAGAATGGTGAGAAATGCAATATAGGTTCCAAGTGATCTGTACATAGACAAGAACTTCCTGCCAATAGCACTGAGATACAATGCCACCCTTCTCTCTGAAAACCAAAAATCAGCACACGTATAAGATAATAAAAGTCAGAGGCTTACTACTATCATCAGTACAACAATGGTTATCTAGACTAAAAAGATATAAGAAAAATGACAAGAATATACACTCAAAAGAACTATAAGAGGCCAAATAACAGGTGAATTTCTTTAAGTTTACAAACTCTAACAGGTTAATGTATTTTATTTGAACTGAGGCTAAAAACACTTTTAACATCGAAAAAGGTTATATTACCATGGTAACGATTCCCACCATCATCTCGGATGTTGGAGGAAGTATATACTGACAAAAGAACTGACTTGTTCAAACCAGCTTTCAGGATGCTAAATCCAATTGGTGGACAAGGTGTGCGCTGAACAATTGCGGAAAACGAGAACAGCATTTCAAATCCATGGTTATGAATGGCGCAAAAGCACGCAACTAGAGCTATCTCCAAAAGATCCCAAGAACTATTGCTTTCAATGAGACCTACACACAGCCAATTAGAGAGACAAAACGAAATCAGATCCATGAAATAAAGTAGAAAAATGATGGAAAACTAATTGAATGCACTGATTATCTAAACATATAAGATATTATTTGATAAATCACCAACCTAGCTGTGATAGCACCTCCAAACTTATGGAACCCTTCTGTTCCAGTTTCTTGGAGATGAGATTCAGTTGAAGAATGTATAAAATCGCAAAATGAGCTTCACACATAAGAATAACGGACTGGCGCATTCTTCTGTTGATTTTATGGCTCAAAAGGTAAGCAAAGAAGAACATCACTGAAAATCAAGAAATATTGTGAACCAATCAAATATTGAGCAAGAATCATATGCAGCAAATATGCATGTTGTTCTATTACACTAGGTTATTGGAATAATAGGGGAAAAAATATTTAAAAAAAAATAAAAAATTCAATGTGCCAGAATTATGCATACTATAAACAGCATGAATGAAACCAGGCTTCGTGGCAATTTGAAAAATCAAGAACAGCATGATAGCCCGAGAAGCTTTCCGCAGCCCCCAAGCAATTGTAGCCACTACTAAGACTTTAGCATCTTCTTTTACTGCAATCGCATATGTAACAGATATAAAGGATCAGGATTAATGCAAAAAGGTAGGTTGATTTAGGTGGAGAAAGAATATGCAGTGTCTCCAAAAACAGGAAATCGTGTGCCTACCTTCCTCGTTCATACTAGGGAGTCGTCCCTCATTTGATAGGCATAGAAATACAGAATTGCTCACAAGATTACCAAGAGCTACTAGAACTCCAAGACAGAACTGTGCTAGGAGGAAGAAGCCAGGTATGGGATAATGCCACAATCCAACCATTTCCCAAATCTCCATATCCTACGCAGAAACGAAAACATTTGTGAAATTATTTCAACCTTATTACTCCCGAACCCAAATTAAAGATTTACAAGACATGGAGTACCTTTCCAAGCTTCCAATTCACATATGCAAAAGCCACATTGAAGATGTATGTGCTCACAGCCCACAAGAGAATAAAGACAAGAAGCAGACCATTCAAGCGGTGCAGATGGAACAAGGATGGAAAAGCATACAAAACATATCCAACATATGCAAGTAACCCAAATGCACAGATACTTGCAAAATGGAGGCTCCAATATGAGAGAGCGAACAAGGATATCTGCCATATTCACATCTGAAACTTTATGACATAAGCAATGACAAAAAAAATGCATATCTATTAACATTAGAACAATTGATTCTACACACAGTCAAACAAGAAATTCAGTATAGATGTTCAAAACACAACAGTGTCAAGTTTGTTACTACGTACTGGGAACCCATAAGTAAACCAATTGATGCTAAATATCCTGAAAACAGGTCCCCTTAATAATATGTTAGTATGCCTTACACCAGACCTGCAGACAAGAGAAAGTTCTGATCAAATTTTGACTTTGATTCGCTATAAGAGTTAACATATAAGAGTAAGAGTTCAAAAAATAAAGAAAACCTTCATGATAAAGATTGTATGCTTTGTAATTTTAGTAATTAAGGAAATTGTGATCAAGTCTGTGAGCAGTACACCTTAGCTGACGAACAAAAAAGGAATTTCTCGAGGGAAGAAGATGCTCTGTTAAGCTGCCTTCTCTCACGGACATTATGAATTCCATGTCTTCTAAATCATGTCTCACACAAGAGAGCTGCATAAATATTCAGAAAAGGTTATGCCTTTCGAAGATCTATCATTTCATTTTGTAAATGTTAACTTGTATATTTCCACAGCCAAAAATTTGTACTTTACGACTTAATTCTTATCAAGAATTTTTTTTCCAGAATGTGAGACAGTTCAAGAATGAAAGCAAATGGGGCGGGCGGCTTGACAATAGTTCATAGAAGCAAGTTAATTATTTACTATAAATTATGTGGCTACAAGTGGTTTATGATTATGTTCATTTGTTTCTTTTTCACATCATAGTTTGCAGGAAAATCCAATTAATTGTTTCCTAAAAATGATCAATGATATTTTACCTAAGTGTATCACTACATTGGCCAGTATGGACAAAGTTGAATGAGGGGGGATTTTCTGATAAAAGTAAGAAAGAAGATGCCACTTCCTCATAATGAGCTGCACCACTGGAATTATTTGCTTTCAAGCCCATGCCAATCTTGGGCATAAAAAGTTTTCAAGATAGATAGTAGGCTCCTCGGCCATTAAAAAGAAGAAATTGTCTACTTTAATCCACACTTAAAAAGATCCATGTGCATTGGAATATCAATAAAATGAGTAAAGCCTAATTAGTAGAATCATGGAAGGCGAGTCTCAAATATATATTCTTTATACATATAAATTAATCTCATGTGAGTAATGGAAAAAGGCATCTTAAAAACTTAAGCTGGAAACTCAAAAGCGTACCATATAGAAGTAGACCATCAGAGAAGTACCAGAACAAATTTGTTGCCAGTCAGAATCCACAGATACTTTGTATAGACCAATCGAGTTAAATATCACTTGAAATATTTGGGGGAATCCAACAGGAAGCTGATAAACATAAAGTAAGCAAATGCTAATGCCAGCGTATGACCAGAGCGGTTTCCACCACCTTCAAGTGAAGTATGAGAACATAAGCTCTGATGCGAAACTGAAAGACAAAAACTTAACTTGCAGACCTTCTTATTGTTCAGATTATCCATTTTGAAAGAAAAACAGAAATTGTAACAACTGAATGAAGAAATACCTGAACAGACCTAAAAAGTTGCTCGTTAGAGACCAATCAACAAGACCAACACAGCTGCAAATGAAAAATGGCAAAGATAACCATGATGGATTGCTGATCCCCGAAACCAACTGAATGGAAGGAAGCAAGAAGCAGGAAGCTAACCGAAGACGATATCCTTCCAATTAGGAAAATAAAAATAACTCATTATTTAAGAGATGACAATGTGATGTGATATTGAATGCTATACTCATTTCCTTCATAAATGAATTAGAAAGGAAAGTCCTGCATTAGTAGGGGTTTTGTTTTTTGACATATAGTTAGCATTAATAAAACAGAGTCAACTTGGACGAACCTATTTCATGAACAATGGATGATAGATAACCCCAGAAAGAATCTTGAAAACCCCAGAAAGAACCTTGGAATTCTATAAAGCCGAGTTTGTTCCTGTTGATCTCAATGCCGGCAACAATTAACACTAATACTTCTACAACGAAACAATAGATAACTCTGGAAGATTTCCACGAGTGAACCCTGCAATGGAATAACAAGTTTAATGGTCATCATGGATATTAGGGGGATTTTCGCACCCATTGCAAAGACATGTGGGTATATTACATACACGTCAAAATTGTTCAAAACATGGAAAATAAATAATTTTTTTGAAAAATTTGCATAAAAGAAGTAATTTGTTCGAATATTTCTCCAAGCAAAGTGGTCGACAACGCCGTAGCTACTTCATTATCCTTGCACATGCACTAAATTTCGGATGCAAGCAAAAATTAATTCCATTGTTAACATCATATATGTAAATAACAGCAACCAAAACAAAGATAGAAAATAAATCTTACTCCACAACTCCAAGTAGATTCATCCACTTGGCATCTGCAACGGTCCATGGTGAATCCCGAGTAGAAGACAGGATAAGAAAAATCATTTGCAAAATTATCATGAATGCTGAATATATCAAAATAAACCACAAAGATAAAACCCTTCCTCTGAATCGAAGTCCTGCTGCAAAAGAAAGCCAGGGGAAGAAAAAATCAATCATATGGCAAGGCAAATGATCGCACTAAATAATGAGCACATCATTTTCTACAAGATGATATGGTGAAGTAGCCTTATACACAATGCTACCTCTTTTAGGGGCATTAAACCGCAGAAGAAGAGAAGTCACCAGGTTAATGAGAGAAATCAAACTCCAATTCAATAATCCAGCTGCAAAAGAAATAAAAGATTTTAACAAAATAAAATATGCTCAGACAACACCATATAGAACCACTTAACAGAATGTCCTGCAGAGTAGTCTCAAAATCTTACCATCATGTCATGTATCCAAATACTTCCCCTACAGTATCCAAATCATTATTCTTTCACCCAACTCATCAAACCCCATATTATATCGAGAAAGAAAGAAAAAAACAAGGCAATACTGTTTTATATCGATCACATATTTTTTTAAGGGTTGCCTTTAGTTTTACAAGCGTCAAAGTGTGCTATTATTATGTTAATTCTAGAAATCTAAAGAACGAGAGCATAAAAAAGAATAAATAAATAAAAACTGAATTAGATTAATACCTGCCAAAAGCAGCGATGGCAATACAAAGCCACCCAAAATACTCCCCATTGTTGCCCGTTTCTACAATTCAATATCATTTCTTCTCCAAAGTAGCCACATGGGGATCTTCCATTGTCGTCACATTTGCATAAACATCAAGAATTAGGTGAGGTGATTTTCAAGAAAGCGAAAAAGATTTCCAAGAAAGCAAGAAAAGAAGGGTGAATTTCAAGTGGACGTCAAATCAAGAAAAGAGCATGTAGCTGATGAAGATTTTGTAGAGATTGCATGGTGAATTAAAATTGGAAAATCCAGTGGTACAGAGTGTGATCTGAAGCGAGAAAACTAAAAGAATTATTATGAGATAGTACTATTTATATCTCTCATCTCATCTCCTATATAAGATACTCACATCTGTATATAAACGCTGTAAACATGGGCTTTGAACGAATGAGAACTTCTGTACATTATAACATGCCCTTCCCCGTCATGTATATTCCAGCATGAGTCGCCGTTGGCTCAATTGAGCATTGTAATAGAAATTTACTAGTAGTAATTTTTAGGGTTAATTTTAAATAAGTCCAAACTTTTTAATATTTACAAATAACTACTCACCATTTAGTCATTTTTTCAAATTAAATCACCGGCAGCTGGAGATTGCCTGTGCTGACATGTCACTGTTTCTTCCCCAGCTGTAAAATTAAAATTAATTTAAAAAAAAACTATGACGTGGCAGGTTAGGCATGGATCCCCTATTCTTCCCCCATTGAAAAAATGGAGAACAGTAAACTATTTTTAGATCATTTCAATTGTTAAATCTCCTCCTTTTTTCCTGAATTTCTTCCCACCTGAATTCCCGTTTGATTTCCTACTTTAAAGGGTCTCTGGATTCCCGGTCAGCCCTGCCGTTGGTGGCTGGTTCTTCTTCCATGGCTTTGTCGCCGGAATATGCTCTGTTTAACAAGTACGAGGTGGGAAGCTTCTGGGATGCGGTGCGTTTACGAAGGTTTATCTCGACGCTCGAGATGTGGCTACAGGGAAAAGCGTTGCGATTAAAGTGATTAATTAGAGCAGATTGAAGGATAATGTGAGCAGATTGAAGGATAATGTGAATCTGATGAACAATATCAAACGCGAGATCTTGAGTCGGTTGCGATACCCTCACTGAACGCCCACGCCGTCGGCATAGTCCTCTCCGCCAGCGGCATGGTCAGCACGGAGGACTTAGCGTTCGTCATCTTCTGCATAGTGTACATGTAATTCATCTCGAAGGTCGCGTTTCCACCGTCCTCCCCGTAGTCAGATCCGCTGGTCTTCGGCGAGAAGAACACGATTCAGAGCACGTATGTCTTCATCGCGGTGTTGATAGGGCTGTACCTTCCGATCGTGTGCATCTTCGAAGGCGTTTTCGAGGGGGACAAGGAGGGGATCAATGTGGTGGCGCCACACGTGTTTGTCAAGTGTTCATGGAGGGACTTTCTTTCTCGGGAAATTTCTCGCTGCCGATTCAGTATTAGTTCCGGTGTTCAACAGTTCAACAATTCGAGGAGGATCTTCACGCTTGATTGTGGAGTGGGTGAGGAGTGAGATTTTGAAGGTGGATGCGGAATACTAGGGTAGTGAGGGTTTGATCTTAATTAAAGGACTGGGTCAGGTTTGATCCTCTTTAATCCTGAGTAAACTAAGAATTTGACGTTTTTGACTTGTGGAATGTCACCTTTGACGTGTGGGGTGAGACATGCCGCCCCGGTGGCTAAATTTGTAAAACAAACTTAAATTCTAGAACTTATTTGTAAATATTAAAAAGTTTGAATTTATTTGAAATTCGTAAAAAGGTCGGAATTTTTGGCGTAATTAACCCTAATTTTTATTCTATATCTATATATTCCCTCATTTCCTAGGTAAGAGTCCTATTTCACTATTTTGGTTGTCTCACTCAAAGGATCCCATTTATTTTTTTGAACATATGAGACCCACCCACTAATATAATTAAAACATGGAGCTTACACTCACTAATACAACTACCCACTACACATTAAATAATAATACTCTTTAATCTACATGCCCAAAAACAAATGCGACTCTTATCAAAGGACGGATGTTGTATATAAACAAAGTCGGTCGGGTCAGGGAGAATGCAAACGATGCGAGGCGAGACCGATATACAAGTTGACGGGTCGGGCCACAAAGAATTTGAAATTTTTGGTCGGAAAAGAGAAAGGCCCGTTTTGCCTGCTCAATTAAAATTAAAATTAAGATTGCTCGTAGAGCTATCAAAATGACCTCGGTAGCTCATAATCTGCTTCAACTCGCGTTTTGGCAGATTAAAGCAGACTGCTTAAGGTGGATTATGAATTAATTATGTTGGGCCCAATGGCGGTTAAAATCGAATGATTATGATTTAATCGCTACGGATTATGAATTAATTCAACATAAAAAATCATGATACAAATCGAATGGATATTGATTATTAAATCATAATTCAAAATAAAAATTATGGTTTCATTTTATTATTAATATTATTATTATTATTATATTATAATGGAGGTTAAGACTAAAATCGAATGGATGTTGATGAGTAAAAATTACATTGTTTGCAGCTTATGCTAAGTAAACGTTTATATAAAGAGTTATATGTAATTTATTTGTCTAATTGTTCTCATATTAAATTCTAAAGGTTGAGATCAAATTAAGATTGTTATATGGTCTTTTATTATTTTGTTTTTATAAATATGGTCTTTTATTTTTTTTTTATATTGTGCATAAATTAAAAAAGGGGCGGCTATTTGCATCATTAATTTTACTAATCATACCCCATAAATTACAAGATTAAAATATCCTTATTTAATAAGACATATATATCCTTAATAAAATTATTACAACTGATATAACATGTTCGCTTATTGTAACCAAACAAACTCATTCTGTTCGGTTGCTATACACGAACATACTCATTATCATTTGCTGAAAATATGTACAGCAACTATAATTCCATCAAACAAATTAAATGTCTGCTGACAAGAAAGCCAACAGTTTGCATTTTTTCCTAAACCATTAAAAGAAATTAAAATCTTAATCTTCATAAACCTGATGTCTCTAAGACTCATCGCTACAAAAAAAAATTCAAACACATAAGAACAGTGATATAACATAAACTTTTCAAGAAATTTCAGAAAGGTATGATGTAAAAAAATAGGACATTTAGTCCCATCCAGTAGGAGCAGCACATACACTACATCAGCTCGGATGGTGGTGCAGCCATCGTGTCCCACCCATCACCACCCTATACAATAAGCTTGATATACGTTTTACAAAACATACTCTCTATTCTCACGATGCTGCGAATTTTCCAGAATTCAATAATTATATCCAACTGATTCTAATTCAACTAAATCACTCTAATTCATTCAACATTTCTACAAAGCCTATAAAAATTCACAAGCTCTTCTTTCTTCCCCGATGTTCTTCTTCGTCTTGGCGCGTTGAGAAATGGTTATGAGTGTTTTCTGTTATTTCCATATGAATTATAGATAGTTTTTAAATTAAAGGGTAGAAATGTCATAAATTGGATGAGTTTAGTAATGAATATATATTCCATTATATTATTTTGAGTACATTTAGTAATTGGGGTGCAATTAATAAAATTAGGAGTGTAAATAGCGTTCCATTAAAAAAATAACAAAATATTAGATAAGCTAATCTATGCTCAACCACCAAAGCATGTGGTCCATTTGGGTTAGTCATATATAATTTTCTTTAAAGTAAGTTGTAAATCTTAAGCATAACCCATCTATTTTTTGTAGTGGGATGAACTGAATTATGGACCTAACTTATTTTTACAGCTAACGGCTTTAGTTGCGAATATTAAATTAAATGAATCAAACATCTACAAATTAAATTTTAAATGACCCTGTTGTCACCCGATATATTATTAAGGAACTTGATCAACTAAAAAATGAAAAGATTATAATAACCCTAACCAATTTCACTCAAAATTGATTAAAGAAATAAAAAACACCCATTTGTAACTTATAGGACGAATGGCTTCATCTGCACTATCCAATTGCTACATGATACTGTGTAATTACAAATGTTATAGTTGTACAACAAACCATAATTGCCGTTGCTTCACCAGTTGCAAATTAATTCAATTATTATTCCTTAATCATTGATAAACAATCACTAGAAAATACAATAGAAAAAATTAAAAACATAATCAAACTACTTATAAAATTTTCAAAAGAAACGGAGAGTGAAATGAAACCCATTTCATTTATCCTTCCACACATATAAGTACAATCCCACTGCAAACCTATACACGATGTATTACATCTTCATTGATTTACAATTTATTGTAATAATTAATTAGGCATTACTTGTTTTGCTTTCCATAAAATCTTAATAGTAAGAAATAATCTTTTGATTTGACATGAAAGAGATCTGATTTTAATTGCTGTGTCAGTTTGAGCTTCATCTTGAACTCACCCATGCCAACAATACAGTTCGTCTTTCATGCCTCCGATGAAATTAAGTACACTTTAAAATCTTTTCCAATATGCGAGTTTTATTGATTTTGGGTGGGCAAAGAAAATTTTGATTTTGGAGTGTTAATTGTGGATAATGCCCTATCCAATTGAAACGTACGCGCTTCCTACGTTCCAACGAGATGGAGGGAGTAGTTATTAACAAGGATAAGATAGTACTCCCTCCGTCCAGTTAAAGAGAGTTTTTTTTTTCATTTTGGTCGTCTAAGGATCCTCTTTCTTTTTTTACAAACATGGGACTCATGCAACCCCTCTAATACAATTAAAATATGGGGTTCACACTCCCACAATACAACTATACACTACACATTAAATAATAATAATATTTAATTTACGTGTAAAAATGCAAAAGGCCCTCTTTTTATGGGATGTAGTGATTATTTTTAATTGTAATTTTTAGTTGGTTGGTTGCTCTTACCAAACATGTTGTAGGCTTGTAGGCTGTAGCTTCCAATTGACTGGTACAAGCTATGTGACAACAGAATTAATGGAAATGGGCTGGATCAGATGTCCATGTAAATTATTCGGATTAATTAAATATACGTGAGAAGTCGAACCTATCCAAATTAACTGCAGAATC